>OU860795.2:8634406-9234406 GCA_917862395.2 Heliconius sara | reverse complement strand
TCGTATTTTCGTTTATAATACAACAAAAAAACATCTCAGCAATGTTTTATACAGTCATGTTCTATAATACTGGATTAACTATTAGCTAATCTTAATAATTAAAAGAAAAAAAATGCATTTGAGGTCAGTCGCGGCGCAGTGGCATGAAATGTGACCGTAAAACCGACTGGTCGTGGGTTCGATCCCCACTCGAGGAGATGAATTATTTACTTAAAATTTATATAGTTAAGACACTGCTTTCCGATTAAGACACTTCCGGTCCTCACTGTCCGCCGAATTCTGGAGTAATTTTCTTCCGCTTCTTGTTTTGTTACTAGATATACTAAATGAGCATAGTAGCTATTAAATATTGCGGTGAAAGCGGAGGAAATGAAAATATTAAATATTTGATTTCTTCAAGTCAGAATCGAACCCACGACTGTAAACATATCATGTTTACAGACGCACGCTTGTGCCCCTGTACCACGATTGGCATAATATGATCTTAGGCCCCAATCTAAACGTATCACAATAGATGCTCCTCGCCTACGACTTGTCTAATCACAGAGAAATACATCTTAAAATATAAAGGGCTGGGCACAATTTTGTATAATTTTATGTTAATATTTATTTATTTATTTTTTTCCTTCTTAAACTCTTTTCTTGAATGAGCTTTTTAAGATTTGGAAGTATGATATTTTTTTTCTTGTGGCTTAATAATGAAATATGTCAATATACTATCAATGTGCTAATCAATGAATCGATCTCGCAGAGATTTCTTAATATTACTTAGAACTTTTGTGCGCTTCGTCTTCGCTTGCACTATCTTTAAATTATTTTTGAATCATTTTATTGAATCAGCTAAGTAGTCCAAAGTTCTCTAACCTACAGAAGTCGGTTAAAAATACTTATTAGTAAAGTGACTTATAATTTTTTTAACTTCACGAGGGAACCCAGTTTTAAGACACTCGTTCCTCACTACCTATAATTTTACTATGTTAAATGAAGATATCTCATATAATATTTTAATCATAGGTTAAATAAACCGTTTATAGTATGAAATATAATATATAAATATATTAGTAAAGTTTACGATACGCATTGATTCATGTTTCAAAGCTTTGTAATAGCTAATGCGAAACCACCAACGTATATGATAAATTACTAAATTTTGTTCTAATATACCTTACCATAATATTCTATTGGACTACTAAATGCCTCTATATCTTATATAAAAATATAAGAATCTGTAATATTATTATTTTTTTCATTATTATATGAAATGAAAATAAAAAATTATAAAAGTTAAAATTTAAACGACAAATTGACAAGGGTTGTAGTTTTGTTAAAATGGCGTTTCAATTTAGCTCTTGTTATTTAAAATTGACTTGTCTTTATTGTTTTAAATTAAATCTAATAATTTCTTCCCTCAATTTAAACAAAAGAAGACTTTTGTGATGCTATAAGATAATAAAAAATAACACAATAAATAAAAAGGCTTATGTTACATATGCTAATAAAATATTAGCCATACATACCTACAACATGACATATTGACCTAAATTGACATTAAAAACACAAACATACAAATAAGCAAAAAACAATTTAAAAAAAAAAACAAACACGTTAATTACGCACACAAAATTATAAGCATCTATTTAAAATCAATCAATCAAAGTGACCTGCATAGATCCATGGCATATAAAGGCCATATTAGCATATTAAATCATTTCGCAAAATCTCGCAATGCATCCGTTTACTCCCACATCGGTATACTCTATTCTCAGGCTGACTCATCATTGCAAAATATAATATAATATTCCATCAAGCCTATAAATTTGTCTGTCTGGATGTACATTGTTATCTTATAATTGTTTATTGTGGTTATGTTTTTAAGTAATGAGCTTGAGTTACGGTTCACTGATTTTATAGACGCCTTATTTGGACTAAAAACTGTATAGCACGACTATAATACTATACAGTAGCGTGCTTACTTATAGTTAAATATAAAAATAAAATCGTTCTTTACCATTTGTACTATATCGGTGAAATACCGCGAAAAATCGGAGGTAAGGGGGAAACGGAGAGTATTAACACTATTATACTACATGCAGCGTAAAGCGAAAATGAATATCTATTACATTACAATATGAATTATCCATTTGATCTTTCAATCAATAAGTGCATGTAGTAGCTACCCTTACTGGCGCGTGGTACGCGTAGGCACTGGCTATTGACCAGCCAATATACCGTAGCCCAATTCGTTTATGAATATATTTTTTAGTGTTTTTGGTTTATCCTGTATCCTGCATGTAACAGGGTAGGCAGGAGAAACTTGGAAACCTAGCGTTGGAAACCTAGCGTAACACTACATTCTCATTAAGCAACACTACCGTTTCCTACTTTCCACCGAATTCCGAAGGCATTGTGTGTAAAGTTGCGGAATTCAACGCCGCAGTTCCTCTACCAAAGCGAAGGAAGGAAAATATTAAATATTTTTTTCTTTAAGAAAGATTTGAACCCACAAAGTGTTGCGTTTACAGTCGCACTATTGTACCCCTGTGCACCACGACTCCAAATAATATACAAAATAAAATATTACTATTAATAGATATGTAAAATATAAACAATAATTATTTAAAATATATTCATAATAATATCAGATGTTGATCATAATTTTTTAGGGGATTTTGGACGAAACCCAATTATTCAGCTTCACGCTTTATCCCGCACACAGTAGGGAGAGAGGACTTTGTGTTAAGACACTTCGTTTCCCACTTACCGCCGAATTCTGGAGGCATGACGGAACTCAACGCCGCGCTTTGCCTCGACATCGAAATTGAAACAAAATTAGAAACTGAGTATTCTACATATCATTCTTAAAAAAACGTAACACAACCATTGCTATAGAAACAAATACTTAATATAAATTGTTTTTATAAAAATAGCAAGATATAGCACGACGTCGGTACCGCCTGGCACGATCTATTGACCGCATCGCACTGGTTCAAGTCCATTCAGGTGAGGTCAGCAATTACCATGGCGAAGAATACATCAACACAAATAAATTATGTGTTATTATTATCTCTTAGTAGCACCTTATTGCTCAGTGGTTGTATGTACATGTGTCTATGAATAATACCTAGATTCAAACAAGCTTTACTAGGTAATATGTTTGATTATATTTTATAAGTTAAAAGGATATAGAAAATTAAATTCAAAATCAGTTTCATGATGTATCTCGCACAGAGCAGTGTGGGCAGATGGAATCTATATGAGTGTCTTAAGCACTCCTTTCCCCATTTTAGTTTTTTTTTTCAATTCACAACGTAGAATATCTGTAGTAGATACACATCAATTTTCTACTAGACTTTCTACAGTAAGCGTAAACTACAGTAAGCGTAATAGGAGCCAAGATATTAAATTGAAATATTTATAATCTACAATTAACTTTTGAATATTTATAACTTCAATAAGTATTCAAATTATGTATGAAACTACCTATAATCCAATATACCAAAACACATTGATCTTAAAAGAACAAAAACATTTATCATTAAGCTATACAACTACAAAATATCAATACAATCAATAGAAACAATACACCGACTAACCAAGTTTAACGAAAACAATACTAACTTCCTTTGGAAATATAAAAAAAAACACAAAACAGCAAAAAAAACTGTACCTCTAAAACAGAACAAAAGACTCAGTCGTCATCATGTCACTCACTGCCTCACCTCCTGACCCTGGCCCGTGGTCAAGTTCGATACCTAATTCATTCCTGATGACTCCAGCCAAGGTAAAGCCTAGCATTTACATACAAACATGAATAATGACCAACCATTCAAAGGTTCATTTTTTGTCACTTTGTTGTTAAGTAAATAGTATTTAGCGTTTTCAAACGAAATAAGCTTGTTGTGCTGTGATTGTATTTGACTAGATAAATCGTTTATTTCACAATTGTTATATTAAAGATAATGGTTTTTTTAATATCACGCTTTACATAGAATAGGCAGAAGGAATCTGGGAACACTGTGTTAAGTTAAAGACACTCCGCTTTCCGCACCACTTTCCGCATATTCTAAAATAATAATATGAAACATTTAATTTCCTCGAGTTGGAATGGAATCTACAACCTGTCACGATTACAGTCACACGCGAGTGCCGCTGCGCCACGACTGGACTCTTTGAAAACATATTTATACTTTTAAATGAACCCAACCCAACATTTCGAACACTGCAGTGGGTTTCCCAAAATGTATAAAAATACAAAATATACGCGATTAATCCGGTTAAAATAGTTTCATTTAAAATGTGCAATAATCGTGAAAATCAAAGAACTTATTATATTTATAATTAATTTGATAATTTTTAACAGATTTTGAAATCCCAATCATAGAGTTGATAAGTTCTGAGTCTGACTACGCCACGTCGGCTTCAATTGAAAAACAGTAATTTTGAATACGTACCTACCAGACAACTATTTAACTGGCACCTTTAGAAAAATTCCGAATACGAACACTTGAGAATATGCAATTCGATACATAGATATTATCTCAAGACGCCAATCATCCTATCGCGAATATCTTATGTCAAAGCATCAATGTCTCCATAGAAATCATTATAATGACAATTACACAGTTCACAATTCTGAATGACGTGAATAGCATTATTAGTTTAAAGTCCCTTTGTGTGATTTCGAAGCAATGTAAATATTTTGACAAAAATCCAACAAAATCCAGAAAAAAATCCGAGTATTGAGTTACGTAAGGTACAATGGGATGAATGGAGACGGTAATAGCTACTGAAAAAGTGACGTTGAGAGATCTTATGTTAGACAATTGGTTTCAGTTTTGTTACGTTTCATGTGTAGACTGTAGGCCAAAGCCTTTTGACCCTGCTCGGGATACGACAATGTCGACTGAATTAGCTCTTGCTACGTATATAATGTTTTTTTTGCAATGTGTTACAATGTAATTTTTTTTTGTTCTGTTATGAATATTTTTGTTTTCTTTTAGGACACTACTTTATGTATAATTTCACTCTTCACTTTTACACGGCCTTATAATAAGTATAATGTATTAAACTAAACCGAAGGTTGCAGGCACAGGATAAATTATAATATAAATAATAATAATTCAATCTCCACTTGGGAAACTTTAATATTTATTTAAATTTATATTTTCATTTCTTTGCCTTGGTGTCGAGATAAAGCGCGGCGTTGAGGTCCGCCACACAACACACGACACAACAACAAGAAAATTGGAATCAAGTGTCTTAACACTAGGTTTTCTCTGGCTACCCTCCTGTGTGCGGGATGCAGCGTGAAGCTGATAAAAATAAAAATAGATGAATAAATGGATTTTTAGAAATGTCCTTTATAATTGTGATAGTGATAGTGACCTCTTATTCAAATGCTCGAAACATTGAAAGTATCGACATAAATTTTGACTCACAAAATATTTTTGATCATATGCCAGATCCTTGTTACCACATTGAGGAAAAAGTGCAAAAAAAAATTGACCTAAAGTGACAGTAGTCTTGAGTATTTACAAAAGTTTTGTTTAGTAATTGTTTTATGTAAAGTGATATTTATATTACAAAATCTTCTTAAACTTAGACTGAGGCCAGTTGAGGCGCAAGGGCATTCGTTTGTGACTGTAAACGCGATTGGTTGTGGGTTCAGTCCCCATAGGAGTTCGAGGAAATAAAATATTTATTTAAATGAATAGTTTCATATCTTCGCTCTGGTGTCGAAACAACGTCTAGTTCTGCCACGCAACACGCAATGCCTCCCGAATTCTGCTATTCTGTTGTGTTCAGGATACGATGTAAAGCAGATTTTTATAAATTATATTTTAAACGAAACGAAAAACGAAAATAAAAAGATCATAAACTTACAAAGATAATATATTTTTTATGTTAATAAACTATATATTAATGTCTATATATTAATGTCACCCGCATGGATCAATATTCATATAAAAAAAAAAATATTGTAGTAACACACTAAATCAAAATATTCTTAATAGTTAAAGGTTCAAATTTAGATTAAAAAATATATTATATACCAGATATAAAGAAAGTTATTCCCCGATCTAAAATAAGAAAAAAAAACGCTAGTTACTATCCATTTCCAAAGGCAAACAAAAAATTCAAAATTTGCTACGTAAGTATGACCCTTTAAGCTGTCGAAACATTGGTGGTTCGAATGGTAATAAAACTAACACAACGTACGCGGTCCGAATCCACAATGTCGTGTGGGCCGCCATGTGGGCTGGAGGTCAACGCGTCAAAGGTAAACTCGATTTTTCGAATAAGTATGAGTACAGTCAGGAGGTAACTCATTGCAATTATATCCTTGATACTAAATGGTCATCAAGCCATGATCGTCATACTGTATTCCATATGTTACATGATCGTCATGGCAGGCAGCAGAGAAATTCTAGTTTTAGTGTCTTAACACTACGATCTCCACTTTTCATTCGAAGTGATAACGTTACGCATCGAGTGACGTAACTAAATGTCACATTTTTTATTGAAAACTCTATAGTCATTGATAAATTTATACGCTTAATCCAATTTAAATATCTAAATATGATATTATTTTACTATTTATGTCCATTTAAAAGAAACTTTTTAAAAATTAAATAAAAAAACATACATTGGTTTTTTTTAAATATTGACTTATTTTAAAAAGAAATTGCATTGAAATGTAATAACTGGGTAGTGTACGCAACAAAAAATATCGAAAATAAATTCATCCAATAATGACAATGTTTTGTGTCAAACAATACCAACGGTCCCACTTTCGCGGTTCTGCCAAATGTTGCCTTATTGAGGAGTGGAATAAAGAAATGAGTGGAGTCTATTAATATTATAAATCACTAGGCGTGTGTCTACAACTTTGCGTGGTATTTAAGACTTAAAATGGCTTACTTTTCCCGTTTATTTGTAATATAATTTATTTTACTTTTATTTAGTTTTTTATGAGAGGCCGAGGGGATCTAGTGTTAAAACTCTCCATTTCCGTTTAGTACACTTCTGTTTAGCAATTTCAAGTTGCGGAACTCAACGCCGCATTATATTTAAATGTGTTATATAAAGAAATTATTATCTTTTAATGAACTTTAATAACGTACTTTGGTAACTTCACAATAAATGAAAGACGATGATGTCGCTTTATGAATATAATTTATAAATACAATTTTTATTGTACGCGGCAACTCTACCGCAAATATTTTTCTGGCATGACACATAATTTCTTGGACAGTAGATGTATTGTGTCTTACATTGCCAATAGAGTTATTACCACAACAATCTTGACGGGAACCTAAATTAGGTCACTACCTGGCATAATATTACCGTAATAATATATAATTATAAGTGATGGTGAAATGACATATTCTTTATATTTTTATTTAGAAGAAAACTTAACTTAACTTATTTTTTTTACTTTAATATGTTATTGTGTTTATTTACAATCGAATTAATATTATTACAAGAATGTCGCTTATCATCGGTCTTCAATGAAAGTAAAATATACAAGTTAATAAGGTGTTGTAAAAATATAAATAAAAATAAAAAAAAAAACATATATTGTATCTAAATTATATATTTAACATGTTATATAATTTATTTTATGGATTTTTTGTGTACTTATTCAATAACTTGAACAATAAAAAGAACTATATAAACTTATTGTGATAACAACTCAAGACCAAGGTTGGCCGTTTTGGCGTAGAGCCACAAGGGTTTGACTGTATTTGGATGCGGCGGTCGTGTATTCGATCCTCACTCGGAAGAATCAATTATTTAAAAAAAATACTGTTTCACGCTATATCCCGCATAGAGCAGGACGCCATTTCAACCCTCTGGCACCAAGATTCAACCACTCAAAAAAAAAGGCGGAAAATGAGGAACGGAGTGTTTTACCACTAAGTTCCCTCCACCTAAACCCGGCTAACCCCCGCTGTATAAGCGATATACAGCATGAAACTGATAAAAATAAACTCAAGGTAACGCAATTTCGGCAACCTATGAACTGTACTAGTAATTTCACTAAGTAATTGAATCCTACACAGAGTGGGCTCTCTGCCCACTATTATCTCATCACCAATCATTAATTACAACTTATTATATGTAGAAACCAATTACATCTTTCACAATAGTCTTACGACGGTGATTTATTTTTCCTTTTTGTTTTCTCTAATCGTTTAGTTAATTGTTTAATATTAAAATACTAACGTTTTCTCACATTCGCGTTACACAAAGTTATTAATATATTGCAATCACTTAGTTCGCAAACTTTTAACAATATAATATCGTAACAGTATGCTTATTGTGGAAGAAGAAGAATGAGGAATCTGGAGGCATTATATATTGTGTGGCGGAACTCAACGCCGCGATATTTTGATGTCAGAATTTTTATATATTTTCACATATTTCCTGTAATCCTGTAATCCTGTAGGGTAAGCAGGCAAAAGACTGTGTTAATATACGGTTTTTTTTTCTTTTTGACCAAATTCGTGTCAATCTATTTCAAGGGACCAGATCCATTTTTACATATGTACATAGTAAGAGCCTATGTCCAGAGGTACCGTAGACTACGCAGGCCCCAAAAAACATATTTAACAATACATACAACCTGTAATATTTATGATAAAGTTAAATTGTTACGTATTACTATCCAATATGAGCTTCCGAATATTATCAAAAAATAATAAGAAAAACATTCGAATGTACTCAAATAACAGTAAAAGGTATCCTATTTCCAAATACACCAAAATTATTCACATATACATATATCATTCAACAACAAAAAAAACCAATAAATAACATATTTAAAATTCAAAACCGACATGCTTATTATGGTAATTTCTAAGACTCAATGTTCGCCAACTGCCGCCAATAGCAGGTGAAAGCCAAATGACCAACACATCACTATGCACATGCCAACCGCAATGCTTACGAATTATATCCAACTCTTAACGCTTGACCACAAACGCAAATGTTGGCCTTTGAAAGACCTTCAAATACAGACGTCCTTAAAATACTTATAATTGAGACATTATAGTAAATATATGGTGCTGTCCGTCGGTTTTATTCACAGCTCTTTTAGCTTCATCATATAGCAGGGGAACTTGGGAATCTAGAGCTAAGACACTCCGTTCTCGTTAAGATACTTGCGTTCCGTTATTCATAGTTGTAGGTTCAAATCTCGTAAGAGCTTTCTATCCGAAATAACTTTTTTTTATTTTTTATTTTTTTTAACATTATAAATACATATATAATCTTGCCAAACTCGGGGGCTTGTAGGCAATAGGCGCTCATTGTCTACATATCTACTATAGTTATGTTCGTCAGTATAAATCAAGGAAGGTACATCACCAGAAAGCTCAAATTCTATACTGAAAGTGAAACTGCAAGAATACAAGACATAAACATATTAATCTATATTTGAACAGCATTAGTAAAAGGATTCTTTGAAAAATTTGATAATAATAAATAAAAAGATATGTAAAAATTAATTATATATTTCTATGTAGTTATAGTATAATTTTATAGATAAGTAACACTATTCTAGACACGTGCTCCAAGTATTCATCTAAAGAGAATCTATATCATATTAAAATCTGTGTGTTAATATTTAAAATATAATCTAATGTTTAGTCACTCCGATAATCATGGATAGTCATGATATCGGCTAATAAAATTTATGACAATTTACTTGCAGCCCTCATACAAAAGTTTTACAGATTAAATTAAATTATGAACTTATTATACAGGCAGATTAATAAATAATAATTATTATGGTAATTATAATATTAATATACATAAGATAATGTGATAATCTTTTGTTAATCTGTCTTATAAAATGACACAATGACGCTCCGAGCTTTATAACAATAAAAGAAGTAAATATGAATGAATTTAGTATGAATGATGACCCATAGAATGTTTTGACACCGTCACATAAGGGTGTGGTAACAGAAATGTACAGTCATCAACATAACAAGCAGTTTGACATTTCATATTACGATTAGCATATTGGCCAGCGGCTTCGGCCACGATTTACATTTTAAAAACGCTTTCACATTTTTTTTTGTTTCACGATGTATCCCGTAGACGGCTGGGTAGGCAAAGAGAACCTGGTGTTAAGACACTCCGTGTCACATTTTCCACCGAATTCTGGAAGCATTGCGTGTTGAGTAGTGGAACTCAACGCCGCGCTTTGTCTCGATACTGTAGCGAAGAAATGAAAATATTTAATATTTAATTTCCTCGAATGGGAATCGAACCTACAAACCGTCGCGCTCATATTCACACACTGGTGCTTCTGTCCTCTTCTGGCTTTCACAATTTGTTTTAAAAATTAATTTTATTGTTATAAATTTAGCTGCTCACACGTAAAGACTAAATTAAGGATAAGTATCTAATATTTTACTGTGCATAATATATTTATAGTTTTTATGAACATTTGAACCATTAAATTAGGATAGTAATAATATAACTTAAATTTTTTTTGATCATAGCATTTATGTAAGAGCTCTTCTACCAATATTATTAATTTTTCTATTATGACTGATGCTAATTAAAAAAAAGACTCGCAGATTTTCTTATGTAATAAAAAGATATACGTAAATATTCTCCCGATTGAAAATCCACACAAATCTCAACTACTTCAGTACAAATCTATCATATTAAATACATAAAAACTACACAATAAATTTTTATGAATACTATAAAAATAATATTTAAAAACTTAATAAAATACAAGTAACAAAACAAGTAATCAATTACATTTCGGGGTCAATCAGAGAACTAAATAGCCATATAATTTGTTTTCATCATGCCATCAGTAAAGAACATTGTAACAATAAATCCATCACGCTGACCGACGATAAAGCGATTACGTATCAAATCTGAAACAATAAAACAAAACCGTCTACCCACTCGAGTGTTTAAACTATAATGAAAAATCGTCCAAATATGTATGAATGGACGAAAGGCTTGAACATGAGGAAAGATGTGATTACGATTTATAGAAATGGGTTTACGAGACTATATTTACTAACATTTCGTTATACATCGCTTGCTATGTTTTGTTATTGTGAGTACATTCGGTAATATTATAGTCGATGTATTGCTGCATTAGTACAGTTTAAATAATTCTATTGTCTTTCTTGTATCTGGAGTACGGAGGATCTGTAGAATGAGTATGGGCGTGGGCAGGCGGCTTGTCATCGCAAGGGTCATTGTGTACGTTATGAAGACTATAATATTTCTTAGAGAAGATTAAATGTTATATTTTCTTAAATAATGTTATATTTACTGTTCAAAATTAATGTGGACGTGATTAAATTTAAACATTTGTATAATTGACTATAAACTTCCAACTGTAGCTACTCTGATGTTACAGGAGGTCGATCACTTACCATCATGTGACCCTTTCATTTGTCTTGACTTTTTCATAAAAAATAACTAAATGAACCAGGAATTGAAACTGCGCTTTTTGAATTGTTATATAAACAAATTTTTATAAAAGGGAGATTAACTACAGGTTCTACATTTACTTTTGATGTTAGTACCTGTGTAATCCTACTCCGATCGATTTTTTTACACGAAATTTCAATATAGATGTTTCTAATCCGTGTGTGAATTATACCTTATATATTGTTAAATGAATGAAATATAGTAGAAACTTTTGAAGTTACCGTATAATTTTTATTTAGCTTTTTTATAATATTTAAGCATAACACCTTTAAGTTGCAATTAAAATTATATAATAGAATTATTCTAAGAAACAAAATATATACAAGTGTATATGTAAGTATGTTATTGTCTATGTAAGTACATAGACAATAACATACTTACATATATAATATTGTTTTAACTTCACGCTGCATCTCGCACTTGCAGAGTAGGCAGGGGCAGCCTAACGTTAAGACAATCCGCTCCCATTTTCGACCAAATTCTAGACGCATTGCTTGTAGAGTGTGAGCAGAGCAAACAAATAAAAATATTAAATGTTTCATTTCGACGAGTCGGAATCGAACCCACAACCACAACCAGCGCCACGACCGACCTCACTTATATTACACAATAATGCATAAAAAAACCTATTTTCATAATAATCCTCAATCATGTCTAACACAACCACAGTCTATATAGATATTTGCATTGAATGAGCGCGGGCTGGACACGGGCCCGCGGGCTGTCATTAGCGGACGCGCGATCGTCGCCCCACCCCGCTTCAAATTATTGTGTACGACGCTTTGTCACCTCATTTTGAAGATTGTGTTTTAAATTATAACATTTTGTTTAGGTTGTGGGTTCGATTTTTGTATAGATTTGGTTTTTTTTAGGCGTCACGCTGTATCCCGCACACGGCGGAGTAGGCATAGAGAAACTAGTGTTAAGACATTCCGTTCCCAATTTTCCGCCGCACTCCGAAGGCACTGAAGAAGGTGTTGGTGGAACTCAACTCAAATTGATTCGACACCAGAGTATAATTGTTTTTTTTTAATTAATATTTCATTGCCTTGAGCGGGTATCGAACCCACAATCTGTCGCGTTTACAGTCACATTTTACGCCCTGCGTCACGATTGGCCTCATCTGCATATGTAAATAGATGTATCTCAAATACTTGTCCTTCTACGATCTATAGAATTTTTAAGTACATTAGACTATGTTAATATCAAAAAAGAAATCAGGGAACCAAATGTTAACATAAGTCACTTTGTTACCCATTTTCCGCCGTTTTCTTGCAGCATTGCGTGTTGCGTGGTGGAAATCAACGCCGCACTCTGTTATGTTTTTTAAATTACTTATTATTTGTAAGAATTTTTGCTCTCAAGCTTATATAGGTAGCTGCGATTAATGCGGGCTCTATCGAGTGTCGACCGTTTGAAGAATCATAGGGTCATCAGAAAAAGATGTATTAAACCTTGTTGTATACCGGCCTTTGTCCGCGCGTTTTTTACTATCCACCCTCATTTATGCTTTTTTGCAACAAAAAAGGTGTTTCTATAAAATTTCAAAGGAAACGATGCGAATAATTCCTCGTTTCATGTTTCTTAGCTTTTTTATGGGGATTTTGAGCCCACATGTGTGGATCTATCGATGTGATCTCTTTTTGATAGACCTCCTTTTGCGATGGACCCGGGCTCCATTGTCCACTGTTTTTCAACTTTTGTGTCCATTGTGAGAATATAATTAGAAAGAGTTGATGGATGATTTGATGATTATCTTGGTTATAGTTCCTTAATAATAAAGATTATCTGTTGCTATAAAAAAATAATTTAACAATATTTTTTTTATTAGATAATATATGAAAAATTTAACTTTCTGTAATCTATTTTGCAACAAAATACATACAGACAAGATCGAAGAGAAGTCTTGAGGAATTAACATCAAATGTATCATACTAGATAAAGATGGATTAACGTCAATTATTACTGTAAGTTTATTTTTACAATTAACAGCTTTTTAATTCAATTCGATTCTTTGCAAAAATATTTTGCAATTTAGCATTTAGCAAGAATATTACAAAAATATATAAATTTTTTACTATAGGATTATGTAGATATGCAGAGAATTTCTAGTGTTAAGACACTTCGTTCTCCATTTTCTACCCGAATTTGAGGTATCACGTGTTGAGTAATGGAACTCAACGTTGCGTTATCTCCTCTCAGACCGTAGCCAAATTGCAAAATGACAGATTGACCATTATAAAGGGCAGATATAGTTTATATTCATAGTATTATTTAAATTTTGTATCAAAATTAAATACAGTGCCTTTAAAAAAACCATCTACAATAACAACTAGACAAATAGTACTACAATAAAATAATCTAGTTTTTCCTATAAACTAATTCCCAAACAAGTGCTTATATCTATAAATACGGTCTTATATTTTTTGAGATAAGAGTCTCCGTACATGGTGTTTTATTGCCACAGTCGATGCTATCTGCAACACATGTTGCGCCGCTAATGAATTTGTGGACAGCATAAAAACATAAGTTAATGGGACCATGGAGAGAATAGGTGATCTTTTAAACGTTTACATATTTTATGTTTAGTTATCGTAAATGTAATGGATATCGTAATATTGTGGTGATTTAAGTAACTTAACGCGACTGGTTGTGGGTTCGATTCCCACTTGCAAAAATAAAATATATATGTAAATTAATATTTTCATTAAGTCTCCAGAATTCGAAAGTGTGGAACGGAAGTGTCTTAATGAGAATGGAATGTCTTAACATATAACAGGTTTTCAGGTTCCCTCTACCTACCCTCCTATACGCGGGATAGAGCGTAAAGCTGTAAAAAAAATGTTTGGTTACTATAAAGATTATATTAAAATATTATACTCCTATCACACACACACACAAAATATACTACGTTCACCACTTCACAAAATGCAATCTGTGCCCATAACGGTACTTTTCTCACAAGAACCGTAGTAAAAAATATTCTTCATACGGCACAGCCGTAGTAGGAGTCGAGTAAATCTGAAATGACTGAAATAAATATTGTGAGAATTGATTTTTAAAATACTGCTCAGTGATTTTAATTGAGAAGGTCGTGAATTCGTATACATACATTTTTTCTTTTGGTCTATTACTTTTCTATAGTTTCACGCAGTATCCATATTGCAGCAGCGTAGGCAGAGGGAACTTGGGAATCTAGTGTTAAGGCACTCAGTTCACTGCATAGTTTTCAGGATTTGCGTGTTGGGTGGCGAGGCTCAACGCCGCACTTTGGTATGTTTAAGGAAATGAAAACATTAATTTATTCATTGCGACGAGAAGAAATCGAACCCACAGCCTGTCATGCTTACAATCACATGTTGGTGCCACTGGCTTACGATCCCCTCCAAAGACTGATTAAAAGTTGATAACGATAGACGGTCCTGTCAGTGTCTTAAAACTAGGTTCTGTCTGTCTATCCCGATTTAAAAAAAACATGAAACTATTGAAGTACACCAAATGAAATCAGCTTCACGCTGTATCCCGCACACAACAGGTTAGGCAGAGGGTACCTAGTGTTAAGACACTACGTTCCCCGCGTTCCGAATTCTGGAGGCATTGCATGATGAATAGGGAAACTGAACGCCGCGCTTGGCCTCTACACCAGAGCGAAGAAATTAAAATATAAATTTAAATAAATATTTCATTTCCTCCAGTGGGGATCGAACCCACAACCAGTCGCGTTCACAGTCACACTTTGTGCCCCTACGCCACGACTTACCTCAAGTAAACCTAACGAAGCATTATTCAAAGTGAACCTGTAACATCCACTAAACTAATCCAATATAGATTCATATCTAGCTTGAACTTTTTGCCCATATTTTTTGCGTTGACTCTGTCCATGGGTCAGTACGATTCCCACGCGTCCACATGATTAATGTGTTCCAAAGCTGTGGCTTAGTGTTTAATAGACTTTCTATAATATAAATAAATGTTTTAAATAGGATATAACATTTTAATAGTATTTTATATTTATAATTTTGTAATATTTATTGTATTAAAGCAAAATAACATAATGGTGGCAACAGTTAATAATATTTTTTATATCTTATGCAGAACTTTTACCTACGTTATATTAAATGCATTGTATAAGTATGCAAATGAGCAATTTTTATATATTTACTAATTTGTATTGTACATGACAATGATTTTCAGATTTTCATGCCTTAGCCCTGGTCTCGTGGAATAACGCGGCGTTGAGTTCCGCCACTCGACAGGCTATATCTCCAGAACTCCGAAAACGGGGAGCGGAGTGTCCCAATACTAGGCTTCCCTCTGCCTACTCCGCTATACGCGGAATCCAGCGTGAAGCTGAAAAAAATAATTCACAATAACTTAAATTAAGTGCATAATTGAGTACAAAATAATTTTCTTAGTCACAAACATACTAATTTAAATAAGTCGATCACCCGATTGGGAGGGAGTCAACACACGTGGTCGCCAGATACGATGCCCAGACGGACATATGATGTGGACATATACATTCCTTACTTCTGTTTCATAGCGTGCATTCATATGAAAGATTTTAGATTTTTTTTTATATTTTATCATATATTTATAGTTTTCAATACCTTTTATATATGCTTACATTGTCACTTCGAATCTCACTCGAGGAAATAATATAGTTATTATTTTAAATTTCCTCGGTCTGATAACGAGGTAAAGCGCGGCGTTGAGTTCCACCACTCAACATGTAATGCCACAAGAATTAGATGGAATGTGTGGAACGGAAGTGTCTTAATAAGACTTAGTCTTACCAATAGGTTCACAGGCTCCAGCTCCAAATACAGCGAGAAGCTTAGAAAAAATATTATAATTTATACATTTATACATATCGCATTTATAGTCGTATTACAAATAATCAATGCTTGGAAATTAAGGAGAAATTGATGTATGTATAATTAGTCATTTGAAAATACGTGGACACTAGAAACGCAAGTATCTCCACGTTCAGTTGCACCGCCTAACATGTAAAAGTCTAACTAAGACGAAAATAAAAGTAAAATAGCAAATAACAGTGCTGTCAGTGGCGTCATTAAATATTATTTTTAAATGATTTCCAGAAGGGCGGTCCTTCATGGCGTACGATAGGAAAGTAAGCAAAAAACCCACTGCTGAAATACCGCTAGCCGCATCTGGAAGCCGTTGCGCTCTCACCGTTAGCCCGCTATGACCCGCAAAAAACGTGGGCCAGAGGTGTGCTCTAACTTCATTGTGGTATTATATATTGTTTGTACATAATTACATTGCGTGACATTAGAGATTGAAGGAAAAATTGCAGGGAATTGCTTAGAAATGATGTGGGATTCGTGATTTTTTTTATTGTAGTTTTGGTATTACATGTTAAAAGCTTGTTGTTTCATTTTATGTAATGGTATGTATATAAAAATTGTCTTGGTCACATCATTTTGGTTTGATTTTCCGACTGCCAGGGTTTTATTTCTTTTTTAAGGAAAAAATGTGTGAAAATAGGAGATTGTATGATTTTTAGTAATTTTGATGCTGGTTTTTGCGAATATTAGATACAAATTTGAGAACAATAAAATATTTTAAACATAACCCAAATGAAATTGAACCCCCAACATACTCCAAAACACGTACTACGATACCATCAAATCTTTCCTAAATAAAAACATATTTATATTTAGTAGCATCCTGTATCTAATTCCACGGCATGACTTATGTCAAGGATAAAACAAATATCCGATGGGTATAAGGGTCAAAACCCATATTGCGTAAAGTTGCCCGTACGGTGGAACGGTTTATGGCTTTTTTTGTCCACCTCTGAGACTATTTTTAACCACTGTTTGGTCCTAAATGCTGTTTGTCCCGTAATATGTGGTTTGAGTTTTTACTACTACTTGAAATATATATTACGCTGATATTGGATAAAATAATATTTACATTTTATTTATGTTTTGTGGTTTGTGATAGTTCAATATGTATAAATACTTATTGATGATTACTATAGAATGAAATGGAACAGTCTTTAAGCACACATTAAGTTATATAAAATATGAAAATTGAAATATGTATGGATAATTTGCTTGACTAGTACAAAGTTAATATAAGTAGATATGGGGCTGTTGTTAATTTTCGATATCTCTAAGATTAAGTATATTTAATTGCATTTTCAATTATTTGTTAATTCTAAATTTCTTTTTTAAATTTAAAGAAAACACATTAAAAAAAACAATAATATTTTTTATTAATGATCTTTATATTATTTAATAGAAAAAAAACCCTATATAACATTAGAGATGGTTGTACAAATAAAAAAAAACAATCTACGTTAATTTTCTCATGTTATTCACACAAAAACGTCAAACACAGCGTTGTGTTCAAAAACAAACGCTTCCTTTATCGCTGTAGCGCCAATGTGTCAAGTTCGTCCGTTTGCTTTGGCCCTATCCCGTTAGGCTTGCACCTTGCAAATGCAAATAACCTGCGACCTATTTATCCGGTGAAGGAAAAAAATCTTATTGTATCTACGAAATATTAAATAATATAATTTAAACTCTAATACAAAGCCATAGAATCTATATTATATTTCTATTTTGTGTTCAACCGCATGATAACTTTGTATCCGCAACCACATGTGGGAAAGATTTTGAGTATTTTTTTTGGAGATACCTACGCGGCTTACGACAAGCTAATTAATAAAAACTATTTGGGCCGCTTGGGTTATAATTGGTTGTAAATTTTACTATTTGCATATTTTTATTTTAATTATAATGTAAATTGATATATTTATTGAAGTCCAGAAATGAATTAAAAATATTTTTTTAATATATTTTTTTATAGCTTCACGCTGTATTCCGCATATCGTAAGTAGGCTGAGGGAACCTAGTGATAATACACCGCATTCCCTCACTATCCTCTGAGTGGCGCTATTCAACGTCGCGCTTTAGCCTTGGTACCAGAGTGAAGAAATGATAATATTAATTACTAATAATTCATGCCCCTGAGTGGGAATCGAAACCACAACCGTCGCGTTACAGTCCTACGCCTCTGTCCTTGCACTCGATTTTAATTAGTACCGGTTATAGACTAATTAATTCTATTCATTATCAAAGTATTATTAAGATGTTATAATTTTTTTTATTAAACAATATTATTTATCTGAAGAATATTTTTTTATTTAATATTAGGACAAGTATACGTGCCACTCTCGTACCGGTCACGTTTGCGACGTCTCGTAAAGAACATTGGATTTATGGTAGGTACAAGGAAAACCGAATTTTGTGGCGTGACTCGAAGTGATATATTGTAGAAAGTAGGTGCATCTTCATTATTTGTAATTCTGCTGTAATTTGAGATATTCTCGTATTGGGATTACAATACTATTATATAATAACATAAGCGCAGTGGGACAGCGTCTAATTGTTAACGTAATGGCTGTAGATTCGATTTCTGCTCGGAGACAGGATTGCATTTATTTACATTTTATTTCCTCGCTCGTCTCGTGTCTCGATAGTTGCACGAAAAGTTTGGAACAGAGTATCCTATGCGGTCAGAAACGTGAAACTAAATAAAAATATTAATGAAAATATATAGGTACCCATCCACAGATAATTCCATACTCAAATGATAACTTAATATTTGAAATGGTGAGATAAGATAGATATTGTTTAATTGATATATAGGTAATAGTTTGAAATGTTATATATCTAATTTATATTTTATTTCCAAGTATGTATATATATGCATAGTACTTATACCCAGCTTCACGCTGTTTCTCGCACACAGCAGGGTAGGCAGAGGGAACCTAGTGTTGAGACACTTCGTTCCCCACTTTCTGCTGAATTCTGGAGGCATTGCGTGTTGAATGGCAGAACTCAACGCCCCGCTTTACCTAGACACGAGAGCGAAGAAGTGAAAATATCAATATTGCATTTCCTCGTGTGGGGATCGAACCCACAACCAGTCGGTTTTGCAGTCACACTTTGTGCCACTGCGCCACGAATGGCCTCTGGTATGGTACTTTATACCCAATTAACTATGAACTATTTTATGCAGTATCACTAGAGTACCTACACTCATCATTATCATAACTACTCGTATTATATATAAATAAAACTATATATATTATAAGTACATATATACATATATTCTTTTAATAAGCCCAAAAGGGACGACATGTTCCAGAGTTCGACGTTATTATGAAAGTCACGTAAGCAGGTCCAGCCACGTAAAGGCGTGTTTACACTCTCGCGATCAATCTCCATCAAGCGACGGCGCTATCAGTATCCGCCTACAGTCTTGCGTTATGGGACAGTAGACGCGGCTTATTTGTGATAATGTTGTTGAGAAAACATCTTTTTTTACATTATGGTTGATGTATTTTATAAAAAGAAAAAAAGATCTACTATTTTTGAAATTGCTGTAGTAATGAATTTAAATTAAATATTTTTATTGAGTAATTTCTTTTAATTTTGAGTTTTGACTAGAATGAATAATAGAATTGAGTCCAGCCGTTGTGCAGGGAAAGAGGCGTGTGTAAACGACAGGTTCGCTTGCAGCTCAGGAAATATTTAATATTAATATTTAATAATAAAATATTTAATGTTTTCGTTTGCATCGCTCTGGTGTCGAGGCAAAGCCACCGTTGAGTCCAACTACTCAAAACGCAATGCCTCCAAAATTAAGCAGAAAGTGGAGAGCGGCGTGTCTTACCACTAGGCTCTCTGCCTACCGTAATACATGCGGGATACGGCGTGAAGCTGAACAAAGATTACACTTATACATTTAAAAAAATTACTTAGATTTGTAATTTTTTTTAAATATTTTCTTATATGCTACAAGATATAATATTGTACCCCATTTCTTATGGTCTAAAAAGCAAAATTGTTTATTTATTTTAAAACGCCCTTTCTACACATTCTGAACACAACAGTCCACGGGATCGTCTATCAACGCTTTATCACGTAAGAGTAACCTTATCTCTCTTATAAGTAAAAACATGCACAAAGAATTATTGTTTTCAGTAGTCAAACGTGTTGCTGCAATCTTATGACGTGTCGTTGCACTTGTCATCTGCAGTACCACATTTAGGTATGCCAAAATTTACAAGAAAAGTACCTTTTTTTTCGATTTTCTTAGTTCAAGTTAAAAATGTTTAATTAACTTTATATAATTCTCATGTATAGGAACTATCTCTATTCTGAAAATATGATTTGATAAGAGAATGTTGTACAACTTGTATAAATTATTTGAAATAATTTAATAAATAGCGTTCTCTCTTGTCCAATTTTCTAATCATGCTCAGGAATAATCATTGAGTAGTGCAAATTCTCAAAAATATCTTTATAGAAATGTTGAAATTAACATAAATAAGTTGTTACAAAAAATAATCATCTTCACGCTGTGTCCCGCACAAAGCAGGGTAGACAGGGTAGAATTTTTTTTCAAGGCATTGCGTGTCGGGTGGCGGAACACAACGCCGTGCTTTTGCCCTTGTGCCAGAGCGAAGAAATAAAAATTTTAATAAATAATAATTCTTGTCTCCAGCGCTACGATGTCCTGAAGATACTACAAACATATAAGAAAAAGCAAAGAAGAATGTGTAACTTAGTGGTCAGCACGCTTGGATATTTTCCAAGAGCTGCGGGCTCGAGTTTAAAAATAACATTATAAAAATATATTAAAATAATGAACTTAGTTCTCCCAACATAGTATTTACATCTGAAATATACGACGACACATTTAAATACAATTATTGCCTAATCTTAAATGCTTGGTCAAAATGGCCTGGCCAAACACATTTCGGTTTCCATTACTCAGTGATCTCTCTGCGTGATGATACTTGAGCTAACAGCACTATTAACAGTTAATATCGAATGTAATGACCTGTTCTCACAATCGTTCATTTTATTAGGTCTGTATTAAAGTTGAATAACTGAGAAAATTATATTTTAATGAAAAAAAAAATACATTAATACTTTTCTTATTAAGAGTAACGTTCTTTTAAATTTCAATGTGACACATTGAAATTTATAAGAACGTTACTCTTTTAATTTATTTTTGAAATATATTTCTTGTCTTAATATGCATTTAAAAAAAAACAAAACGAAAATAGTTTTTTTATGTATCTTCATTGAAATAACTTGTCATATAAAGTAATTATAAATTACAAAAAATAAATTATTAAAATAGTATTACTATTATTAGTTATTAGAAGAAAAATCAAAATAATAACAAAAATAATAATCAATACGTATCAAACGTTTTAAAATACAACTTATCCCACTTTGCATTTAACCGCGACTTAAAGCTCTTATATTAGTCCGGATTCGCCATTCATCCTCTGACAGCTATATACGGCCATAACTCTTTTTAATGCCCCATTTGATTAGAGCCACAAAAGATGCAACCACGAAGGCTATACACAAGGCTGTTTAGCTATGATTTATATATTGTTTCTTTTTACTTTGGCGTCCAAATGTATGAAAATCTGTCATAATTAGCTTATGTAATTGTTGAGATTAAATTTAAATGTAGGTTGACTTTCTAATCCTGTTGGAGGAATTGTATATTTAGAGTATTTTATTAGAAAAATTTCATTATAATGGGAAAAGACAAGGCTAACGAGCGTACGGGTGACCTGATGGTAAGTGATTACCGCATAACGATGACTATATAACGTATGAAATATAATGAAATTAAATTGTAATTTAGCTCACACATTTGGATACAAATAGCCTAGTGTATATATTTTTATATAATTTTTAATATCACATAAACCGCAAAACGTAAAAAATTTAAAAAAATACTACCTGCATTTTAATCAATTTTCACAGTAGCCAAACTGTTTAGTAAACGAAGGATGTTCTCTTATACTATCTACACCGTTATAACTTCTGAGAATGACCCATCCGAAAGATTATACTAAAGATAAAAAAGGACAAAATGACAAACACACCACAAATACATTTTTTAAAGATGGCCCATAAAAATTTGCTACTACCAAAAAACCTTTAAAATATCATGACGAGGGTTTAGTGGTCAGAGCATAGCATACGGCCATGACAAGCTGAACTCCTAACTTGACCACCTGTTACTTAATCAATCCTGTTATATCAAAAATCATCATAACTTTCATTAATTTAGAGGAACTTATACGAGTAGAGACAAATATCTATTGCTATTTATAAGAATATGAAATACAGACAGCAAAGTCAACAGTTTTGATGTACTTTTTAGTACTTAATAATATTTTACTGTAATTTATTTAACATCAAGACAATCAAAGAATACTTTGAACTTTTTTAAATCTAGGCAATAGATGTGTTTTTAAGTCCCGTACAATGATAAAAAGAGGAAAATAAAAAGATATATGTTGGTTTTTTAACTAAGCAAGAAATAAGAAATTCATTCATATACAGGCCAGTCATGGCGCAGTGGTACAAAGTGTGACTGTAAAACCGACTGGTTGTGGGTTCGATCCCCACTCGAGGAGATGAAATATTTACTTAAATTTACATTTCCATTTCTTTGGTCTGGTGTCGGGGCCAGTGCGGCGTTGAGTTCTGCCACTCAACACGCAATGTCTCCAAATTCGGCAGAAAGTGGGGAACGGAGTGTCTTAACACTAGGCTCCCCTCTGTCTAGGGTAGGCACAGGGAACCTAGTGTTAAGACACTGTGTGCGGGATACAGCGTGAAGCTATTCATATACAAAATGAGTGAATTTTAATATGGTTATTATACAATGTTATAAATATAATAAAATAAATTTATTTACATAATTTGCCATCGCTACTTAGAAACATAGGCACGCACTGTTTTTTGTCGCTAAACGCAACGGCCATCTGGCAAAGATTTTTTATATACAAAAAACGCCTGACCCTTTCTTACCTTTGTGTTGGCCCTCGTTTTTTTTACTTGGGGCCCCTCACAGTATGTTGAATTAGCTTGTTTTACAAAATTTTTATATACCTGATCAAGTTTTTGATTGAACTAACGGATTGTACCTTAACGGTTTTGTGTTTTTATACGATAATCATATTTTTTCTTAACTATTATTATCAATTTCATACCTTATTACAAATAGAATGCTTTATTAGATTTCTAAGATTAAAATGAGAACATAAGGTGTGACTGTAAACGCGGCAGGTTGTGGGTTCGATTTGCACTCGGCGAAATGAAATTTTAATGTTTTCTTCGCTCTGGTATCTATACAAATCGCGGCGTTAGGTTCCACCACTCAACACGCAATGCCTCAAGAATTCACTGAAAAGTGGATAGCGGAGTGTCTAAGCTCTACTCTTTCTGCCTACCCTGCTACACGCGGGATACTGCGTGAAGCTGAAAAAAAAAATATAGAATATTTCTTATGCAGCTTCACGCTGTATCCCGCACACTGCAGGGTAGGCAGAGGGAACGTAGTGAAGGACGGAAGGAACGTATTTCTTATGCACTTCACTATAATGGAGGTTGAATATGAGTAATCTGTCTTCGTGATCGAGACTGCATTTCGTAATACTTAAGATCAAAAACCCGCCGAATGTAGTGCTAATCGAAGTCCTTGAAATCACAAAAAAAATGCTTAGCGGTTGACGACCGAGTGAGGGAGTGAGCCAAGTTATGAATGAAATATCGGTACGCGGATCTCTGTGTTTATTTTATTAAATAGTTTTACACAATAGCTTATATCGCGAATTCTGTGCGTGGGGTTGAATGGAAGGAATGCAGCTCGTTCAAATTGTGCAGCGGGTTTGGGGAGGGGAGTTACATTTCAATATAATATGTGGTTTAGTTTGTATTGTTTAATGATAATATAGATTTTTTAGTTTTTGTAAACGCCGACGCGTTGAATTGATTATTTGTTATGTTATTGCAAGATTTTATTTTTGGAGACCAGTCGTGGTGCAGTACAAGCGGGCCTAATTCTCATTTGAGGAAATAGATAATAGAATTATTTCATATTTTCATTTGCTCGCTCTGGCAAGGAGACAGAGAGCGGCGCAGAATTTCTCTATTTAATACGGAATGACTCCAGATTCGGTGGAGAGTTGGTTACAGAATTGCCCAAATGGGAAGGGAGTGTCTTAACAATAGGTTCCCAGGTTCCATCTGCCTACTCTGCTATGGTATATCCATACAATTATATTTAGATTTCCACAGACTGAGGACATTTTAGAATAAGAATTGTTAATAAAGTTAATAGAAGAAAACAAATAAATTCAATAGAAACAAAATTTGGTTTTGAACAAAACAAGTTAATTACAATTCAAAGTCATCAGTAACCTACAAAGTTAGCAACCTAAACAGTTTATTTGACCAAAATCTTAGATTGCATGTCAAAATACCCTATTAGGCTTCGTGACTGCTCAGCCATTTCGCCGCTGTTCTTGTATTTATCGAATCGTTACGTGTGACACGCCGCCGACGATGCTACACTATGTTTTACTGAACATTGTGCCTATTATTAAGCTATTGGTACTGCTGGTTGCTGAGGAAACCTAGTGTAAAGACATCCGTTCCCCATTTTAAGCTGATTTCTGGAGGAATTGCGTGTTGAGTGGCGAAACTCAACGCCGCGTTTTTCCTCGAAATATTTTATATTGACAAGTGGTAATCGAATCCACAACCTGTCGCGTTTACAGTCACACACATGCGCCACGATTGGCATCTATTATAATATATTTGCAGAAATGGATTAATATTATATAGGGTTAATTCTAATTTTTTAAGAAAATAAAACCACAAAATATATTTGTACTAGTAAGGCTATTGGTAATAGTGAAGCGTGCACAGTTGTCACGTAAGCGTATATCGAGGTGGGCAGAGGCCACGGGTCACACGTCATGGCACGGACATCGCCGCCCCGCCCTCGGACCCGATGGCCTGTCGGTGCTATCTTTGTAGTGGTAGAAGAGGAAAATATGGGAAATTAAATAAAAGAACAACTTCACGCTGTATTCCGCCCACAACAGGATAGGCAGAGGGAACCTAGTGAAAAATTTGCTTGTAAAATGGCGGAACTCAACACTGCGTTTTGTCTTAACGCCAGAGCGAAGAAATGAAAATATACATTTTAATAAACATTAAGTTTCCTCGAGTGGGGATCGAACCTACAACTAGTCACACATGTCCCCTGCGCCACGACTGGCCACAAAAACATATAGGAAATCTATATTATAAGAAAGATATCAATGTCTAAACTGAAGTAAATATTAAAAATTATTATTTTATTTACACAGTAAAAGAATAACTAGTATAGTATGTTTATACGAGTAACACACCATAAATATAGTTATATCTAAATTACAAATTTAAAAAAATACAATAATATAATAGCGTTTCTTTTGCTAGCTGTACAAGACATTGTATTGAATACTATTTTTTCACGAGGCGGTGCGAGGCGGGGACGGTACGGCGCGGCCTCTGGCTATCCGCCCGCCCAGCCGGGCACTACCTTGCGCGAACGGAGGGTGAACATGAACTTGATACAATGAATCATGTCTAAAGCTTACTAGTATTTTGAAATAAAAATCATCATCGTTTGCTAATCTATATTAAATCGCTGTATCCCGTATACATCGGTGTAGGCAGATGCGAATTAATAATAGTTAATATTATGGAATAAAAATAAAGAAACCAATCAACACGCAATGCTTCCAGAATTCGGCAGAAAGTGGGGAACGAAGTGTCTTAACACTAGATTCCCTCTGCCTACCCTGCTGTGTGCGGGATGTATGAAATAAATATAAATTTATGTCATAATACGATTACAATATAAAATAATGTGTAGGTATCTCACATTATTAATAATAATAACTATTTATTATTATATTAGAGATCAGTCGTGGCGTAAATGCGACAAGTTGTGGGCTCGACTCCGAGTCGTGAAAATGAAATATTTAATATTTTAATTCCCCGCTCTGGTAACGAGGTATAGCGCAGCAATGACTTCCACCACTCATTAACTCAAAAATTTTGCGAAAAGTAGAGAATGGAAATTACTTAATGGGAACGAAGTATCTTAACATTTGGTTCCTAAGTTCCCTCTGCCTACCCTGTTATATGCGGGATAAAACGAGAGCTAAAAAAATATAACGTAACTACACGGCGCGACGGTATATTTTCCTAATATGAAAAAAAATGCACATTACAAAAGAAGCACTATGGGTTATATACTATGATTTGTTTATAGCAATATTGTATCCAAGAAAAATATATAAAAACATATATATATACATAAGAATTTTACACAACTAATGCAACGGTACACTATGATAGTAACGGTTGAATGATAAGAGGAAAAATGTAGATACATCTACATTTTGTGTACACACAAATGCGATAGATATGTCGGGGTTTTTTGTTAAATATTTAAAAACAGTGTTAAAAGTTTATATTTATATTTTTATTTAACCTAAAAACATATGGAGCCATTATCTTCGTATGCATGTAACCGAGTTTTTATACAGTAATGCCATATGGCTCTTAACTCTTTAACCCACTGACCGATTTTATAATCTCCCTACTTCCTGACAATCTATTATTTATTTAAAAGCAAAAACTAAAAGGATTAACTATACACGTGTTTTTTATTTTGAAGCTTAAGGTTTTACTATAGCTTTTTATACAGTTAGTAACAAAGGTGTTAATATGTTTTGTTTTTATTATTAACTCCATTATTTCATTCCGTTCCCCACTTTCCGTTGAAACCTGGAGACATTTTCGAAGGTCAACCGAGGTCTTCCCCTATTTCTCTTACCACTCACTTTTCCATCATAAATCTTTTTTGCAATTCTTCATCACTCATTCGTTCGACGTGCCCAAACCAGCCGAGCACGTTCTTCTTTATTCTCAATTTATTATTTAACCAATCAGTTAACAAAATCACCAAAATATTATTTACTTAGTATAAAAAAAATAATTAATTAAGAATAAAATTATATTTGATATTTATTTCACTTGTAAAAAGTCTTTGTATAGCAATGATAGAAACAAAAAATATTCAAAATTGTAATGTTCATGCAAGTTCACGCAATCACTAGTTCGCTGGACAAAATAATCTTCTTTACCGTTCTGCGATTTTCTAATCTTCGAATGTGCCATGTTCCATACTTTGATTTTGGGCAACTAAAATGTTACTTTCCTTTATAAAATATATATCTAAAGAACAAGTCTCAGTTGTAAATTTATATTAATATAAGTATGCAGAGTTAACTCCTAGAATGTCCGACTTGGTGACTAATCATTTAGATAGAAATTTTTAGGTAGTAAATAAAGTGGATTTATTAAATTTCGATTTTTCTATTCAAAGAAGAGAAAGAAGAGAAGAGAAGAAAATGTATGTAAAAAAATTAACGTAGCAGGACTCATATCGGCTTTGGATCCCAGATCTTAATTGAATTGATTTAAAATATATAGTAAATAGAGTCATATTTAGAAATAAGCACAAAAATATTATTGACTTAAATAGTCTACAGTAATGACACCCCGTATTTAACGTTCAGAGTTGATACTCAAACATTTCAAAAATCAATACATACCTTACCATAAAAAAATATTTATAAAAAAAAATATTCACTAAGTCCAATGGCGTCCCACAGCCGCCATGATTATTTTTTTTAACGTCACCCTTCTAAGAACACTTGGGCTGTTAAAACAAATGTAACGATACCTCAATTAAGTAAATCCGTTCAGCGGTTCTGGAGATATGAGGTAATAAAGAATATTACACACATACAAGATACGCGCGAAAGACAAAACCCTTCCTTAGCAGTCGACAAAAAGATAAGAAAAGGAAAAGAACAGTCAATGACATAAATCATTGTATATATATTGTATTGTATATATATTGTATTATCGCATTACTAAATATTGTCAATAACCAAATAGAAAAAAAATTAAAGCATCATTTTAGCCAACAGTTGACCAAAATGAAGCTCACCGTCACGGCCGTTGGTGATCGGGCATACGGTGGCGGCGGTCACGTAGGAAGTCGTTTGTCGTCCGTCACACATGTGACTTGACTTGATACACTTCACCTATTGTCTCCACCCGTTGCTCTGATTTGGCACATGTCATAAAATATTATGCTGTTGTTCTTGTAAAATCTAAATGAATATAGACTAATGCATACATTTTAACAAAAATGAAAACAAAAATTAGAAAACATTTAACGTTTGGACAGTTATGTAAAGACGGTACTTCAGTAAAATATAAATATGAGGTAGTGGAAGAGCTAAAACCTGACTTTCGCATTGTGTTATAGAATTTAACCTAGTCACCTTACATAAGAAGTTACAATTTTTCTTTCGTTGTGCCACTCAGCAAGAAATGCTTTTAGAACTTAGCACCAAGCAAAGAAAACAAAATATTTAACATCATACACCGTTACCATACACCAGGGAAGACCTAGCCTTGCTAGATGACAATTAATATGAAGCTTAGATTCCATCAAGACCTAGATGACGTTACGCATCAGCCTCCAAATGACAACCATCACGTTAACGATCTTAACGCTTTGCTGCCCCCAGATTGCCTTCAGACCATTGCCCCCTGCTCCCTGGCACATGACTGCACCGCAACGTCCGAACTTCCTCGTTGAGATAGCTTAGACAATTATAATCATAAATCGCGGAAACGTTTTCGATAGATACCGTCTTTGCTTAGATATAATTTTTGTGGAACCAAATTTAGGTAACCATTGAATAATTACAACTTACTTATTGGTCGAGAGTAATAGTATAAATGTTCAAAAGGCCAGTCGTGGCGCAGCGGCACGAAGTGTGACTCTAAAACCGACTGGTTGTGTGTTCGATCCCCACTCGACGAGATGAAATATTTACCTAAATTTATATTTCCACTTCTTCGCTCTGGAGTTGAGTTCTGCCACTCAACACGTAATACCTCCAGAATTCGGCAGAAAGTGGGGGATGGAGTGTCTTAACACTAGCTTCCCTCTGCCTACCCTGCTATGTGCGGGATACAGCGTGAAGCTGAATGTTGAACATTTTGAGCAAATCTTTTTGAGCTTTGTATTTTAAGCCGTGAAATCGTGAAACAAATCGTGAATTGAAATCGCGGTGTTAATGTTTTCAGATAATCAATAATCTCTAAAACAAGAGGAAATTGCGAGATCAGGTATATATATAATAAATAAGCAAAATATATGAAAATAAAAAAAAAATAACAAATTGTGATTCAATAACTTTCAATATAATTGATTAAAAAGAACAATAGTTAAATTCAAACAGTTTTATTACATTAGACCGAAGGCTAAGCCGAGACAATATCGTGTTCGATATCTCGACCTATTTTAAATTGCATGTCATTTATAAAACGATAATCTTGAAGGCGATTCGTGGGAACAACAATATGGGAGTGAAGCATCCCTCGACCCCGATACGTCAGATTAATTAGGAGAAACTAAGAACTGTGCTTTTGGGCTGTGCACGTTCAGTTGTTAATAATTATTTAAATATGGTATAGTAAGTGGTTGTATGTACCTAGGTAATAATGACATTAATCATTAATAAGCTCAATATACTACTATCCATCGTGGCGCAGGGGCATAACCGTGTGACTGAGCACGTGACGGCTGTGGGTTCGATTCCTATTTGGTGTAATTAAATATTTAGCATGTTCATTTTGCTCTCTGGTAAGGAAGCAAAGAGCGGCGTTAACGTCCGCTACTCAACATGTATTGCCTCAAGAATTTGGTGAAAAGTGGGGATTGGAATTATTTAACGCCCGGTTGCCAGGTTTCTTCTGCCTAACCTACTATGTGCAGGATCACGAGAGACCACGACAAGACCATATGATACAAATTAAAAAAAATCTCTAACGAGACAATAATGATATCTGTACTTCGAGACGGCGATCGGCCTACAAATAAAGCGTTGCAAGTGGGCTTACATTGCGCACACTCTAAGAAGATCCCCCTATCACATTCCAAGGAGAGCCAAGGATACCACAAGGAAATAGGGAACGTGGACGTCCTAAACATACTTGGAGGCGTTCGATGGCAACGGATTAAAGGCGATTGGGCCCAGAACAGATCGCTATGGCGGAGCACTGTGGAGGCCCCCTGTCCCACTTAGGGAACTCAGGACAATGAGTCTAGTAAGTCATGCCTTCATGGCCTCCCGACTTTTAAGCTGCCTAAGAAGCGCATTGAAATGTGACAAATAAATGCATTCTTATTCCTACAGGACTTATTTAAGTAGAATATTTTAATTTAGGATAATTTGTTTGTTATGTTATTGTATTGTTAATAGAAAGGATAGGATCTATAGGAAATAATCGTTTCTAATATGGATGTTGAGGCCAGTCGTGGCGCAGGGGCACAAAGTGTGACTTGGAAAACCGATTGGTTGTGGGTTCGATCCCCACTCGAGGAGATGAAATATTTACTTAAATTTATATTTTCATTTCTTCGCTCTGGTGTCGAGGCAAAGCGCTTGAGTTCTGCCACTCAGAGGAGGCAGGAGTGTCTTAACACTAGGTTCCCTCTGCCTGCCCTGCTATAATATGACATAGCGAAAAGTTTTTTTAATAAACAAAAAACACAATATATATTTGCATAAATTCCCATATCAATCTTTACGACGAGTTACAAGATAAAGATTTATTTTTTACAAGATAAATAGTTTGGTTTGTTAAAGAATTAACAGAATTTTCGCGTCTTTGTTTGTTCAGTGAATCTATTACGAATATTTTATAGATCTCGACATATTTTACATATATTGAATATCACATTTGACATTTGAAAATGCCTAACAGACTTTTATCTTAAGAAATGAAAATATAAATTTAATCAAAATTTCATTTCCTCCATTGGGAATCGAACCCACAACCAGTCGCGTTACACTCACACTATGTGTCTTTGCATCAGGACTGACGTCCCTATATAACTTTTAATGTTTAAAGTACATTTTTTTTCCATAAACCTAAATTTTCCTTTTACAATAATAGCGCGCAATAGTCCCACCGGTTACGTGTTTATGAGCGAGCAAACAGTTAATACAATTACATTTATATTACATACCTGAGATGTCCGTTTTTATATCTGATAACGTTCATATTTAATTAAGAGCCATTCTTGTTTGAACGAGATAAGAGAGTGTAATTTATAGAGGCTAGTAAAGCCTTTCGTTTTATGACAATTTAAGGTTGACAGATGTTCGTCACTAGGTTTCTTGCACATTTAAATTATATTGTTGTTTTATTATAATTATGTGGTAAGTATTTCTTTTATTGTGAGACCAGTGGTGGCGCAGGGGCACAAGCGTGTGACTGTAAGCGTGGCGGGTTGTGGGTTCGATTCTCACTCGAAGAAATGGGATTTTTATTACTTTATATTTTTCTGCTGTGTGCGGTCTCCAACACCTAAAGCGTCACGCTGTCTCTAGCGTGTTCTACGCTAACATTACTAATATGGGTAGATTGAAAAATTTCAAGTTTATAAGTAGGTACATAAGTTTGATATGTACGTTGATTACCAGTCTCTCAGTAACGAAAGCGTTTTTTATACATTCCCATTTCTTTTGTTCAAATTTAGTCCTTCATTTATCAAGTGTTGTCTGTAAGAGATTGCTTGAAGCAATAAGGCCACCTTTGCGTACATCTTATAAGCATATTTATTTAAATCAAAATCAAATCAGCTTAACGATGTATCCCACACGCTGCAGGGTAGGCAAAGGAAACCTAGTGTTAAGACACTCCGTTCCCCAATTTCCAAGGAGTTCTGAAGCTATTGCGTATTGAAGAAATTAAAATATGAATGTAAATAAATATTTCATTTCCTCAAGTGAGGATGGAACCCACAAACTAATAAACATATATATGTTATTATTATTTATTGAAAAAATGAAATACTAATAACAGATTAGTATATACGTATATTCATATCTATTCTATTCTATATAACAAAAAGAAAACAAATGTTATAGGAGTATTATACAAAAAAAAACTATTTATATTAACTAATACCATTCAATGTAGCATCCGCCTAAAGTTAGTTTACATCGCCGGTAAACCTAATAAAAGTCACTGCTAAAATCATATATGATAACTGCAATAAAACAATTTACAGTACAATCTCCATTATAAAACATGCTTCTATACCAACATTGTCTTTATATGATAATTTAATGTCACTTGAAATTGAGTTTATGTAAATCTTTCTAGTATCTTCTTGATAGGTGTTTCTACGATCATGTTATGTAATTTAATTCTAGGCGATAAAAGATTTTCTGTTAATATTTTAAGAAATTTCAATAATTTTTTTTAATATATAAGGAAAATAAAAAAATAAGTACAAAAATCGTTTTAACTCTAAAATGGTAAAATTGTTTTATAATAAAACATCATGGCTAATATTTTTTAAGTTAACTACAAAATTGATTAGCGATTCAAGTTATTTTTTTTCTTGCTGAAAGACTAATTTCTATTCAAATGATGATGATTGTGGGCTTGTTCCTTACACGAAGGAATGATTATATTTAAATTACTTTCAATTTTTGTTAATGAATGATTTCTTGAGGAATTGCGTGTTGTGTGGTGGAACTCAACTCCATATTTTGCTTCGTTACAAGAGCGATTAAATGAAAATATTTCAATTCGCCGAGTGGGGATCGAAACAACAATCTTCACGATTACTGTCACACTCTTGTGCTCCTGCGCCTCAACGCCTTAGATGAAATATAAAATTATGGGTATTTTTAATTTGCATATATATAGAATATGGCATATTTGTGTATATTTTCTTAAAAATAAAAACCAGAAATTTTATAAATAACAATATTCAAATTTTAGTCATATTAATTTTTATTTAAAAATAAAAGAAATATTTCTCATACAGATAATAAAAGTATATGAAGATCAAATATAACTTATTATTAATAAATAAATAAATAGATTACTTTAGTAATTACCAAACGTATGCATATAGCATAGAAACACGTTATTTGCGTAATAAAATTTATGAGGTTCTTTGTACAGAAATCGTAGGCCTGTTCCGTTAATCGTTTATGGAAAAAATTGCAATAAAACGGGCCCCATGGTCAGCACCATTAGCAGTGGATCGTGAATCTCCCATACAACTGAATAATAATTATTCATGGGTTTTTTTTCTTCTACCATGACATTCGCTGGTGTTGCCATTTATCAATACAGTAATCTGCAACAGTTATTCATAACTAGAATAATGTTCGAATAAAATCTATGGAGCGGCGTCGTCATTTAACTTTTCGAATACATTTCTAAGTAAATAACAGATGTTCTACCTGACATACCTTGTTGTTTTATGATATGGATATTTGTTTATGATTTATTTGTAAAAGTTCAAATGAAAATTATTAACGATAAGAAATAATAATATAACAAATGTATGACATTTGTTCGTGGGCTGTAGTTGTAAATGATGCAATATGGCAATGTTTGCGTTCTTCTTGACAAGTACATTAAAATATGAAATCTTTATTTGTACTACACTCATACAACATTCGCTTTGGCTACCGGCACTATATTTACTGTCGCGTATTGAAGGCAAAAGAGGCAATCGTAGCCTTCTATATACGGATATTCATATAAAATAAACTAAATCAATTATAAGTACATTTAAAATATTATACATATATAATCTAGATATTTATATGTTTAGATAAATCTATTCTACTAGCATCGCTATTCTCTCCCCTAAGGTGAAAGGTCGCGTGGAGCACACGACGGTCAGCGGCGAATGGTACCAACTAGAACCCATCACATTAAGTAGAAAAAAAAATATTTTTACGATTTCTTCATTTGTTGTTTCTTTTCTATTAAATGTAAAATTAAAATAATAACGAAATAAATTGGCATACTCATATTATATACCTACAGAAAATAGAAAATATTTCAAAAAAATATTTTTGTACTGCTGTCTAAATTGCAGTGTATAATGACTTTTGTAAAATTTCAATGAGTAATACAGAGCTTTCTCTTAGCTATAGGTATATAAAATAAAATGTAAACAATACCCAATAGGTATATAAACAATACCCAATAATAAAATAAAAAGTAATGCTATTTTAATATAAAACCGATAATACTATTTTCTTACAGAAATTGTTATTGCAAAAGGCTGTTAAGTTAGGCTGCCCGTCCATCACAAATGTCGAGTCGAACCGTCCGCAGTCTAACTTATTTAGAATCCAATCAAACCCTTAATCTAATAATTTAATTTGCTTCGGCTACAATCAAAGTTCCGGCTCTTCGAAGAAATCAATAACGATTTTGTTGCTACAGCTCAAATATTGATTTTATATTTTAGTTAAGTATCTAATATTGAATAATACAGAGGGAGAGGGACCAGGACTCTAAGTATTAAGACACTCCTTTCCCATTAAGATAGAAATATCTAATTCTGGTTCTGATCCTAAACGATAGGAAGAGCAACGTAGGACGACGTTACTCTTCGATTACAACGAAATATATATAGTATTTTTTTAAAATAACTTTAATGTATTGAACACAGTAACAATCAGTACATAGAATGACGTCGTGGTCAAGTTGGTAAATACATAAGTGTATGCTCGATGATTATGGGTTTCTCGTATTATGTATTTAATATTTTCCTTTTCTCAGTCGAAGCAGACAAATATTAGATTCTAGTGTGTAGTACACAACATCCCAAAAACCATAGCAATTCAAAGACTGAATGACTTTTATTAAAGATGTTTAGGGTTATCTGTCGAGAAAGTTGAAATATTTATATATTTTATCTACACACAGCTTCACGCTGTATCCCGCACACAGCAGGGTAGGCAGAGGGAACCTAGTGTTAAGACACTCCGTTCCCCACTTTCTGCCGAATTCTGGAGGCATTGCGTGTTGAGTGGCAGAACTCAACGCCGCGCTTAGCCTTGACACCAGAGCGAAGAAATGGAAATATAAATTTAAGTAAATATTTCATCTCCTCGAGTGGGGATCGAACCCACAACCAGTCGGTTTTACAGTCACACTTCGTGCCGCTGCGCTACGTAAATAAAGGTATCTTTTATATTTAAGCATATAAAAGTTGACTTAAATTTCTAATTTCCTATTAAATTTCAAAAAGACTTCATTTACTTTCTTAATAAATGTGGTCGTTGACCCATTTCATTTAATTGGCGATGTCAATGTACGGATATCAAAATGCTTGTAAATATACACTTTACATGTTCTTATATTGATACTGAGACAGGTTTTGAAAACTTGTCACACTATCGCTTGAACGACAAACAATTGGTCGGTGACCATCCTTCCACTTATTTACATGCCTATCAGAGAACAAGTGGCCCATTGTCGTTTTAAACTGCTTCTATAGTAAACTACCGGAAAACCTGATCTGAGGTAACTTAAAATGAACTGTATGTTCAAAGCATAAAATTCAATTTTGATGATTACCTTTTTGGAGAAAACTATAGGAAAAAAAATAATTGTTGATTATTTAATATATGACTTAGGTACTTATAGTTTAAGGTGTATTTTAGTTTGTAGATGCAAGGTGGTTGGCTACAACGAAGCCTATATATACGCCCGCACGTCCTCTTTAGATAAGATAAAGGCCACGTGAAATAAAAGCGACACCAATGCACTAATGATACTGATACTGGCACGGTCGCGGGCCAGTAATTAATTTCTTGATAAACCTTCCAACTTAGTCTATACTTGGAGTAATTTCTTGAAAATTTATCATAATAGTCCAATAGATAGTTAGATATTTAAATATATATTTAAATTTAAACACTTTACGTATTCCTAATTGTATAACAGGTGTTTTTACAAGAATTTTCAATCCTTAATTACTTATTTATATCAATTCGTTGAACCTCTATCAATTTTTGTGTTGTGTCAATCCTTGGCACAACTTACAAAACAACTTAACTTGTTCAAATAGTTTAAAAATGTTTTTTTTTTGGAATTTCTGACATAGCGTATGAAATTGATAGGAAATTTCGTTAAACCTAACTCTTGTTCCTATGGGAAATTTTATCCCATACGATAGGTGCATATAATATGAATATGGCACGATTATCCTAGATCCGATGTCGTCTTCCTATGTGTTAACCCTTGCTCTGGGAACGGGACAGCAAAGGCCATGGTCGCGAGATTACGTAATGATGCCTTATTTCGTGGTTATATCCACTGAAGGTTTTTAGTGAAGTACTGTTATGATATCGACATAGAAATTAAAACAGGTGAATCAATACGCTGAAACAAATCATTCAATATCCAATTCAACAGCTAAGGCTTACATTTTACAATTAAATATAAGTATTTAATTATAAAACATTAGCACTAAAATCTTTATGAATTATTCTGATATACACTTTCGTAAAAAAGAGTAGAAGTGGAACAATCTAAACCTTGAGATAACTTCCCTAATAAATATTAAAATCTCCATTTTTTTAATTAAATGTTATTATTTTTTGAATATGTTAACACAGACTATCATCAACAAAAACCGGAAATATTCCGACAACATCGACATCGACTTCAATAAAAATTACCTAAATAAATGAATAGATTTTTCATTTCATCGAATCGAAACATTAATAACAATTTCAACTGGACCATCCCTACAAACTCATGTTATTTCCATAGCTAATTGCAAATTGGTTTGCGCTGTCAACGCTGCGCGTTAATGTGTCATATCATAACATCATCACGTAAATATAAAATATATCTCCTATTACAAAGAAATAAAGCCTATTTTAGCTTAAATTTACTATTATCCACTAGATGACTGTTTAGTAAGAACGTATGTAAAGATTATTTTAAAATATACATATTTTAAAGAGAGGTCCACCAAGATCGTGATCGTTTGATCTTAGAGTGATTATGTATATTAACGTAAAAACGTGACCATTATGGACTGTTTTCCTTGTAAAGTTATTTAACTGTTATTACCAACATTATTAAGTGTGGAAAATGTTTATTATGTTTAAATTAAAAATATTTAAATTTTTATTAAAATATTTTTTTTACAGTTAAAGTCAATTTTTACAGGTAGGTTAGGTTAAAAAGATTACTTTAGTTCAATAGTCGTTTGAACTTCAAAATACATCATTTTAATTATTATTTTTATTTAATGAGTCGGTAATTTTTTTCCTAACTACCTATCTATCACCGGAATTATTGAACTTCATAGGGTTTTTCATAAAGATAAGAGAGGATCTGTAAAAATTCTTATAAACTTTTACACACAAATAGAAATTGATCAAGGGTATTAAGGTAGAGTATATATATAGTATAATATGAGATACATTTACCCTAAACTTCTTAGAAATTATAACATCACGAAAATTACAGATATCGCATGTTAAGTGGCGGAACTCAACACAGCATATTGTCTTAGCAAAGCTGAAAAACGAAAATGATTCAATCCCCCGAATCGAAATCGAATCCACAACCATCGTAATTACAGTCAGTCACCTAAGATATTCAATATCATATAATACAACCTATGCATGTCACGTATAGGAATTTAGCTCACGTCAATCTAGTGGAGCTCCCTTTGGCGGTAGAGTGGTAGGAAGGAATACAAAGAAACCGCCGACAGATTCATCATATTCGGATCTAAGAAATTTAACACTATTATTCTTTTGGCGATATGGCCAAATTTAATACCATTATTTGGTTAAAAATTCCCCACACTAGGGTTACCATGTTGACGCAAACTGGAGATTTTTCTTAAAATTTAAAATGAATTTAAAAATTAAAAATATATAAATGTATTTAAAACACAAGAATGATAATATGTAGAAGTAGTAAATAGTGATATACTGCGTAACTAAACAGATAATGTAAAAAGACTATAAATGTATTAATTCAACATTGAAATGTTATAGGAATAGAGAGACTCCCTACAAGAAGGTAGGACTCCCTACTGTCCGGTGAGTAAACACAGGGAGCCTTTAAAGGCAAAATTCTTCGCGGTTCGTTTGACATTTTCAAAAGGCTTACCCAAACATAAAATACAATATATCATAGAATAAATAAATTTTGAAATTTCAACTTTATATTTAAATAGATAGGATCGCCTCCTAATATTGTTGTAGGATCTAATATTGGTAGATTTTAAAAAAAATATAATCGCGTTAAAGCCACACAGTAGCAAATTTTTTTTTTTCTGTAAAAATATACTAAATTATATTTTTTACTCCAATGTGTATTTTAAAATTTTAGATAAGCTTTCGATATAATTGTTCAGTTTAATTTTAGTCGGTCAAATATAAAATATAGGTTTTTATATAGATATTAATAACTTCATAGTCAATATATTTTACTAATACGTCTTTTGCATTGCAATAATACACAGCTGAGTATACACCAATATTATTGGTTTATGTAATTTCTAAATTATAAAATTAATAAGGCTTTAATTTTATCTATTTTAGCATTCCTGTCTTTTGTGTAGGAGTCTAATATATGTATTATGTAGTATTATGGACTCTGAATATAATTAACTTCCTTTCATAGTAAACCAAAACAATATCGGTAAAAGTGATGTTTTTAAATTAAATTTATATTTATAATTTAAAAAAAATATCCCGCTTTACCGTAATAATTTAAAAATCCCCATTTTTTAATTAAAATGTTTAAATATCCCGCTTTTCGATGAGACAGTATCTGGCAACGCTGATTAGGACTAAAACGATATACCTACACTATCATCATAGATACTAAATAACACTATAAAATTTGCATGTTTTTTATATTTACACATATCATACATTGCAAATTTATTATTTATTAATAGAAATTATAAGCGAGGAGTGAAACTCAATATTGCGCATAGTCTAACAAAACTTTGAAAATGCATACATATAATACAAATCTATAGATTTTCGCGATTTTTTCGTCTATTATACCTAGTTGTAGTAGATTAGAATGAACCCACAACCATCGCGCTCTAACACATACTAACCAACTACACCACAACGGCAACAAGATACCATTGCAAAAAAATAAACAAAAACTTTGCTAAAACGAAACAAGCAATTTGTAAATATAAGTAATAGTTCACTTCACCAAACGCTAGAGCAAGCTCGAGGGCGTACAGAACACGTGTCGATATGCCTTAATCCACGGCTTTGCATCATATCCGACCACCCAGAGGACCATTATGCTGCCCACAGGAATAGGGGTTCCCATTATTATATAGAACATATAGGTGCATTATTTCACGCTATAAAATTAAGACCACCTACGTCACCATTTTTTTTGCAACCTCTCTCTATATTCGAATGTAATGATCCATTCGTGATTTTTTGGTTTTTAAACGCTTTTAAGTTTCGCTAGCTGTGGCTTAATACTTGAAGTTTTTATGTGAAATGCAATTGTTATTTGTAAGTCTTGTAAATCAATGTTAATCTCCGTTGAGACGTGTGAACGGTGACGGCTTATTGAGTAGTCGCTTTGAGTGCCATTTTGAATGTTTTTTTTTATTTGTGGTATTATCGTGAATATCTTCATAGTTTATCTTTTACAAATTTCGAAACTTGCGGTAAGTTGAGGCCGGTCACCCGCTTGTGCCCTGTGACGGTAAATGCGACAGATGTGGGTTCGATTCTGCCTCAAGGAAATTAAATATTTCATATTTTCATTTCTTCGCTCTGGTGTCGAGCAACACGCAACGCCACCAAAAATCGACGGAAAGCAGTTTAATTTTTCGAAATTTTATATCCGCATATATGCGTATTTTTGTTAATATCGTCAAATTGTCAAAAATCGAAACCATGCAAAATAAAATGCACAATATTTCCAATAAATATTACATCCAAAAACGAAACACAAATAAATCACAGTGACCATTATCATATTAAGACAATGTAAAAGGAAAAAAAGCACATAAGTCATATATCAGAAATAATGATGTCGCGTCACAGTAATGTCGCGCCACTCGGCCGTGAAGCAATGCGTATTAATGATGCTGGCCGATTAGACCCCATCTGCTAGGATTTTCTTCTAGAAACTAATCAAATTGCAATAGCTTAATATTTAGTTTCCCGAAATCGAAGAGATCTGGAAACGTCATTTATCTATATTCTATACTATACTAGAGGCCAGTCGTGGCGCAGTGGTATAAAATGTGACTGTAAAACCGACTGGTTGTGGTTTCGATCCCCACTCGAGGAGATGAAATATTTCATTAAATTTATATTTCCATTTCTTCGCTCTGGTGTCGAGGCCATGCGCGGCGTTGAGTTCTGCCACTCAACACGCAATGCCTCCAGAATCCGGCAGAAAGTGGGAAACGGAGTGTCTTAACTCTAGGAACACTTAACTTCTGCCTGCCCTGCTGTGTGCAGGATACAGCGTGAAGCTGTTTTTTTTATACATTATTTGTACGCGATGATCACGATATTTGAATTGAAAAGTTGTTTTTGTGTCAGACAGTTCATTCATCGAGGATGGCTATACATTCAAATCCCGTTTCGTTAGTTATTCAAGGTTTCCAAAAAAAAATTATTTTCTAAATGAGAAAGAGTAGATTACAGTTTAAAAATGATAAAAATACTATAGATTTTTCTTCTATTTTTTTAAAGTATTATAACCAAATATTTTTTTTTCAAGTAATTTTTACAAGCAGCAACACAGACATTCTTAATAAAGGAAAACTCAAATAAACACAAAATCTATTTATTACAATTGAATTAAACTTCAATCCAGCGTACAATTAAATTCAAGGAAAGTTACTGTTAATTATACTTTTTATATTTTTCCTGTAAAATTTGTATATTTGCAAAAAAATCAAAATTTCTTATTTAAAATTAACAAGATTTTTATATTAAACTATAAAAGGTTACATATTTTGTTTTTAGTCACCATTCAATATGTACACATACGAAGCCAGCCGTAGCGCAGGGGCACAGATGTGTAACCGCAAGCGCGGCAGACTAGTTCGATTCCCACTCGAGAAAATAAAATATTTAATATTTTCATTTCAGAGATAAAGTGCGATGTGGAGTTCTGCCTCTCAAGACACAATGCCTTAATAGGAACGAAATGTCATAATACTAGGTGTTTAGGTTTCCTTTACCTACCTTGTTACAAGTATATCTACGGACGAAGAAAGTAGGGTACAGTGTGAACTGTTGGTTCTTCATCTACTTCATGAAATAGAGGATTTGAATAATGATCAAATAATGAAAAGACTGTAATTAATAAATGCCACCAATTTAATAATATTTTTAGATAATTAAATGTTTAGCTCAGAATTACAAACATACTAGTAACATGTAGTACTACTACAGTTAGAACTATATATTCGTAGTTACAGCATGTAAAAAGATTTATAGTTACTAGCGACCCGCTCGCGGCTTCGTCCCGCTTTAACTACATTATTATTGATTTACTTATCTGAGTTACTTTATAGTAATAATATCACTTAAATAACAATATCTATATTATATAGCTATATTGAAAATTTAAATTTTTCGCTTAATTTTTTTGCACAGACAAAAGTTTTGAAAATAATTATTTTTAGTTCAATTAACTTATTAAATGCCTTCCAATAACATTTTTTATTACATAATTTTCACATACAGACACCGATATGTAACGAATTTACTATACATACAGATATAGATAAACAAACAAACTTAATTTGCAAATAATGAAGCAGTTTAGATTTTGTCATTCCATCTCAAAACTTGTGGGTAGAATATCAAAGTGATTAATTGTCATTTCATTTACAAATTACAGTACGGTGGCCCGCTCCTAAAGGTTAACGCAGTAGGTATCATAAATCGTAATGCGTTATAAACATAGAAATTATGTTGGGTTTAGACGTATTTTCACATAAACTGTCATTTTGTTTGTTAAATTGTTTTATTTTATAATCGCATTTATGTATTAATAGTATATTTTCTTTCGTTAACTTGTTTAGGTATCTATATATTTTTTTTGTCTTTACGCTGTCTTGCATTAGTAGGTAGGAAAATATTGAATTTATCATTACCCCGAGTAGAGATTGAACCCACATTCTGTCGCGTTTACAGTCTCACGCTTATGCCTCTGCGGCACGACTAGCCTTAATGTTTTTATCATTATCAATATAATGTAAAATAGGATAGCCCTGCAGCACCATGAATAGATGATTTAAAGTAAAGGTGACAACAGACGGCTGCGAGCTTCTCTACGAGAAGGCCAAGGTTCACATTGACAATACGTCAGTCCTTGATTTCTATATGTATATCATAGACTCGTACTTGCACTCAATGGATAGACTAGCATTTCACCAGTGGCTCTCATAATAATTATTATTGACGTTATTACGAAATTTTGTTAATTTGTTATCTATGTAATGAATTCGTTTTTGTTTAAAGTTGCGTTGCATTTACGTTTGTGCGCCTGCGCCGAGACTCGGCTCGAGACTTTTTAAAATTTAACAATTACAAAAATCCAAAAAAATATATCATATTCCATAATCCGAAAACAGAACCTACCTCATACTATATGAAAACAACCCAATACCAACGAGGGCGTACACTACAGGTAACTACAGTACAAATGTGTCCGCATTCGTACAAGCCTAGTCCGTCACGTCTCGCTCGCCCTGTGCTAGATGCCAACCTGAATTATGTACTAGAGACCTCTTATTTCACTATAGTAAACTAATTATCATAGAAATTATGAATATAATTAGTGGTTTCAGTTTATACTGTCTGTCTGTGTGTAGTAAAGTAGTGTACTGTATTTAGTAAAGTAAACTATAAATGTGATTTATGTATATGAACGAAGTATCTGTCTGTATACGTAAGATATTATTATAATTTATTTTATCAGCTTCACGCTGTATCCCGCACACAGCAGGGTAGGCAGAAGGAATCTAGACATCCCGTTAAGACATCCCGTTTCCCACCTTCCGCCGAGTTCTGAATGCATTGCGTGTTGAGTGGCAGGACTCAACGCCGCGCTTTGCCTCGACATCAGAGCTAAGAAAAGAAAGTATAAATATAAATATTTCATTTCCTCGAGTGGGGATCGAACCCACAACCAGTCGATTTTACACTCATACTTTGTGCCCCTGCGCCACGACTGGCCTCAATTATAATTTATTATATAAAATTATAATTTATGTTCTAGTTAAACTTTTTATTTTTATAATAAATTGTGTCATGGGCTCCCATTTAGTATCGAAAATAGTTGTGGATATATAAATTCTTTAAATGATTCTAGGCTAGAATTCTAGTCGGGGAGATAGTTGCGTTATGAAATTATATTAATATATATAGGAGAAATCGACGAAAATAGAGATAATAATAGCTTTTAATAATAAAGTATTTTAATTTATAATATATATCAATTCCATTTCTTTTAAGCTGTTTCACGCTGTATCCCGCACATAGCAGGGACGACCAGGGGAATCTGGGAACTTAGTGTTAGCACACTCTATTCCCATTACATATTACACTTCCGGTTTGACTGGCGCTGCAAAATAAAATTATTATAATATAATACTTAAACAAATGTTTTAAAAATATATTTAACGAACTTAATAACGATTATTTATATATGAGAATGAAGACAGCGTCTTGGACGCGAACATCGTATTACTGTGGTGTTGTAAGAATTACCGCAAGCTAATGGCGTCCATCCTTACTTGTGATATAAAACTTAGGTTGTCTTTACATTACATAAGGATAAATAATATAAATAATTTCTTCTAATAATTTCTTAATTTTTTCTATATAAAAACTGTATCAAAGATACTAGAAGGTCTCGTAAAAAGCATGAGGATCCCCGAAGGAGATCTATGAAGAGACTGATGACAGTGGACAAGACGAAAGAGGTATGTAGAGACCGTAGCGTTTAGCGCTCCGTTCTCTCTGACTACCCCGCTAGGGATAAAGCGTGAAGTTAAGTAAGTAAATATAGAAAATGTATATGGGTCGGTCTTAAATATTATTATTTATCTATTTTATAATATATTATTCGTATTTTACAGTATCATTTTTAATTTACAAAAAACTAAATATAAACGTTTGTTCATAAACCATAGATCAATCATAGTTATTTTATCAAATTTAACTTTATCATATACTTATATCCAAGTACGAGATATTAATAATAGTGACTCAAAGGAAAATGTTTTATTTCTCATCTCATCTAGAAATATCCTCCATTCAAAATTACTCAACGACAGTAATAAGAAAAATAGGCATATCAAATATTTATCTAACCTTTCCATCAATACAAGTAGAAGTAAAACAACAATAAATACCTAACATTATAGAAACCAGCATTTAACATTTCAATAAAATTTCCATTTAAAACATCTAAAAATATAAGAAAATTCAAGTTTCTAAACATCACAAGTGCAGCACCGCCCTAAGCGGCGGTCGTGCTCGGACAGTGCAAATTGAAATTAAGACTGAACTGAGTGAGACAACGATTACGGAGAAATTGTTCTTTTGCAACGGACCGCGCCTTAATAAGTTTCCTTCTGGCTGCATATTAACATAAACCCTTCTTGTGGCACTTCTGCTTTATATTTCTAGCTAATTTTTTTTTACTTCCTACCCTGCTGTGAGCGGGATACAGCGTGAAGCTGATTTTTTAAATGTATTTTATCTTATTAAGCCACCTACCTTGGCGCTGTATCCCGCATATAGCAGTGTAAGCAGAGGGAACGTGGTGATAGGACACCGTTCCCCACTTTCTGTTGAATTTTTCGTGGTATTTATTACGTTTTGAGTGGTGCAACAATGGTGGTTTTTGTGTCCTTGGTGCCACAGGGAAATGAAAATATTAAGAAATAATAATCTGTTGTGATGGATTGTGGGTTCTGTCCTCACTTCCTCGAATGAGGTTCGAACCCACAATCGTCGCGTTGCAGTCAAACCTCTCAGAGTCAATACTATATTTCATAAAATAAATGTTTTATATATGCAAATAATAATTGTAAAAGGATAGAAAAGTCATCATGAAAACGGAAAACAGATGTACACAAAAATGTTTTTACACGTGAACGGAACCTTCTGGGAACATCTTCTGGTTACGTATTAAATTTAAATAAAACTATATAATATGATTATGTATATAATATTTATTAAATGATTACAATAATCCTATTTATTCACTTAATCTGGAAACACAAACAAATAATTGTGTGATATGGTAGGTATCTAGACAATCATCAAAAATTTAAAAAAAAATGGAAAATAAATTACATGTTCACTTATCTGGACAAATTTTCAATTTTCGATATATATTATAAAAGAAATAACACTTGATACTACAGTTTTTGACTATTGATGCAATTTCTTGCAACTATCGAATGGTTTTCGATAGATGCAAGTGTATCGAAAACTTCACAAATTTTTACTTAATCCTATAAAGTTAAAATGAACAGATATTATTTACAAATTTCAATTGAATTGGAACAGATCAAAAAGTTTTCTGTTTTAAGGACTTTAAAAGTTTTTTAAAGACAAAATCGTTCGTATCCTCATCATATTTGCATAATCAGATGGAAAAATTGGTTTATAGGTACTATAAGCCTTCAAGGTTCAAGCTGCTACAACCACACTTCATAATTGCTTTGGAATAGCAACATATAAATACGACATAAATTAGTCCACATGACCACATTTCTCAGTTCATACGTAACATTGAGAAAACAAGTGACAGATTTGAAGTGCAAACACCGCTATCGCTCTACATCGGACTGTGTAAGATAGCGATGGTATTTAATTAAGGATAGGGTGACCGCGTGGAGGACGTCTTGCTGTCAGTATAGGAACATATAAATTGTTTTAAATGTAGAGCTAAACTATTCTTTATTTGTGCACCCTCTATATATGGAAATATATATAATTGTCATCCAGCACATATTGTGGGCAGTCGAATTCTCGAGGTATTGCGTGCTGAGTATTTTTAACGAACACAAATTGTTGTTATATAAATTTGTTGTTATATAAATATCACGACATATTTAAAAATAAAGGTTTTTTATTAAACAATTAAATGAAGCGCACACGAAATATTTAAGAGAAAATATATAAAAACACCTATCTATCACTTTATTTATTAATTAAAACGTATCTAATATATCAAAAATATTAATAATTGGGTAATTAGTAAATTCCATAATTGTTTTTCAGTATACAAAGAGCCACAAGGTCGTTTTTTAATTATTCAACACACCACCGAGGCTCACGTTTCCGCTCCGCCTATCACTGACACCGCATACGCGGTATTTTCCAGGGCCATAATACCTGATCAAATATTATACGTTGCTGTCACCTTTGGACCACACACAATCATAGAAAGCCTTATTATTTATTGGCCTGATTATATGTAATCTAGTATTAATTGTTTTATATTTAATGTGGTTAAATAATGTTCTTATTTATTAATTGAGGCCGGCCGTGGCGCAGAAGCACAAAGTGTAACTGTAAACGCGACTGGATGTGGGTTCGATCCTTGCTCGAGAAGATGAAATATTTATTTAAATTTATATTTCCATTTCTTCACTCTGGTGTCGAGGCAAAGCGCGGTGTTGAGTTCTGTCACTCAACATACAATGCCTCCAGCATTCTGCAGAAAGTGGAGAACGGAGTGTGTTAAGTTAACTAGGTTTCCTCTTTCTACCCTGCTATGTGCGAGATACAGCGTGAAGCTGATTTAATTTTAATTTATTTATTTATTGTATTTAGAGTATATTCAATGATTTATCTTTTGAATTGAGTTGTTGAATAATTATTTTGATACATACTTTGTTTGTGTAAAATTTTAAAAATCATAATGAGAGAGAGAAAAGGGATTTATTTTTCTAATAGAGGATTATTATTGTTTTTTGTTGTATTATAATTAATTATAAACAAAGTATAATAATATGAGGTATATGAGGCCAGTCGTGGCATGGACACAAAGTGTGACTGTAAAATCGACTGGTGGTGTCAATAACTCTTTTATCACAACATTTTCATTTCTTCGCTCTGCTGTCGAAGCAAAGCACCGCGTTACTTCCACCACTCAACACGCAATGCCTCCAGAACTCAGCGGAAAGTGAGACGGAGTGTCTTAACACTAGGTTCCCTCTGCCTACTCTGTGTGCGGGATATAGCGTGAAGCTAAAAAAAATAGTATTTTTTTATTTTAATATAATTAATATGACTGTTTAATCATCCAAGTCCGAGTCTGCAGTGTAAGGATGTGTCGTATGACACACGTTGATGGTCAAAATTGTAATTTTTACAATAAATACTTAAATTGTGTAATTAAATAAATTAAATTATGGCAATTTAAGGAATAACATTAATGGAAATGATATGAGGGATTGAAGATATTTTCACATAAAATAATTTCTCAAAATTGGGATTGAAAGCGCAAACATAGCCCGCTTATACATTAACTGTATGATTGCACCGAAAAATGTTATAGAAAAATATAAAATTCATAAACAAAAAAAAAACTAATCAATTTATTAAGATAAACATCCAGTAATTCTCATAAACGAATAAAATTAAGAGAGGTCTATCATAGTCCACGTGTTTATATGTCAAATCGTATAGTACATTTGTCATACAACAAACGGCCGGTAGGCGTCTCGTATTAACTCAAGGCACGACGTTGCGGCAACGGTAATAGTTGTGTTTGTGGTCAGATAGCTAATGTAATGGTGGGATATTAGAATTGCATTTTAAGACTATATTCTCTTTTTTTTTTTGAGTAAAGGAAAAGAATGGAGTGACCAATTTCTACTGGCTTAAAAGAAACGTTCTTTATTGTGTTTTTTTTTTAAATAGATAAAATGTATATTTTTAATCATATACAAAACAACTTTATCATTACAATTTTTATATCATTCTTTCGACGTCCACTGCTGGTCATACACCTTCCGCAAGAATCTTCACGCCGATCGGACCGTCTTGAGCTTCAAAACCATCTTCTACAATTACCAAAATGGTACAAGATAGTTAAATAACCTACAAATAAAAATTAATAATTTAATTTACTACGCTTCTGACGCTATCTAGGCATTATAGGTGGGTCTGTAAGCAATAAGCATGACCATCGTGCGCGTGCGGTCAACCTTCCTTGAACTATGCCTTCTCTTAATGTCACAAGCTAGGAGAGAAGCATTAGATTCATCTGAATATTCTGTATGTTTCCTTTTTGTTATCTATAGATAAAAATAAAAAAATGAATATTGTGTTTGCTTGTAATTTTTAAATAAATGTATATTTGAAGTCAGCTTTACGCTGTATCCGGCACACAGCAGGGAAGGCAGAGGGAACTTAATGTTAAGACACTCCGTTCCCCACTTTCTGCCAAAAATCTAGAGGCATTGCGTGGTGAGTGGCAGAACTCAACGCCGCGCTTAACCTTGACACCAGAGCGAAGAAATGTAATTTTAAACCGGGTGGGGATCAAACCACAACCGTTCGGTTTTACAGTCACATTTTGTGCCCCTGCTCCACGACCGGCCACAATAATTCAAGTCAAATAGTTATTTACACGACACTAAATTACAAACATTTTTTTGTCTGTTTGTCATTCTGTTTGTCCGGGCTAATCTTAGGAACAGCTAATATTTTTTTTTAAATTGTACATAAAGACTACTTTTAATACCCGAATTCGTACAGAATAGGATTTTAACGCGAGAAAAATGTTTGCCGAGCGTACCTATATAGATATAAAATAAGTAAACATTTTTCTACTAAATACAACATTTGTTTCGAACAAAATCAGATAAAATTCCAAAAGATTTTAATTACGATTTATTAAATGTATAACACTAAGCAGTTTACCCTCAATACACTTAAAAAAGAGAAAAGAAAAGAGATGAAGCAGCGCGGGGGCCGTCAATATAATTAGGTAATTTGTGAAGATATAATATTTTTATTTTTGCATAAGTATTTTTTTCGTTAATTTTTAAATGTTATCAAAAATAATGTATAGGGACGCCTGCAAATGTGTTTAGACGAACAAACAAAGCAAACTTCAAACGAAGCATACACATAGGTAATAAGCGATGACCAGTATAGGTATAGATATAGGTACAGGTACAGGTATAGCTATAGCTTTATCCTTACTCCACACCTATAACGGCACCAGGGTTGGACGAAGCAAAACTTATACAACAGCATAATCGTATTTTATTTTAAAAATACATTTATTTTCTACAAATCTCAATGAACTAAAAGTGAAATGAGACAATCAATAACAACAAAAAAAAAGACATTGTATAACTAATAATGGCCTTTGTTACACGGCTCCTGTTCCTTTGTTATAATTGTCAAAACAACAACAAACCTATCATAAGCAATTACACAGTCATTAAAACGCACTCCTCAGGGATGACAAAAAAAGGGAACAAAACCAAACAAATGTCACAAATCGATTGTCTTTTTTTGTCCATTTCGGACAGGCGGTAGCTTGTAAGGGTATTTCAATACATACCAAACGGCAGTCCAAACGTCGCACAGAGTAGAATTTTTACATGCAACTTTTTGAATCTATTGGACATTTAGAAGTTTATTTAGAGGGTGTCAGTTTTAACTGTGGCAATAATAGGCTGAAGTGGCAGGTTGTCGTTAGCGGCAACCGCAAATTTGTCAGACCACCTTGCAGCAAAACGAAATTTATGGCCCCAGCAAGGAAGAGGATGTGAGCCGTGCCGTTGCATAATCCTCACAATTTATGGTTGCTTTTGTTGATTTTATTGGTCGATGTCATTTCTACGTTGTATTATTACGTTAAACTGACTAATTACGGAATATAACAAGCCATTATTAGGTATTTACGATACAAAGGTACAACACTAAAAATATTCAAAATATGAGTAGGGACAATGGTGAAAGCAGTTGTGACGCGACTGGTTGTGGATTTGATCGAGGAAATGCAATATTTATTTCAATTCAGTTGAGGCAATGCGCAGCGTTGAGTTCCGCCACTCAATACACATTATGTCCAGAAAGACAGAAAGTTAGGAACGAGATATCTTAACAATAGTTTTCGACTACCTTCAGTGCTATGTGCTTATGATTTTTATGAGTACAATGGTGATAACTGATTCGTATGTTACATTCAAGTCTTATTGACGGATTGCTAATAGTAAGTAGACGAGATCGTCAAAATAGATATCGAAAGCAATTCTATGAATCATTATAATCGATTTCACAATAATATATCGAGTGTATCTCCAAAATCAATCACGCCCACGGAAAATCGAATTGTATTCAAAATCTGCACGTGAGGCAAAGGTCGGTCCTTGTATTAGAAGGAGGAAATCCGGAGTTTATTGTTGCATCCAACACTTAGGCACTTTACCTGACCGATAGATAAAAGACCTCAAAGAATGGGGCCGCGGCAGCTATACTTTTTTCTTAATTATATGGTGTCAGTCTTCCTGCGTGCAACACGAAAAAAATCATAAAGAATCAAATTTATAAAAAATATATGCAAATAAGATGCAACGGTCTTGATATTGTTCGGAACTGGTTCTTGCAAAATAAAAAATGGTAAATTTTAATATTCTCACGTTATCGTTTTATTTTTTATTTTTTTTTTCTGAAAATTTCTAATGAGGGTTTAATTTGAAGATCTCTTTGGGGTTGATTTCAGTGGCTTTTTTTTTACGGGTTTTTTTTCATAATTTTATTGTTTACGCAAACAAAGTCTCGTAACACGGTTGTCGCAAAAAATAATTACTATGCTGATTTATGCGATTTGTCGTTACATAAATTTATTTCTTAACTAAGTTTTTTTTATTATTAGTTTTGTTCCCTTATTTCTTTCTTTAGTTAACTTAATTTGTATACTATATATATATATATAATATGTATATCTTTTTTTATTTTATATTTTTTTCACGTTAACTCGTATGAAGTTAAAATAAACTTTATAACTGTAGTTAAATGTAAAAGTTAATAGTACTAGCAATTCATATTTTATAAAATGACGTGTTCAAAACACGTGGTATAGGTAAATACATATAAATATATTAAAAGTATACTTTGTTTAACTATACTTTCAATATATATTTTTTTAAATGAAACATAACACAAATAAAAAATATCAATAAAATTAATAAATAGAAAATCAAAGCCATACATACAAGACTTTCAAATATTGCGTGTGCTTATTTTTTACTATCATATCCATAAAAGAGACGACCGCATCTCTTTTTGTGCCAAAGAAATAAATTAAACTATCCTTAGGGGAGATTTTTACCGTTAATTCTAATCTACATGAAAAAAAAACCTTTTAAAAACCCGCGGATGTCTGTGGGAACAGAGCATCTTAAAAAACTTAAACAGGAAGCGTACGGTAAGTGTAAATATCTCGGTTGACATTGAAGTTTTATGATGAATATTTATTTCAGAGATTTATATCAGTGGTCCCATAGTCACCCTCTGTTTTTATAATAACCTAGAATTGTGACAATTTATGGTTGTTTCTCTTAAGTTTGCCTGTTTTCTCCATTTTATAGGCTCAGTACTAAGAAAGCTAGTGACAAGTCACTCCGAGCGCGTAAAGATCGCTTTACAGTTAGTGTTTGTATGTATAATACAAAATTATGTCTTATATCAAATGCAAAAATTAATTAATGTCACATATTTATGTGATATATTATAAAAATATAAGCAATCATATAGCTCAATTTTGTTTATTAAAATTAAAATCTAGTCCTGCCCTTTTTAAGTACAACCGGAACTAACAAATTTAATATAATTTGGTAAAACCACTTGTTTCCAAACTATTCAACAAAAATTTTTTTTTCACCTTTTCTCAAGCAAAAAAAAACTAAGTAATATTTATCTAACGACTTTATTATTTCTTCTCATAATATAAAATATATATGCTCGTATACACATGAGGAGACACAACAATTGTATACTCGAAGTATTAAAGTATGTAGTGACGTATAGATATCAATAAAACAAATAAAAAATTAATTTTGAGCTTCATATTAAAAGTCACCAACCAATCTTTGACAACCTGTGTATAGCTCGATAGAGGCCGACCCCACAGTTTTTTCAACATCCCCACAGTACCGTATGCTTATAAAAACTTATGCACATTTTTTAAAGACGCGTCTCCGATCAAGGTGCGCTCTACGTACCGCATTGTGCAAGGGACATCTTTGAGAGTTTTTAATAATTCTCTAAGTGATCTTTTTTATATGCGAGTTTGTTTTTTAAGTTTTCTCACGCAGTGCTATTGAACGCAGATCTGTGGGTAGATGCATCCGATTGTATTGTCAATCGTATTCGAGTGGAATTAATTGTGATAGAAATGTTGTATCGATATTGTTATTTCATATATTTTGTGTTTTATCAATAGCACAGCTTGCTATCATCTTTGTATATTTCATTTTCGTACTACTTCCAATTCGCTAACAATTCATACTAATAAACAGGGTTTTTTACGTTTCACATTATATTTCGCATACTGTATAGATATATAGATAATAATAGATAGAAAGAACCTAGTGTTACTTCGTCTCCGACTTTCCTTCGACACTTGAGTGGCAGAACTCAACTTCGCGTTATGTCTTGTCACTCTAGAGTGAATAAATGAAAACAATTCATTTTCCTCTAGTCTAGCTGTTCACAATGACTGTGCACTCAATCTGTGCTCAGAGTGTATTTATACCTCACCAATTAGTGTTTTCCCGAGGTGGTGAGAAGTCGTTTTAGATTCCTTCATTAAACAGCATGAGCACAGTGAAGAAAGAAATGACAAATTACTTAATTTAATTAAATTAGAAATAACTGAATTTTCTCCGTCTTAAATAAAAGAGTATATAAGTACGAAGTAAATATAAAAAATCATAACGGCAAATCTATAATTTTCATAGACACACGATACCCAATATACAAAAAGAACAATGAAAAAAACTACAAAACGTTACCGTTGTTAATAAAAACAAAAAAAAATTAAAGTGATAATAGCGACTCATTTTCGTCAACAATTGCATAGCAGTTATGGCTCCCGCATATAAATTACAATATAAAAACTGTAATTTAATATAAACGAGATGACAAAAATCCGGCCAATGGCTGTATAAAAACAACATGAAAAACAGTTGAGGGCTACTGGATGTGAAAAAAATTAAAAGGGGTACGTAAAACAATGCAAAAAAACCCTGGCCTATTATTGTTACGGGGCTTAGGACTAGCGGTTAATTTCGTTAAAGTTAATTTATTGTTTTTTTTTGTTATATATGTATGTAGCTCTATAAATTTCCATGTATGGGCGTGCGAAATATTTGTTTTGCTAATTGGTTATTTTTTTTGTGAAAATACACGTTTAGTTTTAATTTGTCTTATCCGAATGTTACGTTTAAATTAAATAACTTATACAAGCGACAGAATAGTTAGACATTACGTAAAAATAGTTCCTTCTTTCAGAACTAGAAATAGTTTCGTGAGACTAAATTTTAAGGTATGGCGTTCAGTTTCGTCACTCATCACGCATTGCCTCGAAAATTAGGCGGCAAGTAGGAAACAGAGTGTCTTAACACAAGAATCCCTTTTTCCCTACCCTGCATGCGGGATACCTATAGCATGAAACTGAAAAAAACATAACTTTTTAATATCTTTCCAGTTATTCATAGATAATAAAAACATATAAGCAGTAACTTTACTCAACTTTAAAAATTGCAATACACCGATAGTATTGAGCGTTAACATTCCACAATTTAAATACACCATAAATTCATAATGTCCAAAAAAAAACTAAACAAAATCCAATTATATATTCCTTTATATTCATATACTTATATAAAGACCTTGATATTTAGTACAATATCTGGTTAAATTTCGCCATCAGTGAGAATGACACGATCTTTAGCCTATCCAATAACCTCAACGCTCGACGTTCATCCCTTTCACCGCTGTGTCAATTGTTCAATCAGCATTGTCTCTTAAGCTATTTATTTATATTTTGAATGTGTTCGCGTTGTATCGAATTTGTTTTGTTTTGAATTTTTTAAGACATCGATTCGCTTCGTAAGTTTGACAATTTAAAAAAATTGTACTTGGATTTGTGAATATTTGATCCATTTCGTCCGTGAATTCGTTCGTGAATATTAGATCCACTCGTTGAGTTCCACCACTCAACACGCAAAGCCGAGTAAAATCGGCGGAAAAAAAAGCGTGGAATAGAGTGTCTTAACATTAGGTACTCTGCCTGGTCTGCTATATGCGAGATACAACGTGAAGCTTGTGTGATTTTTTTTATAAATTCGCTATGATAAATTCGGATATATTTGAATGAATACTATGATTATGGTAAGACCATAATAATAATTATGGAAGACCATAATTATAATTTCAATAAAATGTATACCTACTACAGTTTAAAAAAACCATATAGAAAATGGTTGAAATTAAAAATATTTTCTATATTACAGTTATGCATGCTGCACATTCTTTATTGAAATTTCAACAATTCGATTCCATAGGCATTTACTGTTGACTAACAATGTAGAGTTCTAAAATAACATTAATATTAATTGGATTTATATACTAAATTAGATACTAGGTTATAATTAAGCTATTATAACGTTGTCAAGAGTGGAGTATGACATTCCGATACTAAAACGTCATCATCGTATGACATTCCGATACTAAAACGTCATCACAAATAACGCAAATGTAAATATGCTAACGTGTACTTATTTAGAAAACGTATAAAAAAATTGAACGTAGCGGGACTTGAACCCGCGCCTTCTAGAAACCAACCAGAGACTGGTCAGAGCGCCTCGTCGGTTCCCAGGAGACGCAGGTTCGAGTCCTGCTACGTTAAAGTATTTTTCCTAATCCTAAGTGTCAATTAACACTTTAAAAATTGTAAAAAATGCTAACGTGTATTCATACAAGAGTACTATGTAGCATTACCAATTTTGTGTTTTTTCTATATACATTCACGAAGCGATTACTGAACTAGCACAATCAGCTTCGGAACGTCACACTGAAAAAAGAGTCAGCAATTTCTGTTTCTATATTAAATGATGATGATATCGAAATTATGAAATAACAACTTCAATATACCTTAAACATCTGAGAGGCATTTGTCCCTAACCTCAAAAAATTACCACTCTATATTTTGGTCTGCCTAGCTGTGTAGATTATCAGTAAAAAAAAAAATAATAGCGACAAATTGCTTTCGAAAAACCTACAGACAGAGAAAAATGAGATAGCTAGTCTAATTTATTCGTATGACACAAATGACGAGGCAGATGCAAAACAAACCGACTAACGAACTATGGTCGACGCCATAAATTATTTAAATATGACTTGTAATACAGTATGGGCCTGTAACACAAGATATGCATAAAAGGGTTAGAAAAAAATCTAAGGGTGACATTTTTTTTGTTAGTTTCGCTAGGGTCACAGCTATGTTTGGCCGGCATTCGTTATGGTAATAAGGGTTGTATTGAATATTAAGAAAGATTTCGCACGATCATTCTATAAATCTATGAATAGCATTTCAGTTATGTTCATGCTTCTATAATATTATCAATATTTTTATTTAAAATAACAATGAACTAAGAATAAAGACTAATTTTTATATTGATAGCATAAAAACAGACAGTATCTCTTGAATAATAATGACTTGTTAGAAATAACGCTAAATATATAAAATATAAATCTCCAAGTACCACTAGATTTTTTTTTTTTGACAAATTTTACAAAAAACCCAAATGACGGATTGATGACTAAAACTGATTTGAGTCAATATATTCCTTTTTTTTACCCACCAATTCTCTTTACTTTCCTTATTAAACTAAAAAACTAAAACGTGTTGTATATTTTATTTTCATCCTATCAAATTTAAAATTGCGACAGCGAAGTAGCAAAAAAAGGAAAAATAAAACTATCTTATGCTTTAGAAATCAAGCAAGCTGTACAAAGAGACGATACCGATACAATTACATCCAGTCTACCCCTTATAAACTTACCGCAGGGCATCAGAGTCCGTCCTTTTTTTATCTATTTCTATTAAAAAAATGTGACCAGGTGGGGTTGAAATTAAGTAAAAAAATCTGCAGATATATCCCTTACAGAATAATAGTGTCTAATCCTTTACGGGTATCCGCGACTTCTAACTGACATGTGTTACGCATGGACGGTCCTTTGTACCCACGTAAGGTTTTTTCGCGAAAGGATGATGCTTATCCTTCTTTGCTCATTGTGGATTATATCAGTTCACTAAGCTTCGTTTGTTGAATTTAATGGTAAAAAATATTACACAATAATATATGAATGGAAAACATTTAGATCTATTTTTTAGAGTAATTATTTTACTTTTATAAATATATTTTTTCTCTCTGGTGTTGAGGCAAAGTACGGCGTTGAGTGCTACCATTCACATTCACTCCAGAATTCGGCAGAAAGTTAGGGAACGGAACGTCTTAACGCTAGGATCCCTCTGCTTATCCTGCTGTGTGCGGGATACAGCGTGAAACTGATTTGATTTGATTTATTTTAACCTTATAAGTCAAACAGTATCGTTAAATTCTGACGTATGCGTAGTATCTTTAAAGTCTATACGAACATAAAGTACATTATAAACTTAAAGATACAAAATATATTGATTTATCTTTTTTTGAACTGTAAAAAACAATATATGAAAGATACACAATATGAAATACACAACCAATCATAAAATAGCCTCAAGGTAACCTTACCTTAGGCCTAAATAAAAAATATAATACGAATCACAAGCATTGTCATACGAAATACCCAAAATTATTCATACTTTATAAAATTAAAAAAAAGCAACACCACTCATTACGAACAAACAATAGTCCATCACACGTGTCCGCTTAATATTATCGATTGTCCTCATATTGTCCTCACACTCATGCGGGCTTACGAGTTGTGACGTCATGGGACATTGCGTTTTTGTTGCTCAATTACGGTACGGTAATTTCCCACCCAACTACCTGGACTTATTTTTAAATATGATTATTAAATTTACATTGTTTTTTGAACTTCACGTTTTATTTTGGCAAGGTGCCAGAAGTGAACATAGTATCAAGACACTCTGTTCACCAATTTTGTCATTCTACACTTTATGATATGAGTATGATCGAATGCCTGACATTTCATACCTTTTTCTACTTCAAGCTGTATGCGGAACATAACAGGCTACGCAGAGGGTACCTTACAATTAGTTTCCAAGGTTCCCTCTACCAACTCTGCCTCTGCCGTTGTTAACACTCTGTCCCCATTAACTGTCCCGTTGTTTACTTTTCGCCGAATTCTAAAGGCAAAAAGGGAGTAACGGCGCTGTTGAATAGCGGCTGACCCAACGCTGCGCATTACCTCGTTACCACAGCGAGGAATTAAAAAATATATTGAATTCCACAGAGACTCAAACCTACTACCTACCTACTACTGTCTCTCTTGTTAAGTAGCGTAACGCTGCACTTCGTGTAAAACAAAGCGTTAGTGTGGATTGAACCCACAACCATCGCGTTTACAATCAGACTCACTCAGGATCTCACGATGACTTCTTTATATTCTATTACATTAATCAATACAAATAATAACATACTGACCAATTAAAAATATTATAATTCGATATCCACTAAGTGCTCATATATAAATAATTATATAATTTAATCTAAAGTAATTACTTATTTAAGACTACGTTACACAAATTTGCAAAAAAATACCGCATGGACTGAAGCACTTTTTAATTGCTCTGAAATACAGTTAAAAATAAACTAAAATAAGTAAAAATAAACTAAAAATTTATTTCAATTGTAATTAAGAAGACGTCCCAAAATTTCTCACGCGTATGGACATTATTAAATCTCCAAACAAGAAAGCAGATGCTATACCTTACATTGATAAGGAAGATTCCTAAAAAAACGCACGTACCCTGAGAAAATCGCTAATCCTCACCTATGACCCCAGGCCATTTATACTCTGGACCGTTAAAAAAATAAATTACACAGCCAAAGAAAAGAAACCATTGTTTGCAATAAAAAGTTAATAGTAAAGTTACCTTGTCATTTGAATAAGTTTTTTTTTACCTTCTCAATCGAGGGGTGAACACAAAAAGTTAGCCCCACACTACAAGTCCGTATAGTTTTTTTAATAGGAGGGCAGTAAAAAGCGAATATTACCTATGCATAGTATTGCAAATTGATTTTGGTCAATATTCTCACGATCGCATCAGATGTTAGATAAGTATATATAAAAAAAACATCAATTCATACATCCAGACATATAAAGATTCAATTGTTTGTATTGAAAAAAAACTTGAGATATTTTTTAATCGACATGAAGAAAACATTTTTTCATATTTGATTGCATATTGTTTTGATATTTGTATAATTTATAATAATAAAATTTATGCATTTCTATACATACAAAGCTATTTAAATAAATTATCATGAAAAATCTCTTTTTCAGAGAGTCATTAAATAATTGTGTTTCAAAGAAATTACTGCAAATAAACCAGGCCAGCCATGGCGCAAGGGCACAAAGTGTGATTGTAAACGCAACTAGTTGTGAGTTCGATCCCCACTCAAGGAAATGAAATATGTATTTAAATGTATATTTTCATTTCTTCGTTCTGGGGCCGAGGGAAACCCCGCCATTCAACACTCAATGCCTCCAGAATTCGGCGGCAAGCGGGAAACGAAGTGTCTTAACACTAGGTTCCGTCTGCCTACCATGCCGAGCGCGGAATAGAACGTAAAGCTGAATTAACTTGATTATTTTTTTACTACAAGTAATATAACAACGATTCGACTGACGCTATTTTAAACTATCGATAGTTTCCTTCACTAAAACAGTCAATTACCACAGATCAACATCTATTACTGTCATTGATAATGTAATGCGGGTAAAGCCACAAGGCACAACTTGGCTAACCGTAACTACATGTAAAAACGAGTCACCTCGTGTCAAAAGATACCTGTCCGACCACGTTATCTCTTATCACCTATTTACATTCGAGGAAATGCACGATGCGGGCCAACAGTGTTTCCGTGCTGTTGATACTAGAATGGACCTCGTCAAATCGTCACCTTTATACTTAACATGCTATGATAATGTTAGCACTAAAGCATATTTTTTTTCAGCTAGTTCTTTACGCTGTATCCCGCACAGAGTAGGGTAGGCAGAGGGAAGCTTATGTTAAGATACTCCTTTCTCCATTTTCCGATAAATTCTGGAGGCATTGCGTGTGTAGTGGTGGAACTCAAACTCGCTTATAGCGCAGAAATCATTACATAAGTTTAAATAGACAAAGAGGCCAGTTGTGGCGCAGGGGCACAAAATGTGACTGTAAAATCAACTGGTTGTAAAAGAGACTGAAAAGTTTGTGTGGTTGACCTCACCAATCTTAAAAACTATTGTTTCAAATTTTAAAAAAATGTGTTGGTTAGTCCATTTGTGGAGGAAGGCCATAGGCTATATTTCACCAGGTTAACCGATCCATCTAACCCACTGTAGTTCCATCAGGTCAGTGTCACCACAGACAACTATGATTTAATTTATATGAGAGTAGTATGTCATACACTACTCTCATATAAATTAAATATATAGTGTTTATTTTGTATCAATTTGCGAGTTAAAAAGAAAAATCGTACGATATATTATAGCTTTTCCCTTTTTTGCTCTTTTTTGGAGGCAGACTTGCTTTAGATAAATTATAATAAAATATTTCAATATTTTTATAGTAGATATACATCATATCATAATCTTACATTCTCCCTATTAAAGTAATTGAATAATATCTTATTAACAAATATTGTTAGTAGATTTAAATAATATTTATATTGACAATATATGCACATAATATTCTTAGAACGAGAAGAGTACCTCATTTACCATTTAAATAAACAACCCACTATACGAAGTTTCCAATATTTTTATATATACAACACCACATCCAAAGGGCCTCGTCATCCGATCACACGTAGTCGAATTACCATTCATTATTATGAAAATAAAAGATTTTTCCTATAAAACGTATGCAGCTGTTTTGTTCATTTTTTACGCTTTTGAATACGCACCTACCGTTATAAGTACAAAGCAGTTTTATTTGATAGATTTGTTGACAGATGCGCTTCTACCTTTGAATGAGACTAATATTGAGTTATTGATGACCATCGTCAAATATGTTATATTTACGGAATAATTATTATTTATATTGATATTCAATGTTATATTACTGTGGTGTTCGTATGCAGGTGCATAGTCGTGCGGCTGTAAACGCGACGGTTGCGGGTTCGATCGTCGCTCGGGGAAATAACATATTTAATATTTTCATTTTCTCACTCTACTCACAAGACATAGCGTGGAATTGAGTTCCGCCACTCAATACGCAATGCCTCAAGAATTCGTCAGGAAGTGAGTAAATAAACACATATGTATTTATGGAAACAGTATCAAAGCGTTGGCTTCCTAGCATCCCTCTGCCTACTCTGCTGTGTGCTGGATATAGTGTGAGCGGCAGCTAAAAAGATACATTTTAAGCAAGGATAATTGATACCTATATAGGAAAGTTAAGAATATATAAAAAGCTTACTTAGACAATAACAATTTTTACAGAACACAGAATACAGCTCAAGAAAAATAGTATTTTGAGTTTTATAATTTGAAATTATTTAAATAAACTCGACAGGAACTATTAAAAATAACATGTCAATTCAACATTATTGAACGATGAGCCTTAAACTTTATTCGAAAGTGGAAAACGGAGTGTCTTCACACTTGATTTTTTTCTGCCTATCCTGTCGTTTGCGAGATACAGTGTGAATTGATAAATAAGGACAGGCGCAGAAATTATAACTATGTAGATCTATTGATATCCATCTGTGCCATGATGTTCTTCAAATGGCATGTAAAAAATTGTCTTCTATAGGATTAATAAAACTTGTAAATAGATCATTTTGTTACTATTTATATAATATACTAGCGACCCGCTCGCGGCTTCGCACGCTTTAACCACAGAATGATTTACTTAATACACTAAAATTATATTCATGTTTCAATATACCTATAATGTATGCTTGCAATGAACTTGAGATTTCTAATGTGAAAATTATTAAAACCTTAGGTGGCATTTTCGTACCTCCCATAAGAGAGATGCAACTGTCAATATATTAATTTCTTTAAACTTTTGCCTTATGGAGTCTTTAGGACCTAAATTGTAGTTATAACTATATAGTTTTAATTTTATCGACACTTACAATAAAATCCTAACTCATCGGTGTCTGTACGTGGAAGATATATTACAAAAAATATTATTATGGACATTTAAAAATTTAATAGAACTTGATCAGTTTGTTTGTTTATCTGTGCGTTCACGATAATCGATGCGATGCTTAACCGATTTAAGTGCAGTCTTGTAATTTGGCTAACTTCCTTTAAATATTTAGTATTAGTTTTATTTTAATCGGTTCACACAAAATTAAAACCAGTTTCACGCTGTATCCAGCCTATAGCAGGGAAGATAGAGGGAACTTAAGTGTTAAGATACTGGGTATGATATATGACTGACGTGAAATGAAAATATGATTAAATTTCAATTCAATCCTCCAAGTGGGAATCGAACCCATAACGTCACGTTACTGGCACAATTTGTGCCCCTACGCCGCGACAGTCTTTAATATTCATACAGAATGGAAACTTCAGCGCACCCTTTACGGGGAGTATATAGGATAAACTATAAATATATAAAAATAATTAAAAATATTATAGTTTATTAAACCCATACCTAAAAAAATTAATCAAGATACCTCAGCAGTTTACACGTAGGATCCAAACCTGTATTTCCTGTGACGCAGTTATGCATCTATGCAGATACCAATAACGTAATCACATACTACTACAAAATATTACTTAAGGTTAAGCAACTTTGAACATTGCCGCCATTACCTACGACTCGTATGTTTGCGTCTTTAATGACAAATAGCGTTTTATTTTAATATCAACGATAATACCTAATTTACTTTGTATGAAAAAATAATTTTTTCCTTCCATTTTTTTAATTGTATTAGGCTTTAGCTTTAGGCATAGTTAAAACTATGGTTTCATTTAAAGTGGTACTGATAAAAACATTATATAATTGACTATATAATATCTATAGTGATTTTTTAGTGAATAGAATTATTATTATTATTACAACACTTGCGAAGAGAGCATATTTCGGGCATTTTTTAAATTCTTATACCTTTTGAGAAACTACCAACATTCTTATCGTTAATAATTTTTTTTTTAAATAAAAAAAACATTTGAATATTTTGTCTAAATTTTTCGTCATAATGGCGCGAAAATATTCAAAATGTTCCAAATTAAAAGTTCAAAAATGTTGGTTAAAAATAATTATACTGCAGGAGGATACGTTTATATGTACTGTTTAAATCTGTTTTTTTTATGATATTATGTAGAATAATATAATCTATAGATAATCACACATTCCTCTTCACACTTTTTATTCTTTAACTATAATAAGTAAATATATTTAACGTTATAACGTTATATTAAACGTATTAATAAATTTAATTAAATTTATTAATACGTTTCAAGTATTCATTTGTTTTGAATATAACATTAAGATTGATTCATAAAATATATTTGGCACTTCCTTAACTTGATTATTTCATCTATTTTTTTTATTTACAAAGTTTTGATTAAATTCTCTTGAGAAATATATGTACTGTAAATGAATGTAACGTACCTACGTGCCAATGATTAAAATGTATTGACATCACCACGTGATCCATCTAAACCCAATAGAAACTTTTATAAACTATAGGAACCAACTCGCGGCTTCACCACATTTGTGAATTATTTGTTTGTTTCGATACAGGGAATTACTTGAAAGTTTGTATTATTTTTTTTTAAAACAGCACCGATTTTTATAAAATTTGAAAGTCAGACTCTTTAAAATATTTCATTGAACACGTGTTTCATGGTTTTTAGAATTCATCCCCTAAGAGTTCAAATACTGGGTTGAAAGTTTATATGGAAAAATCTTTAAATCGCCACCGATTTTTATAAAAACTTAAATTCAGACTGTTAAAAATATTGTAATGAACACGTTTCGTGGTTTTTTTTTAGAATTCACCCCTAAGAGTGCTAATAAGCAGGCGAAGTTGCTCCGCGACCGCTAGTTTTAATGTAATAACATATACTATATTTATAAAAATGAGAATGTATTGTTTTGTTTAATAGCTCCTGATAGTTATTACAACGCATGCAAGGAAAGATCATTTTAGAAAGTTGTTTAATTATATTAGAATTATAAAAACTACCAACATTTTTATGGTGAATAAAATATTTAATCAAATAAAAAAATGTCTATGTTTTCCACCTGAAAAACACTAAGAGGAGAAAAAATATAAATATATGTATATAAAAATATAGATACCACATTAGTATCAATACATTTTGCTTTTAACAATAATTGAAAACAATTATATACTACCTACGGGATAACTTTGTATGCAAAGTTTAAAACTATTAATTATATACATACATATACATATAGGCATCTAATATATATATATATATTTTAGATGCCCCTCTGTACTACGATGGTGGCTCTTCTCTAGCTTGCACATTTTCCTTTGAAAATGAGTTATTGTGGCATAACTAACAGTTACACATGGTATCGTATACTTTTTTGTAGATATTGATGTCTTCTATAAAATTGCAGTACATCACTTTGCTCTATTGTCAATAATTTCCACAGCGTACGCGATATAAGGTTTTTTTTGGTATTTTTTTACACGTTAATCGTGTAATTGTAAAAAAATTTTCCTTATCGGGTCTATTTAATTCAAACAATTTTGCCGTGGGATCCCGGTCTAGTATAGGATCATCCTAGTGCTGATGGTGTCGTAAGAGGCGACTGGGCAGACTCCACTGGATCATTACCACCCCCGGCATTAAAAACCGGCTTTATGCCACTGCGTTTCGCATCAGGTAATGCCGTGCTCCGGAGTCCAACCCACCTTAAAGGCGGGCAACGAACCTGTAACTCCTCTGGTGTTGCACGGGGCCGCGGGCGACGGTAGTCACTTACCATCAGGTGATCCAAACGCTCGTTTGCCTTGTCCTTTCCATAAAAAAAAAAAAACAAAAAATCTAATGGACTGTCTTAATAATTTAAGTGGTATCGATACATCTCCCACCCAACCCCCGCAGAGTTACTCGCCACGGTGCGCAAGGCCACACGGCACACACTACGCATTTTTTATTATTACATGATTTTCTTTAGATTTATATTTTTAAATTCGTTATATCTTTTGAATGGGATGTCCGATTTTATTAATTTAAAAAGTATTTTACAGGTATTGAAATTATCTTTGATAAAATTAAATAAATTTAATAGGATAAGGATTAATGCAGAGGTATGAATAATATGGTTTGATTATTGTTGGCACTTTTGTTAACTTATAAAATATAAAAAAATGGTTATATTGTCATAACTACAGTAGTTGGACATATGCTATCGCGGACTTTTTTATAGATATTGATGCGCTCTATAATACTTTAGAACATTGTTTTGTTCTATCATCAATAGTTTTCGCAGCGCACGCGATGATAGAATTATTAAGATCAATTTCTTCACACCTTGGGTTACATTATTGCATTTCTATTAGGGATCTCTATTTTTTTGGAAATGTAATATAGCCTATACTGGTCAGTAAAGATGCAGCTTTCCAATAGTGAAAAAATTATTTAAATCGGCCCGGTAGTTTTTGTGTGAAAACTCTACAAACATACACACATACATACATACATACATACAAACATACAAAAATACAAATCTTACCTCTTTATAATATTAGTATAGATATATTAAACAAAATTATTTATTTTAAAGGTTTATTAATAGTTCATAAATTTGTAAACAGTTTAATAATAACTTCATAGTAATAAAATGATCTCAGGTCACAAGACGCCATACAAAGTTAATTAATATTACTCAAAGCTCAGTATTGACCCCTAGCAATGCGCGGGCGCACTGACTCATGTTTCTATCAAAGTTTAATACATGCATTACTAAATAGTACGTGGGATGTCTTATTGTGTGCTTTTGAAGAATTAATCGTTGTATTTAATATTAGAAAGTGAAATTTAAAAATAGGTTTATTATTTATTGATATAATTTAATTGGGTTATTTTAAACTTGTACTGAAATGCCTTATAGTGTATAGTAAGTAAGTTATATAGTAGGTATAGTAAGTTATAGTGTAGGGCCAGTAGTGATGTAAGGACGAAAGCAATTTTTTCTTATAAGATTTTTGTTCAACAATATTGTAACCATATATTTAAAAAAAAATAGTATAACAATTTATCAGTTTAGTTCTAAATTAATTTCAAAATATGTATAAAAAAAGAGATGCATAAAGTAGATTTTTTCATAAAATAGATTATATATTTGTTACATTTGTATTTGTATAATTCCCCTTATTCTCGTCTGTCATCATTACAAAAAATACTTTTTAGTGTTGGTTAAGTCATTATCAGCCAGCTGCTTTTCCTGGTTTATTTCTCATTTTCCATTTGATTCAGGGCGAAGCGAATCTAAGGATGTTAGGGCATTCTGATAATATAAAAGAAACTGTTTACATTTATACTATCGTAAAATTTTTATTCACGCATTTAATCTATCATAGGAGGTTTAAGAACGACCTACCACGCACTGACGGTAATATCATTATAAAATGAAAAAAAAAAATATTCACTAAACAGGGTCCTATCCCACAACAATCGTGCTTACCATTAAAACTGACCCACTTTGCCACACCGACCTCAAGTTAAAAACCATAATCTAATAAGACAACCGAAGCACTTATTAGAAAACTATTCAACATTTTCACAATACAACCAATATGGCACACCATACAACTATAAACAATAACAAATTATTAATCGCATCTCGTAACGCCTTTACTTTCATATCTCATGCAAATTCGTCCAACTGACAATGAGCCCATTTGTGCTCAAAAACCAGATTAATTTTTCATTTACAACCATTCATATTACTCTCAACACCACGGAATAGAGTCAAAAATTGCTCAAAACGTATATTCTGATTAACAGTTTAATTGGTAATAATATTCATATTATTATGTAAATGTTCGAGACGGATGGACAGACGTTGTTAGAACAATATGGGTGTGGGTGGTATTAACTTATTATTGTTAAGTAATTTAGTTAGCATCGCCTGGACTAGCGCCTTGACCGATATACATTTTGATAAGATGTAAAGGTTGTGGGAAAGTACTGTAGCTGGCTAGCATTCCGCGGGATAGCGTGTATTTGAATCCCATTGTTTTCAAATGTATGTTTATTAGTTACTATTTCATGCACTGTAGAGCGATTAGGATGTCTGTATTGTTCTAATCGTGTTTGATTAAAGGAATTTCGTTCTTTTAAATTTTCAAAATTAATTTCTTTGATGCGAGTGAAGTGAGGTGAGAAACTATGTGTTTTTAAGATTTCCTTTAATATAAGTTAATAATCGTAGATACATATACATTTAGTAAAGTAGTATAGAAAATAGCTAATCATATAGAATAGCTGATGACACGGTTCCAGGTTGTCGTTCCGACGGGACATCCTGATAATACTGCGTGCCCGCGTCCATGGTACACTGCGAAGCAAAAGTATCGGCACTAATACCAATATATTTGCAATTATTTTTTTATTAAAAAAAGACTCTAATAAGAATGCAAAATTAGAATGTCTGCTTTCAATTTTGTATTATTTCTTCGGGTTAATTTAAATAAAGCTCAACGTCGATTTTTAAAATATACATACCTACAGAATGTTTCGAATTTGTTTTTAGTTGAAAGCTTCTTAATTGTCTGCTTGTTACAGGTTATGTGACATCATATGAAATTGAATGTGGCGCCCCCTACAGGGAAAATGATAAACTATTTTTTTTTACTTGTATACACACATATTTTTATTGAGCGCGATTATTATTGTCGGTTTTCAATTTTTAAACTTAACTTTCTTTATCCATTTCTCATCATTAAGAAAACTTATAAAAATTTAAATGTAGCGGGACTCGAACCCGCAACTGCTGAAAACCGACCAGTTTCAACCCTGATCGATTCGCGGGTTCGAGTCCCGCTACGTTCAAGTTTTTATACGTTTTCTAAATAAGTATTTTTCTTTCCTAAGTGTGGATTAACATTTTAGAAAATATTAAAAATAAAAAAAAATATGTGTTACGTAAATTTGTACTTCAATGTACAAATATAATGGTGCGACCATTGGCGCGCGGGCCAACAATTACCCTATTGGAGCAATTGTTGTGCGACGCTGCCCGGCGCGGCGTCCTGCTTATCATATGTCGAGATATCATCCGCATTACACTATCACATACAATAGCTAGACGCTATATTACGATTATTATTGCTATATTATTATTATGTTTCTCCTTCATAATTCTCGGATTCAAAAGAACCCAGTCCTTTGGAAGGCTTGCGTGGGGACAAAGGTCCAACACGTAGAGGCCCCTTCGAGAATATACAAATGTTTTACTGTGACGCATCAGCCGGGATCCATCTCTATTATTATTATTATTATATTATTATTATTTCTATTGATGTTGGAGATTTTGGCAGGACATGTATGTCCTGCCAAAATCTCCAACATCAATCATATAATAACAAAAAATCATACTACAGTAAAAAAACATACTACAGTATGTTTTGGTAATTAGAAAATATATGAATGATATCTGATTATTTTTATTATTTTGTTTTGTTACACCATTGTAGTTGAATTAGATTATTGTTAGTAAAAAATAAATTTGAGGTATAGTACAAGATCAAAGGGCCCCCAGACCTACGTGATTTTAGCAGAGCTGATATTTTCTACTTTAACGCAGGTGAGCGTATATTAGACTATTGATTCTCAAAATTTCAGCTCTGCTAACATTGCGAAGGTCTGGGGGCCCTGGGATCTAGAAATAATAAATAGTCTAGAATTTTTTTTATATTCCCATAATTCCATTAAAGGGTGAACAAAATAAAAAATAATCTTATAAGATCAAAATATAATAGTTGCCAGTCGTGGCGCAGGTGGATAAGTGAGCTACTGTAAACGCAATAGGTTGGGGATTCCATTACCTCACGGAACGGGGAGGAAATTTAATAATTTAATTTTTTTAAGGAGGCAAAGCGTGGTGTTGAGTACTAGTACGGAGAGTCTGTGCTATAGCTTAAATAAAATAAATATTTTATGATTTATACCATTTTTAAAGTGTTATTCCACACACACACACACACACACACAGGAAATATGACAACTTTAATAAATAGTATTCTCTCTTGCCAAACGATAATTCTTAGTCTATGGGTAGCGGAAATTTGTAAAAATCTCCCTACAGATGAAACTTACAACATAAAATAAATTGTAACAAGCGTATAAAAATTTCGACATAGCTTGATGAGAGCGTATGGTAGAATACTCATATTTCAGACCATGGCCATAGTCATCAATATCATTTCTTACAATAAATAATATAACGTATATGGTAAACGTCAGATTTATGCCGATAACAAATTAGTGTAAGTAAGGAACGTGCATACGAAGAGTCCAAGTAGATTACGGAACCCTTACAATTATTAATACTTTCCCAATACCCCTTGCGTTATCCATCAAAGTTAATAACAACTTTTAGAAGTACCGTTATTTTTATATTTATTATGGAGTCTGTCATGTATTTTTATATTATATTTTTTATTGACTTGACGCTTCACCTGTATCCCGCATTTAGCAAGATAGGTGGATAAGGCCCAGGCCGAGGCCGGACACCTATTGCCAAAATTCTACACTACAGTTGTCATGTTACCAGAGCGAGGTAATTAAAATAAGTAATTCGTTTTTGTGGAAATCAAACCTACGACCATCGCGTTTACAGTCAGAAGCTGTGACGCTGTGCCACGATGGCAACAATTATGATTTTTTATAGAACAATATTTTGTCGTTCAGTCAATTTAAATTATTAAATAATTCTACTCAAAAAATAACATTATAGTCTCGTCTAATGTAAATAACAGTTCCTATGTATTCGTAATATAATAATAATAAAAATTCGTAATATAATATAATGATGAATTGTAAAACAAATTATTATAATCCAAACTTATGGTACAAAAGGCCCCTGAACACTATATTAAATAATTAATATATCACGAAAAGATTTTTTAAAATATTCAAAACTTCAACAAGATATTTGGTTGAAATTGTAAAAAAATAAAGTTACCAATAAAAAAACCAACTTAAATTGAAATTTATTATATTATCGATACCATATTCAGATTACCGTATCTATATAATAATCCCACCAAACCATCACCCCAAAACTCACAAAGGCTAGCAAGTCGCGGGTCAACGCGAATAATTTAATTAACAAAACCCATTGAAGCGTAAAACCCATGATAAACCCATAATCTTCTGTCCGGTAATCTTTTGTAATCTGTCACTATTAAAAAACGATTCTGTATTCTACTTATTACGTAATAACGGTAATCCTCTAAAGTCCTGTGAGATATAATATTGGCTTATTCTTTGTAATTGTTATAAATTTTTTTTGTAATATTACTGTATGAGGCACAGTCGCGGCACAGGGGCACAATTGTTTAAGTAATCGGTTCGGATTCCATTCGAAGAAATGAAATATTTATTGTGTGCATTTTCTTCGCTCTGGTTTCGAGATAATGTGCGGCGATGAGTTGCATCAGTCAACACGCAATGCCTCCAGAATTCAGTGGTAAATGGAGAGAATGGAGTAACACTAGGTTCCCTCTTCTTGCTGTATGCAAGATACAGAGTGAAACTAAAAAAAAATATGTACATAGATACTAAAAGTGACGTATTAAATGTCATAGTTAAGTACCTAATGATGCAGTTTCTCCAATTTGCCTTTTAATAAAAATTGATGGCGATATTTAACGCTGCGGTTCAATTTGTCATATATTAGAAAAAAAAGAAAAACTAATAATTTGAATTATAAATATTCTCTTCATTACGACCCCTGGGATCGATCCCACAGCTGTTGGACATCAGTATATTTACTTAAATTTTTTTAAACAAGATTATAATCATATATATTTTATACATAAAATTATTTATTTCCAAATAAACAAAGTCGGTCAACACCACAAATATAATTAGGTAAAAACCAATCTAGCGTACCTAAGCACAATCCAAACGAAATTTACCTTAAAAGTCCAAAAGACCGTGTTTAATGAAAATGTACGACGCTTTGATAACCTGTTATGGTGCTATCCTCTCCGCAAATTGGCTGAGACTTCTTATTTACAACCATTGTCCTTTCTAGTTTAGTTGGCTTGCTCTGTTATGATGAAATTTTTGTTTGTGACTGTGAATTTATGCTGGTTACGATATGTTTTATAAGAATTAAATGAGCGTTAAAATTTGTGTTGTCCTTACTTTTATACGTTCAATTTATTATTTTTATATTTATATATAAAAAAAAACATAAAAATAATTTTAATAGCATAAAAATTAATATATCTCTGTTCTCCATTTCCACTGTAATTGTTAGGTATCCTGCAAATAAATCCAATATCTACTGATTAACTGGTTACATAATCTGGAGTCTCAATATACATCTATACCACTTAAATCACATAGCATAGATTATATTTAATATTTTTTTTCAATACACAAAATTAAAAAAGTTACATTAATAATTCCACACATACAAGACGATGAACCATATTTTAAATTTTAATATAATTTATGTTTAATTCGGCTGCTTCATCGTCTTAAATATTAATCAAAAATAGAAAACAGAGTGTTTTAGCTCTAGATACTTACTATCTTATCGTAAATGCAAGAAAGAGGCTTGCTCTACAAATTAAACACCAACTGTACCAGCAACATCAATACAAAATTTCCATATTGTTTCATAAAATATTCACCACCTAGACTCTACAAATATACATTTATGATTATTATAGTTCATAGAAATGTAGAGCCCATCGGCCACTAGATGGCGTCGCTGATTTATTGCTAATGCGCGAAAGCGAAAACGATCGTAAACAGTCTTCCGAGAGTTTATAGCGCGTTGTTCGCCGTACAATTACATCATGTGAAAATATCCTTTGGGTTTTAGCGGTTGGATTGTTCTGGTTTTGGGTTAGTGTGGATCGAAGGAAATTGTGCTAAATTGTATAGGACTGTGTGTTTTATGTTCTTTTTTGAAGTTCTCTTGCTAGTTCTAAACTAGTGTATAAAAGTAAAGTTCAAGTTCGATTTTTTTACAACCTTTTGACATATAAATTTTTTTACAAATTGCATTTTTTTCAGCATTTTGTGTTGAATGGCGCAAGCTCAATGCTGTGCTTTGCCTTAATACCTAAAATCAAAGAAATTTTATATTTTTTGGGTTCATTTTTTTTTATTATTTTTAGAAATTCTAACATTAATATTAAATTGAATGACAATTTAATTGAAAAAAAATTTATTAAATTATTAAATATTTTTAAATTATGCAACATAGTACGAATATGATAGAAGAATTATATGCTTAAGATCCCATTGCATTAATCTGCATATATCTGTTTTTTTTAAGAATTGTACATGATAGTAGAATAAATTACACCAAGATTGCCTAGAAAAGTTGTGCCGCAATCATATTTTCTTTACATTAGTTAAATAAATTTCATTAAAAATAACCGGTCTGAGGCCGTTCGTGGCGTAGGGGCACAAAGTGTGACTGTAAAACAGACTGGTTGTGGGTTCGATCCCCACTCGAGGTGATGAAATATTTATTTAAATTTATATTTCCATTTCTTCGCTCTGGTTTCGAGGCAAAGCGCGGCGTTGAGTTCTGCCATTCAACACGCAATGTCTCCAGAATCCGGCAGAAAATGGGGAACGGAGTGTCTTAACTCCAGGTTCCCTCTGCCTATCACGCTGTGTGCGGGATACAGCGTTGAAGCTATTTTTTTTTTCATTAAAAAAAAACAGACACCTACAGATTTATGCACTTGGATCTCGACCTCATATTTTAATGTAGATACATTTTTCATTGGAACATCTTTTGGAACACTAGATCTCTCTGGAGGATATCATACATGTATAGAAAGGTATCTCCAGTACTGAATGACTGACCTAGATATGGTTTCCAAAAAACTTATTTGAATAGCTTTTTTAAATTGAAATTTTGGTATCATTTTGTAAAAATATTGTATAAAAATGGTTATTAAGAAAACAATTTAGTATGTGAATTTTAATAACATATATTCCATAATTTAAGATACAAGGGTATCTTACATGACGGAATATATTTTAATCTTATCTTTAGCATTTGCCTGATTGTAAATTGAACTCATTACTATTAAATAAAATTTTAGACACTTTCCAATTGCATCACGAAGGTGTTTGTATCATCTTTTACTGAACGGTTACTAACGAGGCTTTCTAATAAATAATTTCACAATAACGTAAGCTGCATCATCCCGAAAATGACATAAGAATACGTGACTTTGCGTCTGTCGTGTATGAAGAACGTGCTGGACGGAGGAGCACTCTCACGCTGCTCCTCTATTAAAACTTCAATCATATAATATCTTTAAGATTTCACTTACAAGTATATAAAATTATATAGTTGACTAATTTATTGAGGTCTGTAAAGAATGATGAGGCCATGATGTGGGTTTGATCCAAAGATGGTGAAAAAAAATCATTTCCTCGCACGGAAAAGAGAGAATAAAATATTATTCAGCTCACCTTACTAGATATTATAAGGCCATTGACGCATTGACGGTAAGGATCAATAAAAATACAAAAAAATAAACCTCTAAACATTATAGTGTTTAATTAGAATAAATCAAACACATTTTCAAGTTTACCTTCGGATTACGATAAATTTCACCAGATCGCAATGTCATAACAGAATCTGGAGCCAGCGTCGTGTCTATCTTGTGCAGCAGACATTAGTATGAAGATCGTGCCGGACGATCGGACTCTCTCACGCCGTGTATATTTTATGTGCGGTTGGGTGATGGAAAGGTAATCTGAACGAATCGTAAGATATAGATTTGGCTGTACGTAATATATTACAAAGTTTTATTCAATGATGGCCACCGCGAGGCTACGCCCGCTTGAATCAAATAAAAAATTAATAAATCAGCTTCACGCTGTATCCCGCACACAGCAGGGTAGGTAGAGGGAATTTAGTGAAAGACACTCCGTTCCCCACTTTCTGCCGAATTCTGGAGGCATTGCGTGTTGAGTGGCAGAACTCAACGCCGCGCTTGTCCTCGACACCAGAGCGAAGAAATGGAAATATATATTTAAGTAAATATTTAATCTCCTCGAGTGGGGATCGAACCCACAACCAGTTGATTTTACAGTCACACTTTGTGCCGCTGCGTCACGACCGGTTGAACTATTCAAATATTTATTTAGTTAGTGAACTTAGGGATAATTGGTTGAATATTTTAAAATGGCCATCTATAGATTTTATTCTACTTTAGATTTTTTTCTATTTCTTTACTTACTTCATACATATCTAGGTAGTCGGTAGATACGCGTGTACGACAAATGTGATTCCGATCCTGCGGAAATGTTGGGATACAAGGTACATCTGTATAAAAATCGTCAATATCGCCAATAAGCCCTATAAACATCTGTTTAGCTGGTCCAGAGATTAGTCCGGACAAACAGAAAGACAGAATAAAAATTAAAATTGCTTAATTATATTTTAGTATAACAGTTGTAAATAAATTAAAAGAAATTACATTATGGATTAATATAGCAGTAGTTAAAAAATAATTAAGAAAATTATCCTCGTAAAAAGTATATTTTTTATTAATGACTGACCTACTTTGGGTTCCCAAAAACTTATTTCAACGATTTAAAAACTGTATCCTTGTTTTATATGTATAGAAAAAGATAAAAAAAAACTCTTTAAAATAACAATATATTTTCTTGAAAGAAAATATCATGAATAAATAATCCTTTGAAAAAATTAAAAATTCCCACAGAGCAATACACTTTCAAATATTAATTAAATAATAACGTCAATTTCTCAGTACATTTATACTAAAAGGCTGTATTTCATAAGAGACGCGGCGGTCCGTGGGAGCGAACCTTAGTAGATGCCCTCGTTCAGTAGATGAGGGATGTCACGACCACACGAGCCACCGCTAGCCTACATACTGTTAGTATTGGAAGATTCTACGTTGTTTTATATTGTTTTAAGTGTTTTTGATTATTTTTTATTAAATAACACAATGAGCCATTATTTGACTGCAAACATGATAGTTGTAGGTTCTATTCCTAGTCGGAGAAATTTATAACATGTTTCGGAATTTTCGTTGCAAAAAATTCTTATTTACAATATTTGAGTTTTACTCAATGTATTTATACCTTTCTTATGAAAATATAAATTGTATACTATTCCATACGTTTTTAACGTCCCGCGCCACGATGTTCTCATGTTAAAATTCTAAAGAGGCACATATTTTTATATCACCACAATCTCAAAAACAGATCAAAACATAATATACCTACTTACGTTCACTCGATCTCACACCTGGCAGGGCGTCGTAACTGCGAATTACCGATTTGCGCAAGAGTTCGTCCCATTGATCACGCACAGGGACCCTCCCTGTCCATTGATAGACCAGCAACACCGCACGTTTATAGCCTTAACACGTTGTGCAACAGCAATAAAACTTTGAAATGTTATCTTTCTTTAAGAAACAAATGATCTAAATGAATCGCAATTTTAAATGTGGTTTCTAAGTAATAAATATGACTTTACGCTTCACGCTTAATCCTCACATGTACCACAGGGTAGGCACAGGGAGTCTAGTATTAAAACTGGAGGCATTACGTACCAGAACTAATAATAATTAATTAAAAAAAATAATATTTCATTTACTCGAATGGAAATCGAACCAAAAACCTATCGCGCTTACAGTCACTTGTGCGCCTGCGCCAAGATAGGCCTCCTTGACCATGTATTAAAATTACTATATATTAGTTAATACTTATCACTGTCAAGAATAGAACTTTATACTCCTCTGTCGCATTGATCACGCGACGTACCATCCGTCCCGTTCATTGATAAAGGCCGGTTGAATCGATGACATTATTTTTCGAAAACCAGTTTATGCAAAAGTTTAAAATCTACTCAGTCATTTATTTTTTTTAATTATAAGATAGATAATTATAGCAATGTTTTGTTTTGAAAAGTTACCCCTTTTTTTTCTTTATATTCTTTATTGCACTATAAATAAAACAAACAAATAGAATAAAGTTACAGATATGAGGTTAACAAAGGTGGACTTATCTCTAAAAGAGATTTCTTCCAGTCAACCTGTGGAAGTGGGTGAAAGAAACATATAGCGAGATGACAAAATTGTGCAATATTTGAAAAGATTTGTTCCTTTGTTTTTTGTAAAATTTTGAATAAGTGAAAATGCAGATAATGATAATATTATGTGTTTCACTAATAAGGTTATTAACGTACAAATTGGTTCTTGTATCACTTTGTTAATATGTTTTAAAATAAATAAATAAATAAAGGAATATCTGTTTTAATCTTATTTCAATTTTATTCAAACATTTAGTACAAAATAATACGTTCCACACATTTTGGAAATAGATGCTACGTAAGGCCAGTCGTGGCGCAGGGGTAGAAGCATTTGAATGTTAACGCCACAGTTGTGAGATAAATTCCCATTGAATGAAATGAAATATTTAATATTTTAATTTCTTCGCTCTTGTGTCGAATCAAAGCACGGCGTTGAGTTCTGCTACTCAAGACGCAATGCCTCCAGAATCCGACGGAGAAGCTGAGCATCTTAAAACTAGGCTCCCTCTACCTACCCCAATACACTACGGGATACAGCATGAACCTGAAAAAAAAACAAGAAAGAAATATATTTCACAACATATACTGCCTTACTCTTGCATAAACCATAAACCGTAATGGCTATGTAGATCACAATGTTCGAAAGTTTTTATGATTGACAGCCACAATCTAAGTGGTGAGCAGCTATTCTACAATTATTGCTATATTCGACTGATCGTGCAATATTGAATAAATTTAAAACGGCCCAAAGGTCGCAAACTATGGACTTTGTTTTGATGCCATTGTTAGATAAAAACGTATTATTGTGCTTGATCTTGCTTGCGTCATATTAGCACGTAAATATATTTAAATATTATTTTATTATATTATTGAAAACAACACGAACAACAGCGAGCTTTTAGCGTTGTGGGAAGAGATTTGTTTTTTGTTGAAATGTCAAATGTGTATTGTGTTGGTAGAATGTTAAGTTTTGGAAAATACATTATGTTTTATTGTTTTTTGAGATAAGCAATGGCACAAGCATGTGACTGTAAACTCGACGTGTTGTGGGTTCGATTCTCAGTCGAGGAAGTTTTTTTTTTTAATATTTTAATTTACTCTCATTCGTGACGAGGAAAATTGCGGTATTGAATTACGCCACTCAACACACCATGTGTCCAAAATTTGGCGGGAAAGCGGTAATGGAACAATGTCTTAATAGGAACGGAGTGCCTTAACACTACGTCCTTTGTCTATCCAGCTATGTTCAGGTAGTTACAGTATGAAGCTAAAAAATACATTTTAGTTTTATCCTTTTTTTATACTATTCAAATGAGTATATATTATTTGATATATAAAAAAACTAGGAATTTCACAAATAATCATAAAATTATAAAACCGAAATACTCTTAATATTAATCTAACTTTGACCCATCAGATCATACAATAGTCTTGTTCAAACAAAATCTAAAATCTAATCCAATCTACGATTCATCTAGAACATTCAATTCACCATTATTTGCCTATAATGGCCATCATATCCCGTAATTTTAATAGCGGGTTGGCATCAGTGACCTTGACTTATCTGAGATCCGTACATCCCACCAGGACACATCTGATATAACATACGATGGCCCCAGGGCCACTTGCGACAGAGCAAATGCCAAAATAAGGTTAAAGGTAATAATTGGTGAGGCTTTCGGCATTCCTGGACTGGATTTATGCAGGAATGTATCGATGCTATGATAATTGACGATTGTACTGAGTACGAACAATACTATTGTTAGATCGTCTTGGATTTTTAATATAGGTACTATATAACTTTTGTTATAATTATTATAGCAAATATTTTTGGGGCCAGTCGTGGCAGGGGCACAAGCGTGTGACTAAACACGATGGGTTGTCAGTTCGATTTCAACTCGATAAAATAAAATATTTAGATTATAATTTCATTTCTTCGCTCTGGTGTAGAAGCAAAGGCGTTGAGTTACACCACTCAATGCTTCCATAATTTGGTGGGAAACAGAGAGGGGAGTGCCTTAACACCTGCCTACCCTGGTACGTATGAGATACAACCTTAAGCTGAGAATATATTGTTGCAATTAAGTCGTTAGTTTTAAGTTTGCACATGAGAATGTTAAAACAGTACATTGGAAGTTCATATTAAAAAGCGTTAATCGAATATCAAAAATTACGGATATAATCGGATATTACGAAAACAAAATTTCCACCACGCCCCCTATAAATTATAGACAGTTGTGAATAATATTAACATTAATCTTATGTTAAGCGTGGACGTTAAATTAGATAAATTAGTTAGCTTTGAACATAAATTAGACTTAGAACTGATCTATCGACAGTATAATGTGTAGAGACGTCGACAATGGGTCACTAAGTCGGATCTTAGCGATCCTACGGGAAAGGTCAATTCACATTTAAATGCATCCACTGATATATACGGCCTTTAAAGGTAATAAGGCTATGTGGGGATCGAAAATCAAAGTTTATATGTACTTGTATACGCTTATATTTGAATATATTTATATAGCTTCACGCTTTATCCCGTAAATTGCAGCGTACGGAGAATTAACTTTGTGTTAAGACACTCCGTTCTCCCACTTTCCACCAAAAATAAATATACAAAAACAATTATGTAAAAATCTTCGAGATGATCTTCTTTCGTCTGATGTGAGGCCGTCATGGTGTAGGAGCACATGCGTGTGACTATAAACGCGACAGTTTAAGGGCTCGGTTCTCAAGTGGGAAATGAAATATTTAATATTTTAATTTTAGTATCTAGGCACACCGCGGCGTTAGGTTCCGTCCCTCATCAAGCTATGCTAATAACTAGCTAATACTGGAGGTAACTGAGGGGCAGAGTGTCTTAACACATAGGTTTCCTCTGCGGCTATTTATAAAAGTATACATCCCCTTATAGGGCTCGGTCAACGACACAGCGCATCGTGTACACTGGGTCACTGAGCCAGACCGCTTCCTGCGGGAAAGGTCATACGCGTGCAACAACTCTGCTATACTATGTAGAGACTTTTTTCTATAGCATAACGTAGTACTACTATAGGGACATATACATATATGTAGGTACATAGGGATTTTACAAATGTATTTTTTTTCTGGTTACGAAAATGATACAGGTAGCTTTTCCTCTGCTAAAGTAGCGTTTGACGTTTTTTTTAGAAACAAATATTTATTTATGGTTTGAAACTTTGAATAAATTCTAATTATAAACGAATACTAATAGTTTTAAATCAGCTTCACGCTGTATCCCGCACACAGCAGGGTAGGCATAGGGAACCTAGTGTTAAGACACTCCATTCTCCACTTTCTGCCGAATTCTGGAGTGGCAGAACTCAACGCCGCGCTTAGCCTCGACACCAGAGCGAAAAAATGAAATATAAATTTAAGTAAATAGGAGATGAACTCCTTGAGTGGGGATCGAACCCACTACCAGTCAGTTTTACAGTGACACGTCGTGCCGCTGCACCACGAGTGGCCTCTATAGTTTTAACACGTTATACATATATTACGTTATACATATATTCATTTACCAACCTAGGTAAACGAAAAAAAATGTGATAAAATCTACTTCCCATTAAAAAAATGGCATGTTTTAAGTAGCGTGCTTTTACAGTTAGTTAGTTACCTACAGCACGTGAGAGTATAATTTTTAATTTAAATCTAGATATAATCTAGATAGAAAGGACCATAACTGTGTCATGTCATAGTACATTGTATATTTATTTAGTTTGGTAGTTAGTTTTTAATATTATCAATTAGAAAAAGCATTACAAACAATGATAAGCACTACAGGCCAGACATGGCGCAGGCGCAGAAGCGTGCGCCGGTAACGCGACTGGTTATGGGTATGATTCCCCAAAACAATCATTCCTTCTAATTCAAGTTATCGCTCTGGTAATGAGACAAAGCGCAGCGTTGAGTACTGCAACTCTACACGCAATGCTTTCAGAATTCGACAGTAACTGGGAAACGGAATTGTTTTATTGGAATCGAAGAAGTGCCTTAACACTACGTTTCCAGGATCCCTCTCCGTATCCTATTTTATTGGTTGTTGCGTGAAGTTAAACAAATTATAAAAGTATCCTGGGAAATTATCGTTTCAGAAGCACTACCTAATCATTTGTATCACAAGTAGGTTTTTTTTCAATGAATGATTAATTATCAAATAAAAGCTTCTAACCGTCCTCCTCTATTTGTAAAATAATTTTACAAATAGAGGAGGACGATGATTTGTTTTACCGCATTAGAGATAAACCTGAGATTTGTTCTTCGGAAAATTCTCGATGACTGTCAATATAACTAAAACCTTTATTCCTCCGTCAAGCTTTTTTAACTTGAACTCTATTTATATGAAAGTGAAGTTAAAAATTGTTTATTAAACTGTAAAAATTTGCAAACCCACTGCCCAGCAGTTCTCGCGATGTCCGCTCGTTCATTTCGTCCATTGAGCTCTTCCCATGACATTATCCTTACTGACCATTTACACCAGACTTACAACAGCTTACTCAACTCTTAAAACTATATTCTAACCACACATTAATAGAGTCCAAACTCTAATAACCCAAAATAAAATTAAGTCCATTTCAGTCCAAAAGCCAAAATGGCGCATCTAAGGCACCGATGGCCCCAAAGATGGACCTCGCGTTTTATTTCCAGCGAGGAAGACACGACTTTAGTACGATGCATGGCGAAAATATTGCTCCAAGTCCGCACAACCGTATTTCACCGAGGTCGGTGAGGGTCACCGCTGCGGACATTATTAAACTGTTACTCTTCTGGAATCGTGAGACGTGACTTATGCAGATGTTTAAGTAGTGGTTTGACTGATAGTTTTACGTATATGCAGTGGTCGTTCTCATGCGAATATCTGCCTCGCACGACTCCTATGTGGAAGTTAGTTGGAAAGTTTCGCTGTGACCGTATTCGAGGCTTAGAAGAGGCAATCATCGGAGGGATCACTAAACGCTGGTATTATTAGTGGTTTTCACGATGTACGATTGTATATTTGTGGATATATCTATCTGTTGGATCGGGTGTTGAATCTGTGGTATACTTAATTTGGGCCTTAACCCTACTTAATATTTTATGGGTATGTTAGATTTTATAAAAATTTTGCGTTATTTTGAAATTTTATACGTAATAACTCGCTCACACATGCTTAGAATGAAAAATATTAAACACTGTCAAAATTTAGACATTTAATGAAGTCCTAGTGCTTAATAAATAACATATACTTTTTTTAACTTCACGACAGAGAACCTAGTACTTGTATAATCCGTTTTCCATCATACGCCGGATGAAACATTGCGTGTTGGATGGCGGAACTAAAAACTGCGCTAAGCCTCGTTACCAAAACGAGGAAATGAAAATGTTAATAAATAATTATTTAATTCTGCGAGTAGGAATCAAACCCACAACCGTCATGTTTACAGTCCAAATCTATACAAAGTCATTCACTAAACAGGGTCGCAAATAAATTACCTAACAAACTGCTATAAGCTGCATCTATTCCTGAAGAGGCAAAAACAGGCAAGAAGCTCTACCTTGTAGGAATGTAAGAATGTAATTAATACTTTTTGCCAGTAAATCAGGAAGGCAAGTCTAACTGTAGGCGGCGAAATGTGGGAAAATAGGTAAAACAATAGGCGAGATGGTTGTTTTTTTTTCGGTTGAAAGAGCACACGTTGATTGTAATTATTCGCGTAACTCATATACGATATGAAACGGGCCGTTAACTCCGTTTTACTGTTGGTTTAACTTGAGTTTTGTTGTTTTGAAATATTAAATGTCTTTTTTTTCTTATTGTATACTTTTAAAAATGTGTACATTAAATATATATTGTAATAGATAATTTAGTAGTACTAGACAATTTAGTAGTTTAGATTAATTTAGTATTTTTATCATTGTAAAACAACATTAATATTAAAATCAAATAAAAAATATATATCCTTTAAATCGTTTTTTTATTGCTTAATTTATAGAACTTAATATATAAGGCAGTACTCAGAAAAAATATTTTCAATTTCAAGTTCATATTACAGTTATTGTACATATATAACAAAAACATTAAACCACAACATAACCGAAAAATCAATAATAATAACCAAACAATCATAACAAACTATAGTTTAACGTTACAACTAAACCAATAGTTAAACCATAGTCTTAAAAGAACAACCAAACCGAACGTTCCATAGGTTTTTCACGAGGAAAAGCGCACACAATACACGCATAAGAAGATGAGAACACCACAACTGGACAGTTATTGTGAGATCACGGTACCACCGCCACCGCCTTCCTCATACTTTATAATTACCGAGTTTAATATTACACGATTAGCTTCATTGTTTTGACCTGCCTTTGTGTGATAATAGGCTGATACTAAAAATGGATTAAGGAACTGTTGCTTTGAAAGTTAATTAAATCAAAAAAAATATATCAGCTTCACGCTGTATCCCGCACACAGTAGGGTAGGCAGAGAGAAGTAAATGTTAAGACACTCCGTTTCCCATTTTGTGCCCCTGCACTAGTACTGGCCTAATTAAATTTATAAAATAGTATTCTGTACATAATTATGTGAATTGTTTCTATAGTTATAGTAGTGATGATACTACACTTTAAACTATTTTTTTTATTTTCAATATACTTTTTCTAATGAATTTGAACTCAGGACCAACTTATTTGATTACTTATTTCGAATAAGCAAATACGTTTGGTATTAAATAATAAAAGACCGAAATCTAAGTGCGTTGATGTCTTTACAAAGCTAAAATTTACTGTTATATTATTTCTCAAGTTTATTTTCTTATACAATGAAATCATTTTGATAAATTTATATTTACAAGCTTCTTGTTTGAAAATATACTTATATAATCGTATTTTGCATATTAGAATAATAAAATCAAAAATGTTATCATTTATTTATTTAATGTCAAAACTTGAACTTTAATATTATATCTTAGAATATTTAAAAAAAACAAAATTTAAAAAAAATACATAGAAACCACGCAAACCCAAAAACACTAACAAGTTAAAAACAAATATACTAACATTTCATTCAATAACTGTTAATTTACTGTAAACCAAACAACTTATATAAAGCTATAATGCAATTGGTATTCCTAATAAATTGGTCTGGACTATTTACATGTATACCGGTAAGGAATCAATTGCATTTTACATGTATTAATGTCAATTTGTTCGTACTAAGGAGTCCAATTAACGAGATTCTTCGTTATAGAAACATTCTCACGTACCTTTTACTTTTCGATGTCCAGTATCCGTTTAATGTGAATTAGTTTATTATTTATCTAAATAAGCTTTAAATTATTGTATCGTATCTATTTATAAAAAGTAGGTATTTGTAACATTAATAATTATTTAATGTATTATTTGTTTAGCAAATAAATTTTATACTTTCTAATTTTTACATTGTCTATAATAAAATTTCAATTTGATCTATATATATATATATATATAAATATTTTATATGCTTAATTAAGCAATCTAGTAGTTACTATTTACAATATTTTATCTGTATATACAGTCTTTTTGGCGCCAAAATTGAAAACAGATTAAATATGGACATATAAATAATGATCTATAATACATTTCATTTTGAAGTTTTATAATAATCTTTAAATATTATTAAATAATTATATATTAATAGAGGCCAGTCGTGGCGCAGAGGCACAACTCTGCGTGTGACTGTAAAATCGACTGGTTGTGGATTCGATCCCCACTCGAGGAAGTGAAATATTTATTAACATTTATATTTTGATTTCTTCGCTCTGGTGTCGAAAGAAAGTGTGGCCCTGTACTAATTAAAAAAAAATTACATTGGTTAATGTACTTTTACGAATATTCAAGTAACGTAAAGCGCCATTATATATTATATGCATTTATACATTAAAACTTAATGCAATAGAGGATTTCAAAAGGTATTCAAAAATCGTGTTCCGTTGCCATGGTGACCGAAATTGCATTAAGGTGCAATGAGTGCAATAGTTTAATCTGCTACGGGCACGACCACACGAACTTACCGCTGGGTTAGACCTTGAGGGTCGACTTCCATCGTTGGTTTAATATTTAAATAATATTCATATTTTCTTCCATGGTAATTTAGACTTTGTACGATTGGTACGATTCCTGTTTAAGTAAATGATATTTTTTATATTTTCATTTCCTCACTGGTAACGAGGCAAAGCGTAGCGTTGAGTTGCCTCCAGATTTCGGCATGTGTCTTTATGGGAGCGGAATTACTTAACACTAGGTTCTTAGGTTCCCTCTGTTTAACGCACTTAAAGACGAGAAGCTAAAAGAATAATAATAATACAAATTTCATAAATTCATCTTATTGAATTTGCTATACAAATATATTTTTCTACATAACATTAGTCCCGGCTTTCATTGCCAGGGACTACCTCCCGACTCCACTGCACTTTGCATATTCTTCAACATCCTTGATGGTTAATCCATGGATCTCATATCCTGCATCAAAATATCCAGTCATCTCTTCCTTGGCGTTCAGGGCTCTAATTATCCTATACATACCTACCTATGTACATATAAGATATAACAACCAATACATAATATTTAGTCGGCTTTATATCCTATTTATTAGTTAAATGGAATATAATTAAATTTTCAGTTTTACCTAATTTTAACTTACTAATATGTTAAACTGTTAAAACAAGTAAAAATTTTATGTAAAAAGATTTGATTTAACCTACATAGTTTTAAACCTGACTTTAGTGAGATTAGAATCATTCATCATAGAATCAATTTAAGCTAAAATTAACTATTGTATGTATCAACGGCTTTAGACTTACCGGTCGTGTCATCTCGAATGGCGCAAGGGACGTCTAAATATCAGCGCATCCTTACCTAATGGCTGCTAGCCTCCTACAAATAGTTGAAACACCAACGCGATGATGTATCAGTAATAAATATTATTAATATGTGTTGATATATCATTATTGTCAGTCGTGCCACAGTGACACAAACAAGCGAATGTGAACGCGAATGTGGGTTCGATTCCAACTCGGAATTGAAATATTTTATAATTTTATTTTCTTCGCTCTGGTATTCCCTCTGCCTACCCCTCTACCTGAAAAAAATACACTAAAAAAAATATCATAAAATCTGATACATTTTTTTCAACCCGCGCCTCCTGGTCGGTTCCCAGAAGGCGCGGGTTCGAGTCCCGCTACGTTCAATTTTTTATACGTTTTCTAAATAAGTATTTTTCTTTCCTAAGTGTGGAATAACACTTTAAAAATGGTTAAAAACTTTTTTTTCATTTCACATTTGTATATAAAAATACAGTTTCAATAAAGCAGTGCCCTATTGTACCATAGAACTGTGAAAGTCTTAATTCTGCACGTCTTAATGCCCATCTTATAACGCTTTGGAGCTTTTATTGAGGGTATTTGATTTATAACTCGAAAATTACACTCGCGCGCGTTTCATCCGTTTCATCGACAAACATGGATTGTATGGGAGCAGCTAATGGAATATGGATAGTAAAATGGGTTATAGTTGGATAGTTGTTAATACCACCTTTCGGATATACGAAAATTTTTTTTTTTGATATTTTTTTTCCCAAGATATCATTTAACATTAAAGATCAATCCATGCATTAGAAATTTTGGAAACTCTTAATCAACATAAAATCAAATCAAAACTACAAAGACATTTCCTCTTTCTACTTACTACAAAAAAAAATATCTACATTAAAAAAAACACATACACACACTTAAACCCCAAAAAACACAATTATCCACAGAATATAAACTCAAACCAATCGTGACTGAAACAACTAGCATGTATAGCCACATATATTAGAATCGACCAGCAATAGAGATAGCGCGGCAGTATTAATTCATTGCAGCGGCTACGAGTCCTAGGTCATTATCTACCTCCTGTCAGAAACCTAACCTAGGGAGGCTAGGGAACCTAACCTTCCCGTTTAGTTCACACGGCCACTGATTTAGAGATGTGTTAATTAAGAGCAATGGCAGCCGTGATGCATATTTCGTTAAGTTCCATTGTATTGCAATGATAAATGCGTTTGAAATGTTTATATCGTTAAATTATATTTATAGTTGTATACTGTTTCTGATATATAGTTATATAGAGTTTTCGTTACTGGATAAACAGGGCTTGATGAGTTTTTATTATATTGATATTTAATTTAATAAAAATAAAAAACTTCAAAAATCAGCTTCACGGTGTATACCGCCCACAGCAAGGTAGGTAGAGGAAACCTAGTGTTAAGATACTCCGTTCCCCACTTTCGGCTGAATTCTGCAGCCGTGTTGAGTGGCAGAACTCAACGCCGCGTTTTGCCTCGAAGAAATGGAATAATTCAATAAATATCATAATATTGAATAATTAATCTTATGCAAAGCGTGGTGCTAAGTTCCGCCACTCAACACGTAATATCTCGACAATTAGGTGGAAAGTAGAGAACAGAGTGTTTCAACATAAAATTCCGTCTGCCTGCTACTTGAACAGGATACACCATGAAACTATAAAAAAATATATATAAATTTATTATTTTGTAAAAAAAACACAAATTTACTTTGCATGATAAGTAAATATTTTTTTATCCAATAATTATAAGCATTTCTATTAAACTTCATAGTAAATTAAGCAATAAATACGTGTCCATTAGAGATTATCACGTTCGCGTTGCACTGATGCACGCGTCGGCAGAACGGCCACTGTAAATCAATCAGGTTTCATTTAATATAGTAGCCTCTACTTTCTGCTGTAAGGCTGAGTCTAAAAGATATTATCACCAGTATTTATATTATATTTAAATTATTTCTTTTCTAATTACTTAGACAATTATCTTGCCGCCGCCTTTTATCTTGTTATCAGGGCTAAGCAATGAAATTCATGAACAGAAAGAACAGAACAGTAAATATTTATTCACCAGCGGACATTTTGAATAAATATTTAAAATAAGATGTGATATTTACAACTATGAACATAAAAAAATGCTTTAACTACTTTTCTTTATTTTAATAAGTATTCATGAAAAAAAATCGTTTCTTATTAAAATAATTTTATAAAAACATTAAATTATTTTCGACTAACACTCAAAAAGTCAAAGAACGCTTAAAAATAAAATTACATATTCTATTCAATAAATGATTAAATGTTGAACAATAAACTCTATACTTATTAGAATATAATAATAACCATATTTTATTTAACCTAATTTAAAAATTATTCAACAATAACCATATCCCATCGTAGGCGATTCCTGTCCGTCTCAAACAGAATATAATTATTGACTGAACCACTTTACGTATGAATGGTCGAAACTTCCGTTACTGACATATACTGTAACACAAAGACAATTACACATCGTCCCACACTTACAAGTTAATCACTGGCTAATAGATTCAGATGCGTGGGCGCACGCGAATGCTTGAACCGCGCCCGTCGTGTTTACACATCTACATAGATATATAAATATTAGTATCATATGGTCGATGAGTCGTGGCCCTGAAGCTGGTTTGCTAAACTTTTGAGTATTGTTCACTTAGGAAGAGAATGAAATATAAAAGTAATCTAAAGTTAGATATATCGTAAATACGGATTTGCGCATTTCTTTACAGCTAACTTCAGGGTGGCCACGACTTGTCGATCGTACTGTACTTATATATTGGTTATAATTATATTGTAATTTTGTTACAATGTGCGAACAAAAAATGGCAAGCTTAATTTTTTTTCTTGTTAAATTTTATGATGATAATATATTAAGGTATACCTGTATGATTTATTAATATTTTTAATAATCTACCATTAAAACATATATGTATCTTAACCACTATTCGTCAATTTTTTATTTGCTGTTCCTGTATCGAGTTTCTCCACTCATGAGGAAACGCAACGCCGCAACGCAACCGTAGTGATAATTAAAGAAAGACCAGATGATTGATCGACGGAGTCCCAAATCAAATTATGTTTTTTTTAATATTAAAACGGAATTTTATAAAAATTGTCCATTAATATATGACTTACATTTTGGGATTATTATTTATAGTATCACAATATTATAATATTATACATTTAAAATTTTCAAATCAAAGAAGATGCTGTACGCTGATGTGTATTTAAATAACCCTATAATCTATAAACAGTCTCAACAGCAATTTTACACAACGCTCCAACCTCCTGACATTTTTCAAATATTACAATAACACGCCTACGCACCCATTGTAGTGGAATATATTAAAAAAAAAATAAGTATTGAACTTTTAATTTAACCTTTATTCAAATGAATATAAGATACACAGCGAAAAGTTCCTTTTATTCTGCTAAGCTTTTTTATAAGTTTTGATTTGCTAGTTTCTCAAGCCTTAACCTTCACTTGATGTAAATTTCAATTATTACTAATGGCAATATTTTGTTCTGAAATTTAGTGCTAAGTCACTCCGTTCCCATTATGACATTTCCTTTTCCCAATTTGGGCCGAATTTTAGAAGCATTGGGTGTTGTATAGCGGAGCTCAACGCCGCGCAAACATTTTTTACATTTTAATAAGCAGAAAAAATCAAATTAAATCAGCTTCACACTGTATTTCGCTCTCAGCAGGGTAGGCAGAGGGAACCTAGTGTTAAGACACTCCGTCCACAACTTTCCGGCAAGTTCTGGAGTTCTTAAACTTAAAAACTATAAGTCGCATTTTCATAAAATAGTTTACAACATTTATTTATGACGATCCTCACCAAATCCTTAAAGTTATTGATTAAATAATAAGTATAAGAAGCGATCTTAATTGCAGGCAAAAACGTTCTCATTGTAATCAGGTGGTACGTGCGATACGTTATCTTAAGGTTCCCATGGCCGTGTTTATAAATGACCGTCGCGGGGTCGCTGATGGTCTCACTGATGGTCATCGCTGTATCAACGGTACAGGCGCGCTGGTAAGTGATTACTTTTTCTGTCTGAAAATTATTTTTTATTAAAGTTGTGGGGTAATGTTTAAGTCGTCTGTTTTGAGTAAAGAATATATTTGAATAACCTTTGAATTTTATTAAAGAGGCTATTTTTTATATTATATTAAGGCGAAAATTAGGTAGACGTTGATAATCTATATATTTTTTATCGTTTTTAAAAATTAAATGTTCAAACTATAAAATTGCTCTATTTAGAAAAAATATTTATGATAGTTGATTTTACCATTTAGAAAAATATGATATGTTTAAATACTAACAAAATTTCTTATAATAAACACTCCGTTTTCCATTTCCATTATCCTTAACAAATTCCAAATAAAAGTATATATCACATGTAAAATAGATAATTACTTAAGTCTGGATAACACTAAGAATCGCCATGAGCTGACCTCTGCCTCTTCCTTCTCATTAAGATAAACATATAACAGTTTAGATTAGATTAATTTACTACCTGGGTGTTAATGATAACGATCTAATGCTAGCGATAAACATCTTACATATGGTATTCTCTAACACATAAAGGAGTTTAATCTGCATACTGCAACTCGTCTGGAAGTTGTAAAAAGCCAGTTTATTGAGTAACTATTTTGTACGTCGCTGGACTGTGGTCAAGTAAAATAATTATTTATATAAAATTACAGATGAAAAATATATATGAATAGATAATTGGTATATATATTATGTTTAAAATTTAAGATAAATCTAATGATAAACTATAAATATTTATTATTTCATTTCAGCTTCAAGCGGCATCCCGCACACAGCGGGGTAGGCAGAGAGAACCTAGTGTTAAGACACTCCATAATATATATATAATAATAAAGAATATTTCTTTTCTTAATTTCACTGTAATAATTTAACTATTAAAATAAAAATAATTAATTTCAAATACATATATGAGACATTAAATTATTTTTTCAAAAACCGTTTTCTCGATGACTGTACCAAGATGGTACTGTAGCAGCTTTTTAGCGATATTTCGAGAGAGCTTAGCGCAAGATAAAACTACTTTGTATGCTTAGTCAGTAATTTAGCACAATCTCACTCATTTGTTGTTTCGAGGAATTATCAACAGTCGAGGAAATCTGCGAAATAAACGCGTTTGATATTTTTGTACAGCTTCTTACATGATCTACTCACTTCCATATTGAAAATGAAATACAAAACGTGTAATAAATTATTTTTTTAATTTTATTTGTTTACTTTTCAATATATTTCAGTACTAACTAATAATTACAATAATTACTTACTACTTAAAATATATATTATTCAGCCTTTTTGCATAAATATGTATAAGTACGTATAAAATATGAAATAAAACAATATATATATATATATATATATCTATTTATATACTATAACAGTAAAGTATAAGCACACAAAGAAGACTATCAGTCCATGTGGTACTGGGTAAGAACATGACTCCGCGTGCGCAATCGTATGATCGCTGACGTGTGCGACGATAGCATCGGTTCTCATGGCCACGACGTGCACTTCCGAACGCCTTCCTTCATCTATGGAGAATATGACAACTTGGTACAAAACAAAAAAATATAAAAGCTTGTATGATAAATCTTTCTTCATTTCAATGATTTCGTTACTTTGATGGTATATTTTGGTTTATGGGAATAATATGTAATTCAGATCGGTTTTCTTTAAGCTTCACGCTGTGTCCTGCACACAATGTTAGGCAGAAGTCTCTGGTGTTCAATTTTGGAGGTATTAAAAATTTCATTCCCTACAGTGTGAATCGAACCCACAACCTGTCGCGTCTAAAATATTTAATTTATGTATATTGAACTTTTAACAGAAATATGATTTTTCAGGTGGAACCCAAATCTATAAAAAAATTATAAAATTAGTAAGTACTCACATAACATAATCTCATTATACTCACATAATTAATGCTACTCATATTAAAGAGTTCTCTATTTATCTAAAAATATTCAAAAAAGTTTTAAAATTGACTTCTCTATGAAATAATATTCTCTATTAATTCTCTATTGAATCTATTAAAATTTTATATTACATTTTAAAATATTATCAATAAATTTTACCATAAAACATATTACAATTTATTAGTCTATGGTTGACAGACGGAAAAGTAGAAAATTAACAGTAACCTGATGTTTTTATTGTGATGATACCCGCCGGTTGTCACGTTGTCTTGATATGTACGTCGACGTGAAAGTCTGTCTGTCTGTAACGCGACGTGGTAACAAGTTAATGAGATTTGCAAAGAGACTTTTATAATCATTTTTTATGTCTCACTAAGATACTAATTTAAGTTTCATATCGTGAAACGAATTTTGTGACCTAAACTTAACACTAGATTTACTTTTAGGCAGTAAGAGAGAATTCTATAAATAGATGAGTTATATAAATGAGTAACAAGTTATATGTATCTGTATTAATATAATAAATCAGAAAAATTTGTTTGTTTGTTTAAATGCTAACATCTCTAGAACTACTGGTCGTACTTACATTTTTTTTGTTTGTATGAAAGCGGCATTTCCCAGAAGTGCTATAGGCATATGTAATATAACATGTAATTCTTAGGTAGCTTTAATTAACGAAACAACATCATCGAACAATTTTAAACGCGTGCTCTGCAAAAATAGTTCAATGTATGTTAGTATATTGTACTACAAAAACATTCAATTTCAGAATTTTAAAATAAAGTCCGCAACGCCATATATCTGTCTTTTATAAATTAATCACAATAAGGCATTTTGTGACAAATGCGGTAAAGTCGCGAATAGGTCGCTTGTAAGTAACTTAATGAATTAAAAGGAACGGTGTGGTCTTAACACTGGGTTTCCAGGTTCCCTCTGCCTATCCTATATGCTATATGGGTAAAAAAAATAACTTTTGCAAATGAAATGAAATCACACAAAACTTAATTTTTTTATTTCAGATTCCAATATAAAATTAAATTTTGTATCGTTTTGTTTCATGTTCATATGTTTCAAGAAGATAGCTCGTAAAACTCATATTTCCTACTTCCGCTTTACGCACTGTCAATGTCATATTACTATTTATTGCTATAAGATTGACCACGTAATAAAAACATAACAAACATTATAGAACCCATCCTGTACGTTTTACCTTATTATATTTATTATAACATTATTATTTATATAAGGTCAGTCGTAGCGCAGGGTGTGTAGTAGCGGTGCGCACAAAGTGTGACTGTAAACCGACGGGTTCGATCCCCACTCGAGGAGATGAAATATTTACTTAAATTTATATTTCCATTTCTTCGCTCTGGTTTCGAGGCAAAGCGCGGCGTTGAGTTTTGCCACTCAACACGCACTTTTTCCTGAATCGGCAGAAATTGGGGAACGGAGACGGTCGACGGTCTTAACACTAACTAACCGCTGCCTACCCTGCTGTGTGCGGGATACAGCATGAAGCTGTTTTTTTTTATTTAATAAAAAAAAACTGAAACGCGACGGTTGTGGGTTCAATTCTAATATGAGGGTATAAAGTGGTCGAGCTCCGCCACTCATCCGCATCATCAATTTTACGTCTTAACACTAGGTTTACTCTTAGGCAGAGCCTCTCCTCTTCACTTTCTTTCCGTTCAATTTTCGAGATATTGTGTGTTGAGGGGCGGAGCTATACGACTTCATTTTACAGCGTGAAGCCAAAAAAAATTTAATCCCGCATTCCCTTTAAAATCCACAAAACAAAAAATATCGACGTAACATGGAATAATTCCTTTACAACAGATACAATAAACCTTGACACTGCATGCACATTGCGCAACCTTTAGCCCCGAAACGGCAGTATGATTTAATTTGTATACCGTTATATGGATAAATCTAAACTCCTAATACACCAGTAATGTACCACGATATAGTGCTGTAACATACAACGTACCACGATATAGTGCGGTAATATGCGGCATAATTGTTGTACAGACTGACGCAGATCTGGGGGCAGGGGGCAAGCGAGATCCATAAGTCATCTGTGAACGCAAATACATATATGTATATCTCTATGTATATCTATCTAAAGATAAAGAGTTTAAAATGTTATACGTGTGTGTATAAATTAACATATTGAAATTGATGAGGCCAGGCGCAGAAAAACAAAGGTGCGACTGTAACGCTGTGGTTGTGGGTTCGATCCCTAGTCGGAGGAATGATTTATAATTTGCTAATATTTTCATTTCTCCGTTTTGGCAACAAGGCAAAAAGCCTGACGTTGAGTTCCGCAACTCAACACGCGATGTCACGAAAATTCAACAATAAGCAGGAAACGGAGTGTTTTAACTTGTAGAGTCCCTCTGCTTCCTTTACTGTGTGCGGGATATAGCGTGAAGCAGATTTTTATAAAAATTGAAAATTTGTCAATTAAGCTTCAATATAAATTGATTAAGAAATCATAATTATAAATATTTATTTTTATTATTTTTTAAATATTAACCAATTAAAATTATTATTAACGCAGTGATTAATTAATAACATACAACTTTCGTTTATAAAATCAGTGTGTTGGTCATTCGACATTTCGTCATATTTTTAGCAACGGCATTTCAATTTCAATAATATAGACATAATTTCAGTACCAAAACTTAGATATTTCTACTTTTTATAAATATCAATCTACTACTTCTGTTCAGTCTTGGTGACCCAGTGTGTAAATGTAAACACGACGATTATGGGTTTGATCCAATTGGGATAATGAATTATCTAAAATTTACGTTAGCTCGCTCCAGTAACAAAACCCAGTGCGACATTGTATTCCGTCACTCAACACAAAAAAATCGGCTAAAACTAGATAGGAAGTGACTTAAAACTAGATTCCCTCTATACACTCTATTTATTATATCCAAGATACAACAACGTGAAGCTAAAAAAAAACCCAATAATACTTTTAATGCATACTATACTTTGTACGTACATATATTGAAACGTTTAAGGTCACCAGCCAGCACGTCCCAACGGAGCCGATAGAGCACAGGTGGAGGTCGGGGATCAACACGGGGACTGAGGTCAATGTTATATTGTCATGGAGATTGTGTGACGTTAGTTTTTGTCATTCTATCCTTGTACACTTCACATTAGCTAGTAGCTACTGAGTTTTTTACGTGTGTAGTTCGAAATGGTTACAAAAGACGATAATATCGAATTTTAAATATGAATGTTGAAAATATTTATTTATTGAATGAATATCTTTTTTTTTTGCTAAACGCTTTATATCGCACGTAGTATGGTGGGCAGAGGCAACTTGGGAACATGGGGTTGAGACACTTCCCCTTCTTTCCCGTCAAGACACACGATTTCGTTCCTCACTTTTCGCTGTATTTTCGAGGTTTGCTGCTTGTTGAATGGTGGAATAAAAATTAAATTTTACTTTCTTTATTTATTTATTTTATTAAAATTTACGTTGTATTACTTATATAGCAGGGTATGCAGAAAGAATCAAGCGTTAAGACACTCTGTTAAGACGCAAGTTAAAGGAATATAATTCATTTCCGTTTCTTGTGGGAATCGAACCTACTAAGTCGTATTTACAAATAGACGTTGACCTGCTACGCCATGACGGTTATCCAACTCTTAGGGATTTTAACTGCATCATTCAGTAATACTATGGTATTCATTTAAGAACAAACATCTGTAAATATATATTACATAGAACTTGCATATTCATATACTTATAGTTCAATTTATAATTTAACGAATAAATATTTCACTTCAAATTACGTTTTTATTTAAAATTTCACTAACATTATGTAATGTTTTCTAACTTTTACAACATAACCCGTCATATCATATATGGCGGTTAGTGTGGTACCATTTAGTGTATCGTATTTCTCAAGAAAAAACAAAGGTCCAGTGACTTACCTTCATATGAAAAGAAATGCGGTATCTGTATAATGTTATAGGTTATCTACATATACATTTAAAAATATAGATATTTAAAATAAAAATAATATTGAAATTAAAATATGCTGTAAAATTCTAAAAGTTTTTCTAAACACGACACTGACATCTTTACTCAAATATTAATCCAGTTGCGGCAACAGGGTTACAAGTGTATGGTGCGACTTGTTATGGGTTCGATCCTTACTAGAGGAAAAAAAATATTTATTTATATTTATATATTCATTTCTTCGCTCTGGTGTCGAAGCAAAGCGCGGAATTTAATTACGCCAATCAACACATTCCTTAATTCGGAAAGTAAGGGACGGAGGGCCTTAACACTAGGTTTCCTTCATCCTCCGCACTGTGTCCCGCACACATTACAGCATAAAGCTGATTTATATTAAGCTTAATATATGTAAACATGTTATATAAAATTTGACGACTACTCAATTATAAAGACTTGTATAGAAATTCCAACAAAGAAGATGCCTATATATTTACGACAAACAGATAATAGGAAAATCTAATCAAATGAATGACCCCTTTGTTAACACAGCTTGAAATAATCCTTTTATCCGCAAACCAGTATGCAATCATAATAATGAACAATCCAACAAATTAGGTAAGTTTATAGCGAAGAAAAGTTAGTAGCGGTAAAAACCGCAAAGTAACCGAGTGCCAATAAATCTAACATGCAATCCAAATTCGTTTCCTTATTTCCATCTCCACACCTGTTTATACTATAAAATTATTCGTGGGCACAGAAGAGAAAGTGCCAAGGTTGTGTAGCAATGTTTACATATTGGAAAAAAAATTACAATTATTACTTAAAAGTTATTGATACGGAGAAATAAAATAAATATGTATTTTGGATCAATTAATGTCAAGAATATATTATTGTAATATTCACTAAATAAAAAATATTCAAAATATAAATAATATACCCATCAATTAAATTATTATAATAAAAACAATTATTTATATGTCAAACGTATATACCAATTAGAACAACATTCATTTAAGAAATACACAAAAATTAAGCATATTTTGGTTTAAAAAAATCATTGATAAACTTCGCCGAATATTAAACGACAAATGCAAAAGCTATCTCAGAATTATTATATTATAATAATAAGAGAATAATAAGCGAGTTTGACCGCAAGGAGTTCGAATAATAACAGCATTCACCTTGCACACAATGGCGAGTAGAAATGCATTATGTCATTGCTTGGTCTATCCCACAACTTTCTTAAACCTCGGTTAAAATTATATATTTACTGAAGTATATATAAAAAATAAATGTTTATTTATACAAGTTTTAAAAAAACGTACAGTTGAAATGATAACGTCCTCATTTTCGAAGTTGGTTATAAATAAAAAAAACGTTAGGTTATATAAATAATCTATCTCAGCTAAATCTTTATATATGAGCGTTATACGAGGACAGACTAGTTAATAATGAACTAAACATTAATTAATAAATAAATTAATCGCTTCATCAAATACTTACATCATTGATTTAGTTATGAAATTCAAAAAGAAAATAATATTTTGAAAGTGGGAGACGGAAGTGTCTTAATGGGAACGAAATGTAATACTAGTACTGTTGTCGTAGTACTTGGACGGTTTCGAGGAGGCGCGGGTTCGAACCCCGCGACGTTCAAATTTTTGTATGTTTTCTAAAAAGTATTTTGTTTCCCAAGTGTAGAATAACAATTTAAAGATCTAAAACAAACCAGGTTCCCATTTTCCCTCTGCATAACCTAGTACATACACGATACAGCGTGAGCTAAAACAAAAAGTCACCAACAATTCAAAAAAGCAGTGGCACCTGTCTCTTCTTTTAAAACACTAAAATGTTTATGTATGAAGGTGTCAAAACATTAGGTTGAGCACAAATTGCCGGCGACCGTCTAAGGGCATGTATTTGAATACCAGCACAATGGCCACGCTCCGGATCTGATAGATTATTACTTCTCAGATAGCCTTCTATGAAGATTTATAGCTTACAACCCTTATTGAATTTTAATAGTCATTATTATAGTATTGTCTTCAAATTTACTATTTGAGATGTAACAAGAGCTAGAACAAGATTGAGGATATATATGGCGCAGGAGCACAAGCGTGTGACTCTAAGACCGAAAGGTTGCGGATTCGTTTCCCATTCGAAGAATTTAAAAATTTAATTTTCATCTCGTCACTCTGGTGTCCGTTACTTAAAATGTAATGCCACCTGAATTTGGCGAAAATTCGGGAGCGTATAAGTGTCTTAACTCTTAACACTAGACTCCAGCTGCCTTTCTTACTATATGTGAAATATAGCGTGAGGCTGAAAAAGAAAGAAAAAAATATTTAAAAAAATATGGGAAGTACGTTTAAGCCATTTCGATATTTGTATATTAAGTAGTATAGAAGATTAGAGCTATTAAATTATAGTAAATCACAGGTCAGCTGCAAATGTCAGAGGACCGTGTAGAATAATTGTATTTTAGCTTTGATAATTTTATTTTAACTTCTCGGTATAAATTATTCTTTTGTATTTAAGACATTATAAAATATTATGAATATATGTTATGAGACAATTGTGGCACAAGTGTGTGACTATAAACGCGATGGTTGTGCATTTGATTCCCAATCTGGGGAATGAATAAATATTTATTAATATTTTTATTTCTTCGCTCTAATAACAGAGCAAAGCGCACCATTGAATTCCACCACTCAAACATAAGCTAAAAATGATTGATGTTTTCCAGGATCAAAATTTTTTTTAACAAAAGTTATGTCAAAATATAAATTTTTAGTGATACTTTTTCAATATTCATATTTTAGAAAATATTTTAATAATCATTTAAAGGAAAACTAACATTGGGTCCATCGTGGTGCCTAGCTTCTAACGTCATAGATGTGGGTTCGATTTTCAATCCAAAGAAAAGCTATATTTAAAACCACTTCTATTTTCTCACTCTGCCGCAACATAAAACCCATCAACTGAAGAAAAGCACGAAGTTTTAAACTTAAAAGCAATAAAATACTTTAAAATTCAATAAAAAAACTATAAATCTACTGTAATTAACAAAAACTACTATTCTATAGTCTTTATATTAGTTAATGGGGTCATCCGTTCAGAAAGGAACTCTCCTTTAAGGCGAACTAACGAATAGTATGAAACAATGGTGGGTCGTTGTAAAATATTAAGGATGAGGAGTATAGGTCAAGCACAGCGCATTGGGATCTCAAATGTCACCGTCCCGGACTTGGCTGTTTGATGCAACTATAAAATCGTGGAGCGTTTAATTATATGCTAAACGCTGTTAATGATAGATAAATATTGGTTAAAGTATGTAATAAAATACGAACTTACAAAATATTGTTAAGAAAAAATAATTGAGATCATTATGTGATGTAGTGTGTTGTGGGGTCGATAATCATTAGAAGCAATTTGACAAAGTGCGTTGTTAAGTTTCGCCAACCAACGGTAATGTCTCGGGGAAGAAAGTGGAAAATTGAATGTCTTTGTACTATGTTTCCTCTGTCTACCCAGCTATATCCCGGAATACAGCCTGAAGCTGTACGAGTATACATATAAATGTGTGCTATTGTGTTATTTAAATAAAATTGAAAATAAAAATATATTAAATAGTCATTTAAATAATTTATAAAAACTTTTTATAATAAGATAACAGGTAAAAATTTTATAGAAATTATAATTACAAAATATACTACAAGAGAGAAATGTCTTTACTCGCTTTCGATTTGAAAGAGTAAAAAAAACGAATAAGATTTTTATAATCTATAACATTACGATATATCAACAATGGGTGAAATTTGTCAATATCATTAGGCTTTATATCGACGAACGGACTGTCTGAGTAAAAATGTTCCTTGACATAAACAAAATTTAAAAAAAACAATGAACTTTACTCAAAATCCCTCTGTTAAATTTAGAAGGCCTATCGCAATAATCATTTTTGTGTAAGACTTCGGTTAGCCCATCTTCTCAAAGGTCGCCGTCTGACCGATAACGACGTCGGCCTTCTACGCCCCCAATCCTAAGGACTAGGTACTATACTACGAATACACTCCCTGTGCAACAACTACAGTATACAAATATTTTGAGTAATATATTTAACGATGTAGGCAATGTATGTAGCTAGAAATATACACATTTTCTCTTTTTTTCTTTTTCACTTATCTATTTTAAACTCAAAAAATTATCGATGAGTCGATAACTGGTATCGTTTAGTAACAGTATTTATATTATTGTATAAATACACTTCAGAATGCTTAATTAGAGCTTTGTATCGCGAAGAAAAGCTCGATTTAGACCTCGCGGACTGTACATAGATACTATACTTATCGCTTATAATTGATTGGAACCATCCAGAGACGGTTCGCTTTATTGTATAGCTTTTCGATGGTTATTGTTATGGTCGCTTTATAGTTGCTTGTTGTGAGAGACATTTTTAAGATTTTGAGAAAGAATATATTTTTATCATATTAAACTTAACATTTGTAATTTCCATTATTTTGGTCTGATTGATAAGAAATGTGTCATTGAGTTACGCCTACAAAAAAGCAATAAAAAATGTATGTATAAATTTCTTATTCTCCTTAGATACAAATAAAAATACAAAAAATAATGTCGATAATATTATAGCAAATGCGAGACACGAGTCCTGTGGGACAATCGAGCGTGGGTGTCATCTCCAGTCTTAAGATTATGCACGCCCTGTAAGAAGTGAACAAAAGGATACTCTACTAAAAAAATAAGTGATAAAATAATGACAATATTTAAAGTATTTTTAAGTTTAAAAAAAGTATGGTATAAAAAAATATAATCAATTTCACTTCTTTTCTGTTATTCCAACGATTTTAAGGAGGTTTCCTTAATCAGAGATCAGGTATTTTATGTAATCAGATGAAGTAAGTGTAATACTATCTAATGTATTTTTTTACTAATATATGTACCTACTCTTTAGCTACATGTTCAAGCTCTTTTTTTGGATAATCTCCTATACATATAAACATATGAATAAAATGAAAGAGTCTGTCTGTGATTTCAAAATAAGTTTTATATAGATATAGTTATTTCCTCGAAATTAGAACACAGTCCAAACTTTATTTTTTTTATCTGTTAGTATGTATTTCTATTTGTCTGAGCTAATCTGCTGAACGGCTAAATCGGTCGAACCAATTTCTATATAAATATTTATTATTAAATTAAGTTGAGCAAACTGCATGACATGCTACATAAAAGATCGCCATGGTCCACATTATAATTTACTCATGGTATAATTGGTACAGGTTCAAATCAATGGCAAGACAAGATGATTTACATCTGCCTAATGGATGTGTGGACTTCATTAACATTTATGATGCAAATGATTTAAGCCTTTTAATAATGTTTAAGTATAATGTTTAAATAGCTTTTAAAGATAGATTATGATATATCTATATGTTATTATAAAGTATTTAGTCAGTTATATATGCATGTTGATTTACCAAATTAAAAAAAATATTAATAAAAATTGTTTTGTTAAAATTAAAATATAGTTTATTCTATGCATAAAAGATTATTAGGAGCAATTTATTAAGAGAATGGATTAAAAATCTTTTGTCAGTAAATACGACCTGTTTAAAATATTTGTTAACATTATCTTTTTATTAAAGACAAGTCAAGGTAACACATAGTGCCGAAAGATGTGAGAGCATACTTTTACCTAACTTTTACACACTTTCAACAGGAGGAGGAAGAATCTCTTATTAACCAGGAGTGTGGAAGAAAAACGAGATCCAAGGTACGAACAATCCACGAAGCTGAGAGTCTGACCAGCGCGACCGTTGTAATAGTAAAGCAATGCGGTACAACGAAGGTAAAAATTATACTGAAATAGATTCCGTCAAATAAGAACCTCCTCGTTTTTTGAAAGTCGGTTAAAAAGGTTAAAGATGGTCTTGGTGGTTGTCGAAGCGAAGCGGTGTAAATGCATCATTAGACTCATCCGAATAATCATCTTCTATAACTTTATTTCTTTGAATGGCTAAATATAAAAAACTCTAACAGTATATTAATATAATTATTCACGTTAGTTCCGCGTTACTCCCCCTTGACCTCTTATCTAGATGACTACATATACAAACGTCACGCTACGCTACACTAATTCACTACGGTTGTTTAGAATAACTAGCAATATGTTGAATCCTGTCATAAATAATTTAAATTTTAAAAAATCAGGTTCATGCTGCATTCAGCACACAGCTGGGTAGGCAGACGGAACCTAGTTAAGACACTCCGTTCCCTTCTTTGCGACGAATTCTGCAGGCATTGCGCGTTGAGTGGCGGAACTCACTCACTCATTCTCACTTTGTCTAAGAAATGGAAAAAAAATAAAAAAAAAACTTAATTTTCTCAAGTGGGCATAGAATTCACAACCAGTCGCTTTTACAGTCACACTTTGTGCCACTGAGCACGTATACTGTATTAATGATACAATTATGAATACAGAATGGGACCCCCCTTTCCCTCATTCAAAGAAATGAATTCCAATTTTCCTCGTGTGACAAAACAAAGTACAGTGCTCTCTTGAATTTAGAAAAAAAGCGGAGTGCTCTCTGTCTCTACTCTCTGCAATTCGAGTGTACATGTGAACGAGTGTAAATTTAAAATTAAAAAAAAATACCAAGATAAATTTATTAAATTAAAATAACTTTACCACCATTACCAAACCACTGTAAAGTAGTTTAAAACCAACCACAAGGCTATTACATTACGAGTTCAAAACTACAAAAGGAATAGTATACTATAGTGGAGATCGTCAAATTACGACTGTACGAAGTGGGAAAACTAAAGTTCCCAAACTTTTCAATCAACCCCTATGACCGTGTGAGGAGAAAATTAAAGGGTCCCTCGCTGTCCCTTAACTGAGGAACAATAAATATAGAAATGGCTTTTGTTATATATAATTATTTTATTTTTTATATAATTTTTACTATATTATACAATATTCACAGTGATAATTACATAAAAAGTGATTTAAATAACACCATTTATTAATGTTATTAATCTTTTTTTTTTGTTATATGTCACCTAATTTTTGCGAGGCAAATATACAAAAATGAATCTAAATATAATTTGAAAAGCCTCCTTTAACGTCTCTAAAATCGGACAGAGAAATTTTAATTTTGTATAGTGTTAAGACACTACGATCCACTGTCAAATTCATTTAATTTAATATCAATATCAATATAGAAAATTCAATAAGATTATATGTTCTAAAATGTAATCCACATAATTAATAATAATTATAATAAAAAAATAAAAATATAAAAGCTTTTCCGCATTCCACACGATCACCAACTTATCTCAACTGGGACAAGTCGAAAAACTTCGTCAAGTAGTCGTACTTCGGTAGCGATGTCGGGACGCTGGGTAAAGTGAATTTGTTGTCTACACTACTCGCGTCTTACTTGTTCTTGCCCTCTTAATACTTGTTGGAACGAATATATTACACTTTCTTATTGATTGTGAGAGGGATAGGGTTTGCGTTTTTTTTTTTGTTTCACGCTGTATCCCGCATGGAGCAGAGGAGGCAGAGGGAACATTTGTTTTAAGACGCTCTGTTCCCCCTCTTCCGCTGGATTTTCGAGGCATTGCCTGTGCGGTGCGGTATGAGTGGCTAAACTCAACGTCGCGCTTATGCGTATGGTATCAGAGCGAAGGAATGGAATATTAATCTACAGTAATAGATTCCTCTGAGTGGGAATCGAACCCACAACAGTAACATGCTTGATAAAAAATAAAGAATGACATGACATATTGACAATTTCAATTTTCTCACTCTGGCACCAAGACAAAGCGCGGCCTTGACCCCACCACTCAACACGCAATACCTCCAGAATTCGGCAGAAAATGGAGTGTCTCAACACTACGTTTCCTGTGCTGTAAAACTACTGTAAAATTGTAAAAAAGATATTTATATCAACATGACATTAATACAAAATTCGATGGCTCATTCTATAGGCATTGAAAGTATAAAACAAGCGTAACCGGCCAAACAAAGAGAAATATGGACAAATAATTCACAATGCGTCCGAGCCAAATTCCGGCTATTCGTGTCCCCTTTCTTAAAATAAAATCTCAGGCGAGTTAAATGCACTTTATCTGGGTACTGTCGTATAGGTATTTTACGTTACAAAACGTTCTCATTTTTACTTTATTTTAGATATATTTTTTTCATGTAATAATCTATTTTTAATATGTTTCTACATTCAATATAATAATTTGCAGTTTGATGAATAAATCCATCCAATTATTGGAACGTGTAACGGAAAGACGGAACTCAACACCGCACTTGGTCTTCGTACTACATCGGAGAAATTAAATTCATTTATCCTAATGGGAATTGAAGCCACAACAGTCGTGTTCACAATCAGACGCTGTACCTCTATGCCGCTGCGCCACGATGACCTCAATTTTTACAGTAATTTTATCTAAAACTGAATGTTCTTACCAATGTCACACTAATCCACATTAAACCACATGCAATGACTAACCACCGGCACCGGCGCGTTGACCGTCGACCGGACAAACAGACGACGAGGTATTTATGTTTTTTGTTGGCACTCGTCCAGATGACCGATGCGCAAACGCATCCGTTTATTTAGAAAGTCGATTCGGTCTTTCAAATTTTTTGCAAAAAAGTGAAATTATGTTTGTATGTTAATTTCTAAAATTATAACTTTTGGTTACAAATATTATAATGTAACAAGTGGAAATTTACATTTAAATTCATTTGATGTAAATAGAGCTTTTAATTTTGCAGTACATATATGTATTTGCTCTAATAAAGAATTATTAATAAAAAAAAATATTTCTTTTTTTATATTTTGTCCTAACAGCTGACTAAATACAATCTTACTATATAAGAACTTAATATGAAACAAGAAAATAGGAATTCAATTCTTTAATTTGGTTTCGGTTTCCATTATTATTTCGAATTTGCAAATTAAAAACATCATAACATACTTGAATCAATAAATACATATCTTTGCCACTGGCCACCATGCACAAAACTGCCTTATAAGCTTTTATGATATTAAATAAGATAAAATATAATACAACAAAAAAGTAATAATCGATACTAATATCGATTTTTTTCATATAAATCACAAAACTAATGTATGCGTTTAGGCAATGACATAGCAGATCACCACAAAATGTTCTAACGATATTATGCAATATGCAATATTCGCTAAATAAAATAAAACGGTCAATACAACGGAATGCTGCAATGATTTGGCATAATTTTATTGATCTAAATAACCGTGGATCATTGATCATTGGGTCAATAAAGAGTATTAGGCTTGTCACGATTTGTTAGACACGAGCCTGTAAAATATCGATATTTTTTAGGGTATTTAAATGTGATAATTTAAATTTGTAATAATTTTCTTAAAGTAACATATTTTATATGAATTTGTAGTAAAGTATTAATATTAAAATTACACTTCATTAAATAAATTTTATTAGTGTTTTTATGTAACGGACACGGACCGCGCAAGAGAACACACGTTTGACTGTTAGTGTTATGGTTGTGGGTTCGATTCCCAGACGAGGGAATAAAATAATATATTTATTTAAATATAAGTATATTTTGAAAAATATTGTATTTTCGTTTATATTTAAATTTTTAATACTATAAAGCAATGCATCCACAAATCCATTAAGGAAGATACTTTTAATATTTTTTAGCGATTATAAGCATTATTTGGTATGCTTTTGATTAGTTTTAAAAAAATATGCTTACGGCTTTTTATACAATGAAAAAAAAAATTACTATCGATAACAACACTTGAGTCTTCAAGAACATCACTTATTGCAAATCCGCTGTCCGTCGGTGCGTGCTAAAAGACATGATCGATCGAGGCTTTATACGTAAACCAGGTGCGAATACGATATGTAGAATCACTCGGGCGCGAAATATTATAAGAAAGTTAAATGTTTTGTATAGGCACGTTGCGTGTGCGTTGAAAATTGCTTGTTTGAAGAAAAAAAATCCATATTTTCATATCAAAATTGCACAAACTTTATCAAGTTTTTACATAAAGTATAGTATAGTTAAAACAAATGATAAAGATGACTTTGTATTTATATATACAACATTTAATATTTAAATTTTCAGATTATAAAATCGTTTAGGAATATTAGTATTTAACATAATATGTATAATTTTAAATATGAAATAAAAAACGAATAATTTATTAATATTAATTTTGTGACATTATAAACTGTTGCTCTGTTTTTTATTATATTATGGCACCTTTGGAAATCAGCCGTACGGAGCAGGATTCATGTATATTTTTCATTTTCTTTTTAAATCCACATTGTTAATTGACGCAATTAGGATTATAATGCAATAAGACTTACATGATGAAATTTCATACTGTTATTACAATTTATATAAATTTCAATATACAATAGCAATCCAAACACAGCAAACAAAACCAACTTCTAAAAGAGCACAAATTTTCCAAACATGAGAAAACGTGTGAAAACCCATAAAAACCTCGGCACCCTTGTTTGTCCAAAAAATCATACCACAGTTAACATGAAAGCCAATGTAGCCCAATAAAACTATAAGTCCGGCCGGATACCAGGAATTTTCTTTAATAATTTTCATCAAGCAAAATTGAACTTAAAGCTTTGTACATAAAACATTGTTTAGAAGAGCATTTTCCCATAAGCTGCCCTTTCACTAGATTTGATCCATATGTCAGTACGAGCAAACTGACTTCTTAACTGGACACCCTAAATTGAGTGAGGGAGGAAACGATATTTATTCGAATTTCCTATGGGTGAATATCACACTCGATATGGGGTTGTTAGGTGAAAGTGATAAAGGGGTTGGTCACTTCACTGGATTGAAATCTTTATACGAAAATATTTGTGTATTTTTAACGTTATAAAAATATTAGATATTAGTATATATAGAATAAAAATATTAGATATTTTATAAAACACTGAGTATTGAGGCCGTTGTAACGTATTGGCACAAACCTGGGACTGTAAACTAGACGGTTGTTAGGGTTCGAAAGAATTATCAGTATTTAATTTTGTTCGTCCTGGTAACAGAGCAAAGCGTGGCGTTGAGTTCCGCGACTCAATATAAAATGCCTCGAAAATTCGGCAGAAACTGGCGAGCAGAGAGTCTTAACACTGTATGTGAGATACAGCTTGAAAAAAATTAAAAAGCTAGACCTTAGTGAGCTTGAAACTTATGGATGATAAAGGTAAATGAGATATAGTAAAAAAAGAGTACCTAATAAGCAAATACAACCCTCATTTTCTGAATAATTCATTTCACGCACCGGAAGTGGGATCAATTGGGCGGAAGACTTGACCGGGTCGAGTGACCCTTCCCTCGTCCCTTCAATCATCCTAAGCCCTCGAACGCTTTGGTATACCACAGAAAGTTTCCTAAGAAATCTTATTTGGAAGCCTTTTTATGGCTTTAGATATTATAAAAATTAGGATAAATACTAGAATACTTGTTACTAATGACAAATTTAATATAATGCTAAAGTATGTACTATGTAAGTATTATTATATCTATTATTTCATATCATTTTTTAACTTCTTCCCGCACTTAGCAGGATAGACAGAGGGAACCTGGGAACTTAGTGTTAAGACATTCCATTCCCATTAAGACACTTTCCGTGTACATACTCAAGAGTATAATAAAAAAAAAGTTATTTTAATGATAATCTCTTATTGACAAGATTTAATAAAGAAAAATAATCATAATGCAATATATATTTTTTATGCAAGGTAGGCATATATACATATAAAAGTAAATAATACTACTATAAGCATCACTTATTGATTTATTTTAATATAAAAATAATAAAAAAGAAATACGTACAAAATAATATAAACAACAAACATACTTTCAAAACAAAATGTAGGAGAAGCTTGCCATCAACATCACAAAACGATAAAAAAATTACAATTTTGATACCACCACCGATCACTTTAAAAGATTTCTCTATACAAAAGTGACTTTGACAACAGTCTGTAGAACTAATAAGATGGTGACAAAGAATAGCACTGATGATGGGAAGGTCTTCGCTGCACTGCTGTTTCGTACAAGAGTTTGGGGCTCTATCAGCGGCATTGAAAATGCTTGGTTGTTGCATCGGTTTAACTGTAAAAAGGGATGACTTATAAATGACCTACAGGAGAGTTCTAAAAAAAAATAAATAAAAATCAGCTTCACGTTGTATCCCGCACTCAGTAGTATAGGCAAAGGGTAGTGACTATTTTGCGCTGAATTCTTTAGGCATTGCTTGTTATATGGCGGAAGTCAGCGCCGCGCTATGCCTCGAAACCAGAGCGAAGATATTAAAATATAAAATTAAATAAATATTTCATTTCCTCTATTCCTCGTGGGAATCGAACCCACAGCTTGCCTCTTCAAGAAAAACAGATTGAAATTAATAACTATCATATCAGATTATTCTGATATGATAGTTATTAATTTCAATCTCAATCTCGATCTCAAAATCAATTGACGAAATTATAGATGCAGTGATATGCGATATTTGACTGTTTTTTATACCGTAGCATTTTCGCTCCATTCTCTCCAAATACCCCGCTAGGGATAAAGCGTGAAGTCAAGTAAAAATATTAAAAAAAATTAAAAATTCTCTTTTCTCACAAAAAAGCCGATTAAAAGATGCATAGTGAATCAATCAATCATACTTCACAACACGTAATATCGGGTGAGCCGATGCATCCAGACCTGCATCCTCTCACCACCGCTTCAAATGAACTGCCTTTTGACACCACCGATGTGAAACATTTGTCATCTACATTGTGACACGTCATAGTGTGAACTCTGGAAAGAAATAGATTTGTTTTATTTTCCGTTCTTATGCGAGGCAAGGAAGGAGAAACTAGTGTTAGGGCACTCTTTCATCAATTTATTATATAATTTTGCTGGGAATAACCGAGTAGAAATATTCAAATTATTTTTTACCCATTCATTACATCAGCAGTTGGGTTAATAATGCTATTGTTTATCATTACGATCTAATCAGAGCTATGTAAATAACGAAATTGCAATAATTTAAGAGAATTTACAGTAACAAATTATATATAAAAATGGAAAAAGAAACTATAAATATTCTCTTCGAAAAAAAATATATATAAATCTTGTCTATACGAGTATATCTAGTTGAATAATCATTGATGGATGATAATTACATTATTGTATTTTTTTCACGCTGTATCCAGCACAACAAACGCCGCGCTTTGCCTCTACACCAGAGTCAAGTAATAAGATTATAAAATTCTATTAAAAAAAATTAATGATAGCCCATATTGCGTTCCTCGAAGTGTTTTAACACTAGGTTCCCTCTAAATACCCTGCTACAATCACATTTTGTGCCTCTGCGAAACGGCTGCCTTTTCTTTTATAAATTATATTTACCTAAATTTAACAGGATCCAGGCAAGCTCTTAGTAATGTATCAGGCTTATGAGCGCAAATATAGCATTCCAGTGGCCTCTTTTTTGTGGTTCTATTGGGAACAGTGATTGTCGTCTGTAGAAGTATTGGTGGTGTCCTTCTTCCTATAACTTCAGGTTTAACTTTTGGCACATCTTCTTCGTCATCATCATCACTATTATCACCATTTTCATCACCTTCTTCTGGCCTTCAGATATTATTAAAATATTTAAGATACAAGATAGAAAATTATTGTTAGTTGAGCTGAATGATAAAAAAATCATTTATTGAACTTATAACCTTAACGATGCTGTTATTACACGGGCCATATTTATTGAAAAGAAAAAAAAAGAAAAAAAAATACAAAAAAACTTATTTAAACTTTACTTTAGCTTCGATAACGAAATTGCCGCTTATTGTTTGGCGCACATTCCGAAAAGCTTAAAATAGCATAGGGGCCTATGCTTTGGTTATCCCCTATCCCAGTTATTCAAATTAAATAATATTTATAAAAATGTTATACCTCTGTCGCACGCAAAGGAGATAGACAGGCATAGTCTATTCAATATTGAATATAAATGAAATTTAAATGTATATTAAAATTTTATAAATGATAAAAAAATATAAAAAAATCATAAAATAATTCGTGTCAAGTTCTATTTAGTTATAAACTTAAGAAATATTTTATTTAATTATGTAAAACTAAAAATTTGCATATATTCAAAAGCTTACTCTTCATCATCAGCTTCGTCTGAATCTGATCCAATTTCAAGAGGCAGCAACAATAGTACCGTAAGTAAAACACAAAACCTCCACCTCACCATTGCAATTTTTTATAATATTAACCCACTTTAAATTTTTAATCCTTTGAACACCGTAGATTTATCATTCTAATACCAAAATTTGTTATATTTTCAATATCATCAATGAATCTAATTTTAACGATTGACAGCACTCATCTGATTTTACATTTGGAATTCTTCTTTAACTTTTTTCTTCTGGCATTGAATTGATTTATTTATACGTAATAAGCCTCTTTTGTAAGTTTTGAAAAAACAATTTGTTTTTCTTTTCTTTTATATTTTTTTTTATTGGAATATATTCATCATGTCAATAATTATTTGTGATTCAACAACTTTATTTAAAATGTTAAGATTTTGTAAAATTTATAAACTACGATCACTTATGTATATTTTTTATGTTTCTGGATCGAAAGGTGTTTCTAATTAGAATCGTAGGCTTATTTTATATAATAAAAATAAGCATTCTCTAAAACGCTACTAGAGTAATTAGCATTTTTAATCGAATTAATCACATAAAAATGATAAAAGTTAATATGACTAGAAATTAAGATTTTCAGCATCTAACAGTATCAATGAACAGTAATGACATCTAGTGTTGAGTTACAGAACCGGCTACTAGAAGTTAGATGGCGGCACGGCCAAGGGAAAAAAATATGTATTTATTATAGGGGTATTACTTTATTTATTTATATATTATATAGGCTAAAATATTTGTCAAATTAAAGTATATTTGTAAATGCAATGGATATAGCAAAATCCATTTCACATAATGATATTATGTTTCTTATTGGAATTTATGATTCTAACAAAATCATGTAATCTTATATGAAATAGGCATCTTATAGGAATTTTGTTGAAAAAGTATATTTTGTTGATATTTTTTTGAAACAATAGTTGTTTTTTTAATTAACTAGCGAAACCGCGCAGCTTTGCCCGCTTGAACTATATGAATATTTATTACATATATATATGAAGTTATTTTCAGTTTTTAAGTTAACCTAAAATATAAGCCTTAATAATCAAAATAAGACGAAAATGAATAATAAGGAAGGTAAATAAAATTATTAATATTAGAAAAAAATACTGAGTAATAAAAATGAACAAACATAATAAATAAAACTCAATAAAGAAAATTCTTTATTTTAAAAATAATACCCACAACTATGAAATTAAAACAAAGTAATAAGTAAACGTAAGGTGTGGTATTTTTTAATATTAGAATAAATACGTATCCAATTAAAATTAACAAAAAATAATAAATAAAAATACAAACAAAGTAAAACACAGCTACAAACAAAAAAAACCAAGCCATATTATCAATGTAAAATAAATATTTAAAATTATTAAAATTAAAAATGAAACGAAACAATAATAAATATCAAAATAAAATTACTTTTTATCCAAACCAAAAAATGCAAACTAATCTACTACACCAATAAGTGAAGAGAAACAAAGAAAAATTTAAATTAATAATAAAAATTAACAGTAGATGGAAAATTTACGAATATTTACAAAATTATTTTCGTCGTCCGGTCATTCCGTAACGAAGCCTGCTCAATACAATGTTACAACCCCTTATATGCACCATTTGGGGGGTGAATTCCAATAAACCTTGAAACAGTAAGAAAACTTCTTCTACTCTCTTATTCTATATATAAATGAGACAAATTTTCAAGCGTGAAGCTTTATTATTTTAAAATTTATTTACAATTTAAATTTAATTATTTTAAAATACGATATACAATCAATTTTATATACTTGGGATACTTAGGTTCCGATTCCAAAAATTAAATAATTCTTCTGTCTTTCATGTGTGTATAATATTCCGTAACGTATTTTCAATTTGTCATTACAGAATATTGAAGTGATTGTAAAAGCACCGATAATTAGGTAATCTCTTTCTCTCTCTTGCTCTCTCTTAGCTGCTTTGTCTAAGAATATTGAAATAATAAAAAAATAATAAAAATAAATAAAATTAAAACTACTCTTATTTCATGTAGGATTATTATTATATTCATCAATTTGTAATTCAATTACAAAGGTTAATTTTTAAAATTTATATAGACAAGCACAACCTCCCAGCAACTACCTTTGGGGCCGGTGATAGCTTTATGTTCATTCGAGGATTCAAAAGCGCTTGCAAACGTTTTTTAAAATAAAAAATATTTTATATCTCAGTGTGACCATTGGCCAATACGAGACGTCTTAACCACTAACCAAGTGATGCCGTTGAAGACAGATAAGAACAAATAAAGGAAATATAGAATAATTGGGGATATTATTTTTTATCTCTGAAACATCATATAAATGAAAAGTATAAGATGCCAAGTGTGTGTGTGGCGTTTCGAATATTAAATACATATAAATGTTCCACCGTAAAAAAAACAGGTAGAAAATAAGAAAATCTCACATACTTCAAAATGTTGTCGTTGTCCTATAATTGACACATGTATACGATTTTAAACTTAAAAGACTACTATCCTCCAGTATATATAGTAATAGTGACTCAAATCAATTTTCTTTCGTATGGTACTAAATCTTTAAATAGCTGCGAAGATTTAAAATTTTATGATTATAAGATGCTATAAAGTAGCCACAGTGTCAATTTTTATTATGCTTATCGCCAAACCCAGCACCGGCGGGTAATTTAATTAGAAATTATGTAAATCACTGTTTATAATTTAATAAATATAATTTTAATTATTCAAAAGTAATTGAATTTGTTAATATACTTCAGTTTCTACAGGCATACCTTGAAAGTGTATATATTTCTTTATTATTTTTGTAATATTTACGTTCAACACATGTACAAATGTAATAATAATCAGTCCTGTATCAGCGTTGTCCTTTCTCACTTCTATTAGTATATGAAATATGAGTGTGTAAAATAAAAATTGTGAATTTATTTTCTCACAAAAAATTATAATTATTATATTTTATAATTTATTTTTTAAATAATTATTAAAATAAAACTGACATACATAGAACCTGATATTTATATCTGTTTTTGCATTAAATATTGTCAATGCTATTCCTAAAGAGTATGTTTATTTCCTTGGCTACAAAGTATAAAAAAATAGAGCCGCTAGAGCACAGTAAAAATAAACATTTTTATGATCCTTTACATCCCATATCTGTTTTTTTTAATCGCGATCAACAATGATTTAAATCAATCTTAATGCAGGTAGGTATATCAAAGGCTTAAGCTACCATCAAAGGCGCTATTAATAAACGGAGAGCAGCCTAAACGCGGCTTTCATGCACACACACTTTTGCGTCTTACGCCTAGCTCCGTACCCGACAAAGGCGGCCCGCCCGCAATCCCGTGCAACGGAACACACGACCTCATTAAAAAATGAAACCCTACAAACATGCCCCCTGCCTATAAAACGCAACTTGTCAAAGCGAAAAGCGCTACCTAGCGGTGAGTAGCGGTACTACCCCACTCGCGGAACCAACCTCTGTACTTTTTTAATTAGCCCCATACATATGAGTGAATGCGTGAAATACGTCAGATTTTTTTCTCTCGTACGCGGTTAGTTTGGTTGCTTTGAGTAAAGTATGTTAATTCAGGTGCTCTCGTGTTTTTTTTTATTTTTTTTTTGAACTGGGGATTTTGCGGGGGCGAACAAGTTTGCGGCATAGAGTGCTTAATTAGCAGCGAATTACTAATAATGTGGAGAAACAATATTTTTTTATATTAAACTATAATTTTGTTCGTGAACTGAAACAAGCGTTGATACCAGGAGTCTGTAGTCGAGCTCAGTGACTCGTGAAAGCAGTTTGAGGAGGCGCAAGATGCTGTGAAAGTGAATCCAAGTCGCGAACTTCTTTTATCTTAGCTTGGTTCGCTCAAAAAGTGCAAACTCCGTACAAAGTTCACTTTCGCCTTGTGAACTAATTTTTCGCTCGGTGTCAAGTTCATGGCTGCGGGGCGAGGGCGGGCGGCGGCGGCGGGCGCTATGATAAAATAAAATATTCATTATGATTGCTCCAAGCGCCAATCTTCGCGGAAACGCGTCTGTTCCTCGCGAGTTGTGGCTGTTGTAATTCTTGCATTTGATAACTTGCTGGCGACTGTTTTAATTGTGTACTATGTTTTTTTCTTATTCAAATTTAATTAATTTTGTATGTTTTAAATTATATTCAAACATATTACATTCTATTTAGGTCCTTAAACGAATTACATATCGATATAATTGGGTAAAATACCAATAACTTTAAAATAAATTAACGTTAAAATGCAATAAAATATCTCATAAGAACTACTCTTGCATTCAATAAAATTAACCTACAAGTTTAATTCGTTGCGTTAAATACAAATATAGAGAATACAAATATAGATAATGCAGTTTTTAATACAATAATATTAAAAAAATAAAAATGAAAACTTAGTGGCCAATTCTCAACATTCAAATAAATTAGAAGAAGACTTGAAAACTGACGTAAAAATTGTCCCGGACCTGCCTCAATGGCGGCGGCGCGCCTTTCGATTATTTGCCTCTAATTAGCCCCTTAATTTATTTGAACTCATTCCTTTCTTTTGAATTGAGTTTAACACAATGTTTTTGTTACAAATTCTTTTTTAAAGTTTAGTTTTCTTTTAGAATGTCAGTAAAAGTTAAGTTAAGAAAGAAAAATCTTTCTTCGTTTCTGTTGGTGTGGTTTATTTAAATTTTAAAATAAAGTTTATAGTACCTATGTTTATTTATAGTTAGTATTTGTTATAGTACTATCATAGTTATATAGTTGGTTATTTTGTATAATTTTTTACACATTATCGTTTAATTTAATTAAAAAACCATGTTGAATTTTTAAGACAATTTATTTACAACAAAGTTTAAAAATAAATTTTTAAAATATATATATATATACACCATTATAACAAGAATATCATTGTTTATTATCGATATTCTATATATTATAAGAGAATGCATCCTATTAGAATTACTGAAATATATATATAGACGTATATATAGGTATATATATATATATATATCCAAATAAGAGCAAATTCGATAGATATGAAGTCAATCTACTCTTCTCAAAAATAATTTATTACAGGAAAGCTCGGATCGCTATAATCAAAGTACTGAAGTTATTGTTTATTTTAAAAAATTGAGAAATGTGATTTTATAAAATACATACAATATTTACATAAAATACAAAGAATAAATCATACACGCAGGTATCACATTCATACATTTTTAAGCCAAAATTTCTAAAGACTATTATATGATATACGTTACTGATTACAATAAAACACATACCTATTTTTTTCATAGCTATAAGTTCTCATCGTTATCTTCTGCGTTTCTAAAGTGGTAACTTTTTAAAGGACTAAAAACCGCTGCGTTACGTAACGCGTAACAGTACCAGTTTGTCTGGCTTCCCCTTCTCCCACTCACACTCCCACTTCACTCACTCTAACCCACAACGCGAGTCGTATTTTGGACAGACGCTTCGCTCTCTCCTCTCTTTCTAGGGAATCTATTGTTAGGTCTCTCTGTTTCTGACTTTCCGTCGTTGCATGTTGAGTGGCGGAGGTTAACATCACACATTGTCTTGTTACCGAAGCGAAGAAATGAAAATATTAAATATTTCATTACCACCATAATTTGCAGTCATACGCTGATACCTCTGTGCTTTGACGGCCTAAATTGCCTTTTCCTGTTGTAAGAGATTAAATTACAGTTTTATAAATTCAAAGAAGGAAATCCTAAGTTATAGTTTTATCTTTGAATAGACTTTCTAATAGTAGAATGAAAAAAAAACAAATAGATAGGTTTGTTATGAAACAAATACAGCGTGAACGAGTATATTTTGCTGGAAAATATTTATTTTTAAAGAAGTAATATCGTATCTTTATTAGAATTATACTAGTAGTCAAATTATGTGATTAGAATATCGAATTTGGCAGTAAATTTTACATTAACTGCCCGACGGAAGTAGAATTATGCTCTCAGAAATATACGTACATAATTTGAATAAAAGGGTCAAGTCCGATAAGCTTGGGAAAGCCACGCTTACTTTTAGTAAATTGTTTTTACTATACTTATTAGGTAAGACAACGTATAATAATTTGAATGTATCGGGATTTGACCCCGCGCCTCTTTGGAAACCGTCTAAGCACTCTGATCAACTAAGCTATACGTTCTCAGCGAGCTATGTCGTAATTATTATACACTTGTTACAACTTATTTATGTTTTTAGTATTTCTGTAGAGTTTTTTACAAATTTCCGCTACCCACAGATAATTACTTAGAATTATGGATTGGCAAGAGAGAGATTTCCGAAAATCCTCAAAAAAATATATAATAATGAACATGAAGATATCTTCAATTGTTACCTAGAATATGAACTGTAACGTTGAGGGTTGTTACCCTCATAACTCCGTTACTGTAAGATTTACAGACAAATAAATTGAGTGTGGCTTTTTCAAATTAAAAAGCAATACAATCATACCGAAAACAGTTTGTTTGAAGTCTGTGCAGCTTTCCCGTGCTTATCGGGCTAAATCCTTTTTGAAAAACCAAGTGATTTTAATCGTTTTGATGTTACTATTACCTACAGCTTTAAATTTGAGTCAGGAAGAAGAAGAAAGAGAAGAAGAGTTTTTAAATCGGAAAACTACATGAAGATCTATAATTATTAAAAACAAATATGCCAAAAAATAAACATAGTCTAGCCATGAATGCTGTTACGATTGCAATCTGTAATTCTTACACATTCATTATGTTTTTTTTATTTTCGCGCCAATACCATACTAAGATAATTTGTGACAATCAAATGGCGTAGAGTGATAAAGAGAACCGAATCGCTTTGATCGTATAAAGCAGTTATGAAAGCTAAATATAATTTTTAAAATCGCTAAGTTTGCTATTAGGAAAATATATGTGTACCGAGTTATTGATCGTATCAATAACCTCCTCCGTACAATAACCTTATCAATAATTTCCTCCGTTTATAACAGAAAAAGATCTGGCCGTCCATGTGGTGTTCGTACGAAAAAGCCGTTCAAAGCAGAAAGGAATGTCCTGTAATCCGAAAAAAAAATTCTATCTCGGAAGATGAAAATAGTAGATAGAACCATATCGCTTATTTTGAAAGATGACTTAGGACTTGTAACCTATAAGGGATCCATTGATCATTTCTTAACTGACAATTAAAAACATTGATGGTAAGGTGTTAGCTGTAAAGGAGTGACTGAGCTATATTTTTGTGAAAAAAGTACTAAAACATCGGTACACAAGTACAAACAACACATGTATCGAGATAGCTTTCTTGAAAAAGTAGTTAAGTCCCTTAACAACACATTCAACATATTCAATAACCGAAAATCGTCACCTTGAGCCTCGGAAAATGAAAAAGGAGTGTCTTAACATTAGGTTCCTTCTTGGGAAATAGTTTGAAACTGAAAAATACCTTTGAAATAATCTGTTGCTCACTTTTTTATAAAATATACATATAATATATGAGGCACATAACAAAAAGACCATATGCCAAGATTTTTTCAAATAAATTTCCGTGCGCTATCCCGTGAGACGTGCGGTGTTTGTTATCCGACATGAAAAGTTCCCTACAACGGTTTCCATGACGCTATTAGAAAAGAAGGTGGTTGCTTTTGAAATTGGGGTTGTTTTGTACTAAATTATGATGTCATCGTTTATTTCATAGTATTTGATTGAACGCAACGGTTGCGGGTTCGATATTTTTCCAAAGATATTTTTTTATTTGGTTAACCATGCGTAACCCCGCACTTAACCAGCTCTTATTAGTAAATAGAATCTAACTTGAATATATTATATTCCTTAGCTTCTCTTAAATATTTTTTTCATAGTATTTCGAATATATCAAAAACACAGTTCAATACTTGTTCGATTGGAAGACAAAATTATTTCAGAATTTTTCTCTTATATCTTATAATAAGATATGAAAACTTACATACATATATTATATAAATACAATTCTATTAAAATAGTTACTGCTCTACAATTAAGTTGAAGGGGATGGGATTTCGAACAAGATCGACGATGTCAAGTACATACTGATGCTGACAGAGTTAACATCCAACTTATTAGACATTCGGAAATTCGGTTTCATTCTGACATCGCTGGTTTACTAATGCTAGGGATGTTACGTACTTTTAATAATAATATAATAGTTTTTCTTTATTTCTTTTTTATAACGTATAATATTTTTTTAAATTTATATTGTACATTTACCTCTTCTAAGCCACGTTCAATGACATCCACGTACCCACAAAAACAATACATTACATACATATACAAATATGCACGTACAATTTAACGTATGTATAAAGTAAATTAACTTGTTTTAATTGGAAAATATTTGTTGCGTATAATATTCTAATATTTAAATATTATTAGATATCTTAAATATTGTATTGAAATAGCGGAGTTTCATAATATAGGTAATACTTTAATTAAAAATAAGCTAGCGGAGCACAATGAATTTTGCTACAGATCTATATATATATATATATATATATATATATATATATATATATATATATATATATATATATATATATATATTCAAACTGTTCCCGCAATATTGAGGACATTGAAAGAAAAAACAATGTATTTATAGGTTCTCTCAGTTTATCTTCAAATATATAAAATGAACTCTCAGATAATAAATTCTTTAATAAGTGCTTAATAATACATTATTATAAATGTATAAAACATATTTTAGTCAGCGATATAACGTACGAGGCTGTAACAGGTAGTAATTGTGTTTTATTTTAAATTGGAAAAATATTTATAGTGATATTTAAAATATTTTTTGTTCATCCAGTCTAACTAGATAGGCTGCATAGTTATATGAAATCAGACAAAGACAATGTCAAATCATCAAAACCATTAAGTACATGATTTAGCTTTACGCTGCAGCCCATAACAAAGTAGGTAGCGGGTGCGATATCCACTTTCTGTATAATTCTAGAGGCATTGCGAGTTGAGCTCAAAGCGTTTCGTCTCGTCATTACACCAGAGAAATATAAATATTAAATATTAAATTCTTCCGAAAAATTAAACTCACAATCATCATATTAACAGTCGCATCTTACAACAAGGATACGATTTAAAATAATAATATTCGTAATAGTAATATTATATCGATATCCTAAATCTCGGATCAGTCACATCACTATTCGATATCCAGTTGGTAAAGCAAACGTTGGTCCGCGCTCAGCTCCGCCAGCCCCGGGGCAAACACTCGGGTAAATAATCCTTCCACTTACGTAAGTAGAACGTGTATGTATGTACCTCCTACCTATGTACGTACATTATACATAAAGTATTATATATTAGAGTTTCTTGGCGTTTTGTTAAGCCTCGTTAATATTATTAGAAATTTGTAGAAATTATATTAATATATAAATAGAGTTTAAATATTTTAGATAACTAATAGTTTTGAAAATAATATTAATTGAGTAAAAATTCGCTTTTTGCCTACAATTTTTGTATGGGGAATGTCTCTTTGTTGTGGTACTTATGAAATAATGATTTTATTTTATTTGAGTGTCTGCGTCTGCTATGTTCTTAATATTGTACGCTGAATATTTTACGAGACTACAATTAATAAAAGATTACCTTCAGCTTCGCGCTGTATCCCACACACAGCAGAGTAGGCAGAGGGAACCTAGTGTTAAGACACTCCGTTCCCCACTTTCTTCCGAATTCTGGAGGCATGGAAGAAATGTAAATATTAAATGTTTAATTTCCTCGAATGGGAATCGAACACATAATCTATCGCGTTCACACTCTGTGTGCCTGCGCCACGACTAACCACAAAGAAAACGATAATACAAATATAATAATACCTTAGCTGTTTTCTAAGGACGATATCTTGGTAATCATGATTAATTAAGTACAACAGAAGCATATATTCTCCAATAACAACACAGTATCTTGTAAGACAGGACTTCACAAACAGCGGCGTGCTTATTAATACTTTGTTTATTGCCCTATTTACAAAGGGCTTTCCATGAGTTTCTGAAGCGAAATTCAATATGAGTACATCGCTGGCGGCGTTGAGTACATTTATGTAGGTATAACAAGCATGTGAGATGGGGACATATGTAGGAGATCAGAAGGTTCAATTTGATGCGAAGGCTGCTTTTAGTGGACGGAATGCGAAACTCTGTTTGTTTGTGGGTGGATGGATCTAGTGAAATTTCTCCTTTGTTGCTCTACTCCACCCTGTAAAGCTGGTGCAAGGTATATACGAGTACGCTACAAGAAAATATAAAAATATTTATAGATAATGGTTAGTAAATTCTGCTATATTGTAATTTTGAATTTATATTAACTGCCAAATTATACATAAGTAAGTTTGAAATATCTGTGTAATCTTATTTGAATTAATTCATATGATAAAGCGGTCTTATGTGTAGTAAAACTATTAGGAATTTGTTCTTATAAGTCTTAAGCTGGTCTGGTCTAGTTAGAGTAAACACTGTGTTTTCAATAATATGATTTTTTTTGTAAAATCGTATATCGCTAGTATTTTAGACCACGTTCGAGGTTAGATTTGGTGGGCATTATGTAAAAGCTTTGTTTCTGTTACATTATGTATTCCGCCGTGGACTTCTTATGTATGTTTAGTTCTATGTAGGTTTCATCGCGATTTCCATTACTGATTGTAGATAAAGCATATATGTAAATATATTAGAGTAAATATAAGATATTCTTATATAAAAACTAGACATTTCATATGTTGGCTTGAAATTATTTACAATAACTTTCACAAAAGAATATAGATATATATAAAATAGTAAGAAACTTCAATATATCTTGTCGTATGTGAAGAAATGTTCGTAATATGTAGGAATATTGTAGTAACGTACATTCTGGCCTTTTCACATTTCATTCTTACAATAAAAATTTGCCATGTGTAGTTTTAGTATGAAATATATACAACTATCATTTTAAATCTCTTCTCCTGTATTTTACTTGAATACACAATCAGAGCACTCTATTAATGTATAATGATAATTTCAATAAATATATTAGTTACATATAAAAAACTACTTTTAAAATTAAATATAGTAGTTATTATTAACTTATTATTAACGAACACAAAGTATCAAAGATACTGGATGGAGGAAGGTCACGTAAAAAGCATGAGGACCCCCCGGGGATCCTCCGGGGATGTATAAAGAGATTGATGACAGTGGACGAGGCGAAAGAGGTATGTAGAGACCGTAGCGTTGGCGCTCCGTTCTCTCTGACTACCCCGCTAGGGATAAAGCGTGAAGTGAAGAGAAGAATTTGTGTTCACGAAGCACTCAAAATCAGTTTAACTGTGAAATGCGTTCAATAACATATTGAATTGTTATAAAAATAGGAAATGCATTCAGCATTAATATTTTTTTTGTTCTAACAATACAAGATTTTAAAGGGTTAAATCTAGGAAAAATTTTATTCTAATTAAATTTTCAATATTTTGCTAGGCCTGATAGAAAAAACGAAAGATAAATTTACTAAAAACTCGTACAAACGTCGCATTGTTGCACTTTATTCGGCTCAATAAATTTTCTTCTACAACTGCAACAGACGTGAACACGGTCACGTTACTCTTTACACTGTAGAATTTGAAGTAGTATAATTTTTTAAAATCTTTAAACTTATATTTTAATTTTTTTAAATGATTTGTTTTTAGCTTCAAGTTGTATCCCGCTTATAGCAGGGTATGTAAAGGGGAACCTTGTGATAAAACATTCCGTTTACTATTTTTCGCTAAATTCTGGAGGCGTTACGTGCTGAGTGATGGAACTCCACGCCGCGCTTTGCCTCGACGAAACTGCGAAGAAACAAAAATATTCAATATTTCAGTTCCTGGAGCAGGAATCGAACCCACAACTTGTTGCATTTACAGTCACACATTTGTGCCCCTGCGCCATTACTTGTCTAATAATTGATTCATAACTAGTCGATTTCAAGTATATCTTTCTAATTATGCATTTCATTAAATCATATCATTAAATAAAATGTATTATAAATAGAAAAACAAAATGAGAAATCCTACTCATTATTCATACTAGATGCATATATCAAGATTAAAATTTTAAACCACTTTAGAAACCATCGAGTAGACTAAGTGAAAAGCGATGGCTAGAAGACATTAAAGTTACGCGTGTGCTCCGAACTCCAGATAGAACGGGATTATTCCAGAAGTTGTGAACAATTTCCCAAATTGAAGCTGTAACTCGACATATTGCAGTAGAATTAGTGCAATGGGGTTGTTACTTAAATTATTAAATTTAACTCCTTCAAAATTGATTAAAATTATGTATTGGTTAAAATAAAAATATATACACTAAAAAAGTATTAATGTCATGAAATTGATTTATATATATATATATATATATATATTTATTTCTTTACAAAAATATATTATTAAAATTTAAAATTTAAAAATATATTTATTTCATTAAAAAAAATATAAGCTAAATTTATAGTTTACCAATTTGTCATGGTAAAATTCCAAAACTATCTTTTTATCATACTGGCAACACACATCAATTGTATGTATATATTAAACAAAACTCGCACTTAACTAAAACAGCAGGTAAGCACATACATTTACCGTATGTAACAAATTACTGATTCCAAATATATAAGTGAGTATATAAGAGGGTGAGGGTGGAGGGTTGAAATAGAGGAGAAGTTGCTTAGATAATGTGCATACATTAAACTAAGACCAAACTAACGCGTATCTTGATGAAGGAACTTCGTACGCCCGCGGTCTAATTACGGGGAGGCGGGGCAGAACAGTGCCTTTGACGTGGTTACGCTGGGAAATTCATTTGCATAGAAAAAATAGTGGTGTGTTGTTCTAAAATTATCAAATGGGAGTAGTTTTAAAACCAAACACCTTCGTTATTTCTATTTCGCTGGATATTTTCGTTATAGTTTTATATTCCATTAATTTCAATATAGGCACTGTCAAAGGTTAGTGTGAAACAAAGAGATTTCAAATTTTAGAAATTCGCGATTTGGCCTACTTCTTTAGTAAATTATGTTCGGGATAAGAAATGAGTGCTGAGCTTGTTTTACATTTTGTGGTTTATTTTTCGGACTAAATTCTTTACCCGTACGTCGGGCTCGGAATGCCTTTCATATTTGTCGCATAGATTAAGCAAAGCATCTCTTAACAGGCATCTCTTACAAAGTGAAACATCTGTTTATTAATTTAGACACTGTTTCCACTTGTTCAAAGTAAATGTTGAACAAATTGTATATTTTATAAGAAATAAGCTTTAATTTTAAATATTTTTAACTTTTATAAAATAATTAAAAATATGTTTTTAGAAACAGTTTTGTAAATTAAGTGGAAAAAAATTGTGAATTTACATTATAATAAATATATATGTTATAAATATATATAATGTATATATTATAGAATTTAAAGATAGTTACCTACACAGTGATTAAAATTACACTACAAACTTGAAGTCTTATATACGTACATTATTTCTAACTTTTGGAAAAAAATAGTAACAAAGTTATAAAGAAGGAAGTGGAAAAATAGGCTATCAAATATAATATTTTTTTACTTCAATACCAAAATATGGCAACTCCTAATAATCGTATCAGGCCAGTCGTGGCGCAGGGGCACAAAGTGTAACTGTAAAATCGACTGGTTGTGGGGTCGATCCCTATTCGAAGAGATGAAATATTTAATTAAATTTATATTTCCATTTCTTCGCTCTGGTGTCGAACCGGCGGGGTTGAGTAATGCCACTCATCACGCAATGCCTCTAGAATTCAGGAGACAGTGGGAAACGGAGTATCCTAACACTAGGTTCCCTCTGCTTACCCTGTTGTATGATACAGCGTGAAGCTGATTTATTTGTTTTATTTCATAACAATCGATTCCACCAATCTATTTATTCATCAACAAAATCAAGTAACAGAATTTACAATATTAGTATTACAAATTTACATTTTAGAAATATAGCATTTACATAGCTAAGCCCGGATATCTAACGTTAACTGTCGTATCCGGCGCAGATAAGCCGGATTACCGCTAAGTTCGCCCATGTATTGGTTTCAACGGCTCTACGATTTGAGTAAAGAGTTTAATCCCGTGGAAAATATTGAAGGACGTTTATAGTTAATTTACTTTAATGGATTCCAAGCATTAATAAATTTGGATTTTAAAGGCTTTAAAATCTCTTATTTAGTTCTTATCAGAAGAAAATAACCGTCAGCTGTAATATAATGGCATAACATATTGGATCATGTACATAGGTATTTCCGTTTCCGTAAAACGATAATACATGTTAGTGGCAGAACTGCCTTTATACATTATTATCTATTATTCTGCTGAGAAGTAACCCACTGCATTACAATGCTATAGTACCTACATGAAATACGATACTTTTTGTATTAGGCTTAGAGACGACGGTGTCTCAAGTGCCGCTTTTGGACGTATAAGGTAATATTTTATCTATTTATTAATTTTAAATTGTAAGAAAAAGAAAACGAAAAAACAAAACATTACTATCCAATCTTAACCGAATAATTGAGTTCAATAAAAAAAAACAACCAAAACCACCAAACAGCCGCAGCATCGACCACTCACAGTCACAATCGAAAATCCAATTAAAATCCGTATAAAACGATAAAAAGTGAAGCACGTCTAATACCAAAAGAAATCGAAGTTTATACCTATTCCCAATAAACATTGCTATTCAAAAACCATTCTACAAAGCGTTAGGCGCTGTATCTCGAAGTGAGTCCCCACGGTCTGGCGGGTTTCCATCAACGGTGATTGATAAGCCCCGTCCCGCGAGATTGTCGTGACGTGCCACAGTAATAGGGATAAGCCTAAAAGAAATTGTTGTTAAGTTTAGATGTTGTTACTACTCATACATACATATTCATACATATAGTGCTCTGTGGCTTTGTGAGTACGTGTGTATGATGTCTTTGATATATGTTTTCTAATCAAATGTATGTATGGATACGTGATTGAATTAAATATGTTTCCGAAAATTTTCAACTGAGTTAATAATATGAAATTCAATTTCCTAGTATAAAAGGTTCGTCTTTATTGTTACTTCTTGGTATTTTACCAAGTAAAAAATTTATTATACCAAACCGTTCATATAAGAATAATATAGAATAACGACCTCCTGCATATCTCGCGTAAGGCTAACCTACTTAAGTTATTGATGACTAAAACAGCTCCCTCTCGCCACACGGACCCGAAATACGAAGTGGGGTCAAAAGCGAAAATTCAGACGCAACTCCAAGTCCGACAATAAATTGCCATTCCAAAAATAACTCTAAAGAAACGCAACATGGTTGCCTTTAAAATTTACTTAAACGGCTTAAAAGCCTCGAGCTTGCGAGAGGGTTATCCCCCCAGGTGGCTGGATCGTTTTACCACGTTAGCCTGTGACGGTCGCCTGTAATTTTAAGGCCTAATGCGGCTATTTCTATTTCAAGTTACCCCGGGGGACCCAAAATGTGCCTGTCGGGAGAGATAACGCGTATACAAGTTTGAATAACAGTATATACTTACGCATGGACGTTATATGGTTATTGTGGTAGATAGCGTTCATCTTTGTGAACTGCGTGCGTGTTACGGATAAAGTTGCGAGATAAAAATATTCTTTTGTACTTAATATTTTTATATTACAGTAAGCTATGAAACTAAAACTTTTAAATAGTAGAATAATGTAGTCACATTTAAACTATAAAACCATTACTCTTTATTTAACTATAAAAGGTAAGAAGAGGTATAAAGAAGAATACACAGAGCACATTCGGCAACAAGGCACTATAAAGTTTATACGGCCGTATAATGTTTGCGGTTTCGTAGTTCTAAACAGAGATACCGAGATACAGAGATATAGAGATAAAGGCGTGTAGATACGGAAGTAGGGACAGGCGCGGAATATAAATCGCTGCAGTAAAAGTTCGCAATTCGTGGCCTAATTAATTGTGTTCGGATTACCGCGCAGATTGCACGGAGTTTCTGAGACGTGTAACTTTTGTTTGTTCTTATGTTATTAGACGGTTTGGTTGATGTTTATTTGTTTATAATTTTGTATTATTTAGAAGATATAGTAGAGGCCTGGCGTGGTACAAGGGCACAAGCGCGTGATTGTAACGTGACGTTTGTGGGTTCATAGAGGAATACATTATTATTAATTACTATTTTAATTTCATCATCGCCATTCAACACACAATGCCTCGAAAATTCGGTGGTAAGCGGAGAACGGAGTGTCTTAATGCTATATTCCCATTGCCTACCCCTTTATATGCGGGCATTGAGCTTTAATGAAAATATATATATATATATATCAATATATTTACATATCATTGATTAGAAACAATATTCACATACGATTTAATACGAACACCGGCGCGCACCTGAACACAACAAAGCAACAAAAACCAAAAAATTAAACAACGTCCTTTGTTGGCGAAAACGCTAAATTGAGGAAATTTCCATCCATTCTACAGCCAGGCGTCATCCGCGCCTAAGCCCCGCTTCAATTTCAATAGCTCCCCACACACTCCCTACACCCTTTAGGACGCCCCCACTGCCGCCATCCCGCTCCAACCCGCGTTATCTCCACAGCCAGAGAGGGATGAGACTACCTACAGGGCCGGTCCGAAAGTTAGACATATATTATTGTATTATACAGACGTAGGTGGCGCGGGGGTGAAGATTGATGCGGCGGGGGGACGGGGGGTAGTTTCGGCAACCCTATGCCGACATAACGAAATTTACGTCACGCATGTGTGCGTGCGACCTCATATTTCACGTGGAGGAAATTAGGTGGTGGTATTAATTTTCAAGTTTTCAATAAAGGTGAAAAATCAGGATGTGGGCCATGAGAAGGTGGGTTGGTATTGATGACGGCAAATTAAATATGTGTATGGTTTCACTGCTTCTCTGGAAATTAGTTTTGTTTGTGTGTTCGTGGGTGCTATTATTAATTTTTTTCACTGACATAAGTATGTTTGTTTATGATTTTTTTTTCTTGCTTAAAATTAAAATGGAAAACTTTTCGTTTATTGTGCTTAGGATTCAGTTTCCGTGTGGATGGATAATTTATTATGGAATTATTACGTGTTCTCCTCATAGAAAATATCTGTCAATAGTGTTTGCTTTTAATTGTGGATTAAGGTTTGCATTTCTAAGAGATAAATAAAGTATTAAATACATTTGGTAATATTGTTTAGGTACAGTAATTATTTTTAAATTTTATACAAAATTTATTTAATAATTAATATATATTATGCTTGTGGAAAGACAAAAGTCAGTTAATATTTTTTTTAATCTTTCTATAATATTTCGTCCATACATTCCTAAAGTAGTGCCCTAAATCCAATTGTAAAATATTTTTATGCGTGAATACATTTTTACAAAAAAAAATTCTTAAAAGATAATTTTTAAGAATTAAATAATTACTTATTCATCCAATGATAAATAATACAAAGCATACAAAAATACTGTTGTACGACTCTTTAAACAGCGGTAAGATATACAAATACAGGAAAAAAAACAAAATAAAAAAAATACAAAATAATCTTCATTAATTTTTTTTATTTTTTTTTTATGGAAAAGACACGGCAAACGAGCGTGCGTGTCACCTGGTGGTAAGTGATTACCGCCGCTCACGGCCCCGTGCAACCCCAGAGGGAGCTACAGATGCGTTGCCGGCTCTTTAAGATGGTTGGTGCCGGGGCCCGGCATTACCCTGATCCGGTCGAGTCTGCCCATGCGTGTTGCCATTGCTGGCGACGTGACTCTACCACACGTACTTTAGTCGCCTCTTACGACACCACCAGTACCAGGATGATCCTATTCTAGGCCGGGATCACACGGCAGGAAATGCTTTTTAGTTACTAATGTTACTATTATCAATAACAAAATTAAAAAATGGCTGTGATATATGAACGGATAGACAAATATGGTAAATCAAGGAGTTCCCATTTTGGTCATTTGACTGCTCTAGCCTAAATAGTTAACAGACTATTTGTTTATACCCACGTCTTCGGAATTACTGAACGGCATGATATAAGACTTTTTCTATTATAAGACTATTATAAGAATCTGGCAAGGACAAAAAGTATTTTTGTTATAAAAAACAGCAACACTTGATGGGATAACCAAGGGTTAGGCAATAAAGAAATAATTTATTAAAAAAAATTGTATGACAAAAAAATCAAATGCCTGGAGTATCTAATTGTGGAACTCTAAAATACCAACCAGCTCAACTGTGAAAATTATGCAAATGGACAAACTTAAGAAAAAACTTAACACACCTGATGTGGAACTCTTTAGAGTTTAAATGCTAAATTCCAAAGTAATGGGCTTCAATTAGTATCCTATACACTTATTTATAAAACGTACAAAAATTTCAACGCCAGGCCAGGCGCTCTGACCATTAAGCCGAATGGTCAAAGCGCCTGGTCGGTTTCCAAGAGACGCGGGTTCGAGTCCCGTTACGTTCAAATATTTATACGTTTTCTAAATAAGTAATAAATAAACTTTAAAAGTAAATTAAAAGTATCTTATATAGTTAGACTCTGAATATATCAAAACAGAATATTAATCATCAAATGTGAAGATCTCTTGACAATATAAATATTTTATGCTATACCTCATTTTATATTATGTTGTAATCTTGTAGGTATGTCATCAAAGAAATGGATTCAACTTTTTATACGCAAATCAGTTATATTTTATTCAATAAATTTAATGATGAAGACTTTGACTTTTATCATAAATAAATATTGTGCTCAATTGTACTCTACGTTTAATTTGTACCTTGAAAGAGCTACTGTAAAAGATTCATGATAGTTCTCCGGCAAGTCATCGCAGTTGCGGGTGCTCTAGAAAAAAAACCCTAGGGCACCTGACGGTCCTTCCACCATGGCGTTGTACTAGTATGCGCGAGAGAACCTGCGGCATCTCACATCTCATATATGTGGAGAGGGTTCTGTTGATTTTTATTGGGTAAGACCGGATTTACTAGTGAGTCCCACATTGCCGTTCGTCCGTGAGGCATTCAAAAACAATAAAAAGCGAATTTAATATTTGAAATAAATTGTATTTCAAATATTGAATTCTTGAAATAAAACTTTATAAATAGATTTTATATTTATTCAGTTTTATATGAAGTTTCAGTTTAATATAATTTTGTGCCGTGTGATCCCGGCCTAGAATAGGATCATCGTGGTACTGGTGGTGTCGTAAGAGGCGACTAAAGTACGTGTGGTAGAGTCACGTTGCCAGCAATGGCAACACGCATGGGCAGACTCGACCGGATCATTACCACCCCCGGCATTTAAAACCGGCGTGAAGTAGTGGCTCTATGCCACTGCGTTTCGCATCAGGTAATACCGGGCCCCGGCGCCCAACCCACCTTAAAGGCCGGCAACGCACCTGTAGCTCCTCTGGTGTTGCACGGGGCCGTGGGCGGCGGTAATCACTTACCATCAGGTGACCCGCACGCTCGTTTGCCGTGTCTTTTCCATAAAAAAAAAAAAAGAATATACAACTCAACCTGATACAACTCAACCTGATACAAATGTAATGGATACAGATTCCAAAACATTCACAAGAAAACAATATTGGCACAATGGGACAGCGTCTGACTGTAAATGCTACGGTTGTGGATTGGAATCCCGTCATGGAGATTATTATACTATAATATATGTTCATTCTCCATTCGCTCTGGTAGATAAAACGCAGAGTTGATTGCTACTGGCACTCAACAAATAATGTCTCAAAAATTAGGCAGAAAATGGAGAACAGTGATTCCGTCGATGCGCAAGCGCACATACGTGCAAAAGGTTCCCAGGTTCTTTATCTACCCTGCTGCCACGTGCGGGATACAGCGTAAGGAAAAAACCAGTGAAAAACAAGTGTCTTAACACTAACTTTCCTTTCCCTACTATACGAAATAGTTTACGAAACAATTTTTATGCTTTACAAAAAAATATTTACAATTTAAATTTTACAATTAAGCAATAATTAGCATAACCTACCAAAATAATCTCTATTACTAAAATATAGTCAGGTGATTTTATGATGCGCTTGCGCCACCGCACAACTAACATTTTTCCAAATTTACGCTGTACCTGCATATATCACAATGTAGGCATAGAGACAGTAGTATAAAGACACTTCGTTCCCAAGTTTCCGGCCGAATACGAGTTAAATAGCAAATATTTATTTCTTAGAATATTTAAGAAAAGTAGAAACAAATGAAGAACAAGAATAAGTTATTATAACAACAAAAAAAAATATTATAACATTTTCATAACTATGATAAAAATATTTAAACGACAATATAATTATATAAACATATTTACTATGCAACAAAATAAATCCTACAAAACACTAAAACTCCCAACTATTACACAACAAAAACAAAGTAGCACAAACTAAAAAAAAGCGAAGAGACGCCACAAACTTGGACGATTACCATATTTACAACTTATAAAGACCTGAATGAAGATCGCGGCAAGACAAGGAGGAATTTAAAAATAAAAAAATACTATTCAAAGTTCAAAGTCAGGAACCTCCATTGTACTAATTACGCGGCAGACGGCGCGCTTTCACTCTCGCCCGCCCAACGCCGCCCGCCACGTTTTAATTATTTTTTTTAGCGTCTCGGCGTCTGGCGGGCTTGGAAAAATTGTGTTGAGGTTAAGCGTGATGTGCTTTTTGTTGGTTTTTTTTTTATAAAAAAATTATATTAATGTGTTGTTCGATATGGTTGAAGTATTTTAATTTATATATATATATATATATATATATATATATATATATATATATATATATATATATATATATATATATATATATATATATATATATATATTTCGAATCAGTTTTTAGTAATGATTGTAGATTAAATTTTGCTAAATAACTGTAATTAAACATTAATGTTGCCATATCACAAAATTAAAAATTATTTTTTTTATTCGTTTTTTTTATAACAAATTATATCTAATTAAATTGATTTTATATTCGCACATATTATTATTAACTTAAACAACAAAACAATATATTATTTTCCACAAAACGTCGTATCCACACAAATTGCGCGCGGCAGTTAGCGAAGTTCGCGCTCCGCTCAATCTTTGATACTTTCTTCGTGCATTTTTTTAGCTCGCCTTATTAATGAAAAGTAGGTTACTAACTTGGTTCGCTTTAAGAATGAAAGTTACGGCCACGTTGCCGTAGGTCGACGAACTTCCAGCTGTCTTTTGTTTTTGTTCTGAGTTTTCCCAACCCCTCGACTTTTTAACTACTATCAATTACAAATAGATTAATTATTATACTTAAATTTGACGTGTTGACGTGAAAGAAGAGGCAGTAGCGTTTAAATTATCAAAATCCATTGTTAAAGCATAATGTATTAAAAATTAATATTTTAGACGATTTTCTGATTATTGAGGTCAGTCGTGGCGTAGAGGCACAAGTGTGTGACTTTAAACGCGACTGGTTGGTTTATTCCTAAGTGGGAGGATCGAACCCACAACCAGTCGCGATCACAGTCACACCTTGTGCCCCTGCGTCACGACCTGGCCTCAAATCAAACATTTAATCATATTTCAAAAAAAAAAATCAAGTCAGCTTCACGCTATATCCCGCACACAGCAGGGTAGGCAGAGGGAACCTAGTGTTAAGACACTCCGTTCCCCTACTTTCTACCGAATCCTGGAGGCATTGCGTGTTGAGTGGCAGAACTCAACGCCACTCTTAGCCTCAACACCAGAGCGAAGAAATAGAAATATAAATGTAAGTAAATATTTCATCTCCTCGAGTGGGGATCGAACCCACAACCAGTCGGTTTTACAGTCACACTTCGTGCCGCTGCGCCACGACCGGCCTCATAATCATATTTAATCTTAAAATTTAAAAATTAAACTTCATTGACATTTATCATCATATGCATATATCGACATCCACATATAAAAATACACAAAGCTGTACCACAGCATCATTAATTATCTATTAAAAAATAATCCTTTATATGTCAAAACCTATTGAACGACACGAGAGGACACAGGATTACCTGAACTAAGACTCGTAAAAAATAAACCAAACAAACATCGTCAGTACAAAAGGTAACCCCAAGCATTTTTTTTTGCGTATAAAAAAGTTCACCTGTATACGTAAATTGACTTTTTTGACACTTAATATTATGCGTGTGGTAAATGGTAGTAAGTCACTAAATATAACTCTTTTATATAAATTTTGCATTTTGCAATTTACATTTTGAGGCAAGTCGTGTCGCAGGGGCACAAGCGTACCACTGTTAACGCTACGGGTTGTGGGTTCAAAATCAAACATTCAGAATTGGAAATGAAACATTTAATATTTTCATTTTCCTCGATCTGTTAACAAGGTAAAGCGCGGTGTTGAGTTCTGCCTCTCAACTCGCAACGCCTCCAGATTTTGGCAGAAAGTGGGAAACTTCTTCTTAATGTGAACTTAATCTTTATGGGGACGATGTGTATCCACACTAGGTTCCCAGGTACCCAGGTAATCTTTATGGGGACGATGTGTATCCACACTAGGTTCCCAGGTTACCTCTGCCTATTCTGCTATGGCTGGGATACAGCGTGGAGCTAAAAAAATATAATAATTTTAACAACATTATTATAATTTTAGGGTAGATTGTAGATCATGACGTTATGATTTCGATAAAGATCAAAAGGATGTTAATATCATGAATATGTGCAGGTTTGGGATTTATAACTATTCGGTAAAACACGTACTTACTTAAATTTATATAAAAGTCCACGATAAAAATATACCTTTCATATTACAGCCATAGAAAATTATAATATTTTATTTGTGCCACTTGCAATTTTTCCGTTAACACTCAAATGCCAGGCCCCATCTAAACGACCAACGGAAGTACTTTGTGCCTCTTCACACATGCCTCGGGCAATACGTCGATTAAATCCTCCTGAGAATGCGTGCATAATAATCATCTTCTAAAAGTCTAATGCAATCTCGGATTACCCTTGCCCTTATAAAAAACGATTTTGGCCACCCTTTCTCTACCTGGGGGTGACATTTTTTATTCACACTTCTTACAAAGTCCCATATGCAAAAAGAACTGTTATTTCTTTGATATCGCATCGGAAATAATAATTATATGCATAATAGACCGGATTAAAGGGTACTAGGTTTCTGTGAGTGACGTTTTTTCTGTTCCTGTCACCTTTCTTTTGCATTATAAAATGTTTGAATACTTATTTGTGCATAGTAGCCTTTTTAATACTATGCATTACAACGCAAGCTGTATCCAAATTCAAATGTGAATGACATTTTTTTTTCCAATCGATCGAATTAACATAGTTTTTGGTAAATAACAGTAACAATTTGTTACATCTACATTATACAACATTTTACTTATATTCCATATACATCTCTTAACGGTTACCCTCGATCACTGTAGGTGCAAATCTGGCGCGTTATAAATTTCAAACAATAAAATACTTGAGTAAGCAGAACGCGAAGTAGGTGCGGTACAATAAAACCCGGCCGCTATCTCGGCATGCGACCTCTTGACTTCAATCAAATAATTACTGCCCCACGGTCGAATACACCCCCCATACTAAAAATATTCAAAATGGTTGAAATCTCGATTGAAATACCGATAAAATGTTTAAAGAATTCCATTGAAAAATTATGTAAATACATTTTCTATAAAATATCCATGTTTATAATTATGTTAATTTAGAGGATTTTTTGAAACAATACTATTGTATTATTTTTTTTTTTATATTTGCGTTTTTGTATCTCATATCATTTGTATTTATTATTTCAAAGAGTAAACAATAAAACATTTTAAAAATGCTAATAATAATATCCTATACTGTTACAACGAACTCCACGCTGCAAAAACCCTTGACACACCGCATAACCCGAATAACAATAGGATGCAGATTCGGAATCTGTTAAGATAAATAATACATTTTGATTTATAATGGAAGTAAAAAAATACTCTTCATTTATCGAGAATGCATAAATAGACCCTATTATTGGATATCACGAAGTGCAAAATATGGGTGTAACTTTTTTTATAACGGCTGAATACGTGTCAGTGGACGGGTTAACGGGTTACGAGGGATAGATTTTTTTTATGAATCAGACACAAGGTACATTCAAAACAGTTCAAAAATATTTTACGGATGTATTCAATAGTGATTTGATTTATTCCAATGACATGCAGATGTAAGAGTCCTCGTTAGATTTATATGACTGCTGTTTTCTCATTGATATCGCGTTACGCATGATCGGTCATGTCGATCGGCAGTTAGTGACTATTATTTCATTGGTAAGGGAGCTAAAGTATAAAAAAATTAATAAATATATATTTGTAAATAGTGTATTTGTAAATATCTTAGAACATTACGTCCAAAATACACGCTCGCGTAGCTTGCATACGAATGAAGCTTAGAGGCGCTATCTAAATCCCGTGTTGATAAAGTAATCTGCATAATAAAAAGATGCTGCCGGAAATACAAATGCAGTGATAGTGGGACAATAGAGGACGCCGTGGAAGGGTGGCCATTGTCTGAACTTACGACTCCAAATTAATGAGCACTCGCAAAAAATACACAACACGATATACGATCTCGAACACAGGTTCTCAAATTGTGCTCTTTACCTGTACTGTACTAGTAATTTTATCAAACAACATATGATTATTACATATTACTCATTATTAGATATCTATTACGCATTTATAGGTATTAATTATGTTTAAAATGTATAATAAAACATCATAATAAAAAAAAAACAATTCCAAAAATACAAATTTACTAAATTGAGCGAAAAATACTCAGTTAAGTGATTTTCTTTTTACACTTAAAACTAATTTTAATCCTTACTCTACTATTTGAGAAGCGCTGCACAATACAGCTACCTACTGATCTAATTTCCATGCGCATACGCCGAGGTAGCGAAGGGGTTAACTCTTTATTCAGTTTCTATTCACGATGTTGCATTTATTAAGTTTGGGACTCATAAGTTTAGTATGTTACAAATGTTTGATTCGAAAACATCAATTCTAAGGTGCAAGTGATATAAAAGAACTTAATAAGTGAATTGTGGTAAAGAAATATCAAGAAATTTTTGAAGATGTAAGAATCAGCGAAAGTAGGAGTACTGTATACTGGATATATACATAAATGAAACGAGAAAATTATATTCTTGACTTTGCTTTTAATTTTACATCTGAATGTAGGGTTTTAAATATTAACGTAAGTTCAGGTAACATTCATTCATTAGAATATTAATTTTAAATATTAATGTAAGTAAGGTTAGATACGTTATATTAATTGATTAATTAGTTAAAAAAATATCCCTAGATTATTTATTTCCAATAAAGAAAATATTATATAATAATAATTAATATAATGAAAATTATTAGACTATGAGAGAATAGATTTTTTGTAATAGCTTTGTTAGAAACTGTCAAACGTCACACATTTTATACACAACATTTTTATAAAATGATCATCCACTTCGAAGGTCTCACGCTCCCAGTAAAACAAATTGGAAAATAATATAAACCGATCGATGAAACAACAAGGAGCTTTATCCATATATTTACATACACGTACACAAACCGTATCTGAAGGCTTAGGACGCCATTTCGCCGGGGCACTTCCCGTTAACATAAATCCACCCCTATTCAGTAGACTTAGAGAGGTATAGAGCCTTTCATAATATATATCAAGGTTCGGTGAGAAAATTAATTTTAAGTTTGTAAAGGCTGTTATTATTAAATATGTGGGTAAAATGTGTTAGGGTAAAAAGATATGAATTTTATATGAAAAGTATTGCTAAAATGTAAGTATAATTTTTATTTACTTGTCATATTTCTATTTATTTTATCTATCTATATCTTAGCTTTATTTAGTCTAAATCTGCTTTGAATTAAGAACGCATACAATAACTTCGTTTTACCGTATAGTAATTTTATTACTTGAATTAACCAATAAACCTTTTTTTATCGAACAAATTAAAAATATATATATATGTAAGCAAAAATATTCGTGCTATATTTCATGTTATAATGTAACATCTACCCTAATCTTTGTTTCGCCCCAAGACGTTATCCAAGATGACGTAGCCCAAATATCCAATAACCATAGTTTTACGATGGCCCTCGCATAGGAAATCGATCACACCCTCGCCCTCGAGGATTAGGGATGGATGGAAAAAGCAAAAGGTACAGGCCCTACTCATCAGTTCAAAAATAAATGGATTACAATATAAATTATCTCTTATGCCTTGAAATATATCTCTATATAACAAAACTTTTGTGTCAATTGTTTCAATATAAATATTCTATTTTTAAAAAGATATTATTTTTATTTTTAGTAAGTTATAAATAAAAAAATGGAAAAAATAAATATATATAACGTTTCAAGATGATATTTTAAATCTCATATTACGCAATATATTAAGCCTAGCTATTAAATATGTAGCTAAACGTCGAGGTTAGGTGAACGAGGGAAATAGAAAGGAAACATTAGGCTTAAACTCAAGGGAAGGTATCTAAGGCCCCGCCGAGGGCACGTCAACTGTGATTTTTGTCTGGACTAATGGTTTTTATTTACGGTAGGTACGGTACGGTTATGAGACATGTATGAGCGGAAGGACGTACTTATGTTACTTTTTATATATTAATGTTATGCTTCTACGTTGTTTTTTACAACGTAAATGTATCAGTGTATATGATTTAAATTTGCTAATATATGAATTAATATAAAGGATATAAATAAGGGGTTGATTTTGTTTAGGTAGTAATTTTCATAAAATGTGAAAGCTAATGAAGCTGATAAATCAAATTTAAGTCAAAAAAACGTTAATAATAGTCAAATTTTAAACGCTCAATAGAATATCGATACTGTAAGTTCGTCTTAAATTCTTGAGTGATGGTGATAATTCATTATTTTAAGAAAATCTAAAAGGAACATAAAAATACGTTAATAATAATATAGAGGTTGGTTCATTTTACGTATTTTATGGTTATGTTAGTTACTCTAATTGTAGAAATACTTCAAAAAGTTTTCTCTAATATAACTGTTTGTCATATTTTCTTATCATATAGGCTCAACAAGTTATTATTATAATTAAGATAAAAAAAACTATTCTATATTTCTACAACAAATTGTATTGTATGTTATTTAAATTCTTAACATCGATAAAACAAAAAGCCGACGGCACTTATTTTCTATTGAGCTTAATACATACAAATTTACTACAGAATACTTTGTCAGAGTCGAAAGGGAAGTAAATAAGTTCGAATGTCCGTTTATACACAAACCCGTTGTCGCTATATACCCGCTCTCGACCGGAGGGGAAAGAGGGTGTCTCTGGGCCTCCGAGACCCTTATCTCAGTCGTTATGACCATGTGAGGGGAGTTATTATTGGAGGGTTGAATAAGGGTGTTTGAGACCGACTTCCAAGATAATGTGTTATTATTTTTAGTGGAAGCGTGACTTTTGTGCAGTTTTATCACGATTTTTATCTCACTGAAAAGATGAAGGATGTCCTTAAATTCTATGGATATTACTTTTTTTTCTTTATAAAATGTTATATTAGACTATTTTAAGAACAAAATTAACATTTTTTTTTTGATGTGCTTATTTAATAGTATTCCAATTTTCCTGTAGATTTCTTCTCTCTGGTTTCTTAAAAAAAATATTTAAACTATCAAAATAAAAACAAACAAACATATTTTATCATAATTCAGATTTTCACTTAACGAATTTTATGAAAAGGAATGCCTGACATGTTTCAAAAACCATTGGTCCCTGCAATAAAATTATATACGCCTACCAAATAAAACGACGTCCCCTCAACGACATTCTGCATGCAAAATTTAATTTTACAATCCGAACCATTTCAATATAGGTAATATTCGGAATTTATGTTCCGTGTTCGAATTTGAATGTCGTCCCTTACATCATAAATTTGTTTCAGCCTTCACGTTTATAACTATAGTTTTACGAAGTTGTAATATAAAATAAAGAATATTATAATATAAATATATATATTTTTATAATATTGTATAATGCTAATAATATAAATTTACTTTACTTACTATATTTAAAGATGCATAAATACTATGAAAGTATAAATTATGTTTATATGAAAAAAAAAATAGCATAAGCAAATAGATATCTAAATATCTATATTTTTAAATAACATATTATAAAATCTTATTAAATAGTCTTATATCTAATATTCACCGTAAAAATAAATCAAAAGCGCCTCAAACAACAATTAATACAATTACGGGGGTGAGGGAAGAAAACACTGCGTTAAAGTCGTGTTAAAAGGCAAAGTAATACAATTTTCCCGCCTTTTTCTCCCCCGCCTAATTACAAGTCATTTTATTAATAAAACAGATCGTTACAATTAGGGTGGTATCACTTAATGAACGCTAAATAACCATCTCGGTATTTTTTATATCGCATTTACATTCGAATTGCTTGACAGAGAATAAGTGATAATATTTTCCTTATGATTACGATAGCTGGAGCTTATAGAAATATTTCATGTGACTTTAATTTATTTCTTAATTTTTTTTATTATCTGTTCAGACAGATTTTCACGCTGTGTCCCACACATGGCAGGGTAGACTGAGGGATCCTAGAAATAGGTAGTGGAAAGACACTCCGTCCCCATTAAGACACTTCCCGTTCTTCATTTTCTGCCGAATTCTGGAGGCATTGCGTTTCGCATTGCGGAACACAAAGGAACTCAACATTAGTTGTTTATTTATAAATTATTCTAATTTTAATATTTTATAATAAAATAAAAATATGAAAATCATGTAAAAAAATATTTCTCTGATTCAATCGTCATAAATTATATCAATAATTATATTATAATATACAGCCCACTAAAAATATTTAACCAGCAAATGGTCATGGGCTCACGGGTCAACCATTCACAAAAAAAAAGTATATATATTTGAATAACGAATGATATACGGTTTGTTTATTGGCGGGCTTGTTCGTTCCTTTTTTGAATGACATTATTCCGGTGACCGGCGCGCGTCAGGGGCGATTGGGCGATGACCCCTCGGCCTCGTGGCTACTTATGTACAAACTTTGTAATATTTTCGCAGCTTGGCCCAACCGGTTCGAGGGCAGTGAATTTTACGTGTAATTTGTGATTTAATGTCGCGCGTGCCTTGGTTAGGGGATTTTAGCATAATGTATTTTTATATTCGATATAGAGATATGCTTTATAGCTTATTGAAAAGAAATAGAGCTAGAAGCGACTTTTAGAATCAATAATCCATATAATTAAGACGCCTTATGATTGGGTTCCAAAAACATAACCTTGGACCAATGTTTAACAACGTTAAAACTTCCAATTTAGATAACTGTTTGACAACGGAAAATATTAACAAATGTATACATGATAGGTATATGGATATATCTATGATCGGAGTTCCGAAATGAAATGCAAACGCTATTATTTTGTCGGAAATTCGTATTGCGGCCCTCCCGAGGTGCCCTCCGGATGAAAAATGAGGAAACTTTCCCTCTCCGTGTTTACTTTAACACTAGTTATATAAAAAGGAGACCCGAAACAATCCCTTTTGTGTGATATATTGCGATGGAGGTTTGGGAGTAGATATCTTTATTGTTATAGTTATGTATAGTGTATTTTTATTTTATGAGGAAGTTTCTTTCTTAGTACCTATGCACGTGTTGCTTGTAGTGTAAACTGTGTTTTATTATATTATAATTACTTTAATGTACATTTTTTTATATTAAACATTCTGCTTTTTCCGATAAATAACAAGTAAACTCAAATATCTAGAATTAATCAATACATAATTAGATGTACCAGAAAGCACCTGGACAATCTTAATCATACATTTAATTCGTAATTTCTGTAGATTTAGTTATTTGAAATCGTATACCTAATGTGTTACTTATTGTATATAACATTAAAGTTAATGTTAATAAAAAATATATCTTGTAACCTCATTGCAATACAAAATTATCAATTGTATTATTAAAATAGAATATAAATCAAAATTGTACCTAAATCTATATAGAGTATACTAGAGTGTCATGCACTTTTAGTACAAAAAAGTTCCTAATGCTGAATCACTAAAGTAAGTTGACAGTCAAAATTAAAACAAAAGTTATATTTTATTAATCCGAGAACTCAAAGGTAGAGGCGGCCCTCGTTAATGGAGCTCACATACAAAAACATAAGAAAAAAAAGCAACGACAAAGGGTTCATAAAACGAAGGCTACAAAAAAGTCAAGCGTCGGCCTTATAGGTACACATCACCTGCGTCTGTAGTTGGGAAACGTCACGAAAATGCTGCGTGGGTACATAACGTTCGGACCCCCACTCACACTAGCACCGCCGCGAACATATAGGCACATAGTGCACACACACGCGCACACCCACACACGGCATATGTGGCATACGTGTGAGCGAAATAGGGTTATAGTGGGTAGAGTGGGCGCGAAAGGGACAGTGTTTGCAGGACGAGCGATACAACAAATCAATACGAGCGGTGGTGACCGGTAGCCTGTGTCACTACACCTCGCCCCCCTCCCGCCGCGCTCGCCGCCCCCCACCCCCCCACAGACCGCACGCCTCCACCTACATTGTCAACTGCCACAGAGCAAGTCGCCTTCTAAAATTGTCCAACGTATTTGTTGGTTTTCCTTTGTTAGAGTTTGCTTTCATCTCGAACAGTTCTTAATCAATCTAAATTAATCGTGCTATTCAAGTTGTTCTATGACTACTTTATTCGATAAATCGGTCTTAACGTGGGATGCTTGGTTGTATACTAGTTTGCTGCTAAATATTTAAGTTTTTTGAGTTAAGTAAAATACCTTTAGTAGTAACACTTTAGTAGTAACATTATTTTTCAATTTCACGTTGCATCCCGCATGTAGCAGGTTAGGTAAAAGCCTAATGTTAAGACACTCCGCTCCCCACTTACCTCTAAATTCTTGAATCTAATAAAAATCTATAATTAAAACAATTATGAATAATTCATAATATCTATATAATTAAATTGATCCTTATTATATTTTTCGATTTAATTCATATACTTTTATTTGTGGTATAGCATATGTAGTTATTTTGTTTCTATACACCCCAACAACCTTGTAGAATAAACTAAAAATATATATCATCTGTAAAAATTACTCTGTGTGAAAAATCCGCTTGACCGCGCGTATGGAAAGCACAGCGGAACTCTGGGCGTAGAAACTTGATACTTTGCTAACTTTTAAAAGGAAACCTCGCAGATACAAATATTAAAAACACATTTTTGGATTATGTTATTGTACTTTTATACTGTGACATTTAAAAGCTTACAGAATATAATTATTGTTTTTACATGTTATAATAAAAGATATATAAAATAATATATGTAAAACTATAAAGGTATTTTGTAAAAACTTTATGTACAATAAGAAATGCGGGTCTAACATTCCAGTTCATCGGCAAGGGTTCTTGGTGTCATAAATAACGTCTGTTTATAAGGGGTGGGTGGTTTTACAGTTTATCCGTATGCCCTCAGTCCCTCCGAGGGCAGTGAATTACGAAGGGTTCGTGGACATCGCGTTGCTAGGATACGGAATATGGCGGCCAGTTTGAGTGAGATTATTGTTCCTTTTTGTATACAATAGCTTGGCAATAATATAACGGTGTGTTTAAAAATAGATGTGTGGAATATTTTAGTATATAGATACATGAATAGCTTTCTGTATAATTAGTTAAAATTTATTTTATTTTTAAAAAATCATATTTTATTATTATAAGCTCATTTTTATTATCAGTATTTAAATAACAATATTAACCGCCAGTTTTATAATTTTATAAAGTAACAGTCGTGGCGCAGCAGCACGAAGTGTGACTGTAAAACTGACTGGTTTTGGATTCGATCCCCAATCGAAGAGATGAAATTTTTACTTAAATTTATATTTCCAATTCTTCACTCTGGTGTCGAGGCTAAGCGCGGCATTCACTCAACGCGCAATGTCTCCAGAATTCGGCAGAAAGTGGGGAACGGGTGTCTCAACACTAGGTTCCGTCTGCCTACCCTGCTGTGTGCGGGATACAGCGTGAAGCTAATTTTTTTAAATAAAGTAACAGTTGACTAAAAACGCGAGAACTGCACAAAAAGGCACAAAACTTTTCCCTGAGTTTTCAAGAGCAGTAAACTTGATAAGTAAATAAAATCACAAGTCCATTTAAAGAGGCGTGCTTTTTTGTCATATTGTTCTTAAATGTGACAAATAAACTCAAGCATTGTTTTATTAATATTTTGCGCGCATTGCCTTTATACCAGAAAGAAGAAATCAGAATATCAATAAACAACAACTTATTCCCCCGAATGGAAATTCAACCAACATCCGTCGCATTACAAATACACGCCTTTACTCCTGCGTCACGACGACCTCCTCATAATTATAGTACAACATTCAAATCCGAAAACAAGTAAAGCTATAAAACAAAGTTGTTTCAATACTTCAAAATCAATAGCCGCCTGACCAACGTGTATACATATAAATATACTGTTTTACCCTTATGGCCGGCACGGTCCGCCATCTTGGATCCCACCCCCGCCCACTCAATCTTACCCCAACCACCCGATCTTAGGGGCCTTTCAAAGACCGAAACCTACTAATACTAATGTCCTCTTCGTATGCGTGTGTGTGTGTAGTCAACCTGTTTTGGCTCAATTTGATTTGGGCTTTGAATTTTCAAAGGCTTTCGTAATGCTAGATGGTTGTGAGTAAAATATATTTGTATACAATATTTACCTACATTATACATATGTTTTGCTTGGAACTTTATAAGAACCTTCTCTTGTTTTCTAATATTATTAGAATTAAATTTGTTTATGCTCATAAAATCATCTTTTAGATATTTGGAAAAGATAATGTTGATATTAATCTATTTCTATATTCTACGAATACCTATACATAATATGTATTTTTTTAATTTACGTAATTGCGTTGAATAACATAAATTATCTTTTAATATAATGTAAGAGTTTTTGTTAAGTTTGTCATTTTTAAATAACTCCGTGATATGATGTCATGGAAAAGTACATTTTATAATATTTAAAACAATTATATTAAAAAAAATTCACAGTGACACTAAAATATTTAAAACAAAGAGTTCCTTGGTTCCATAAACCAGTATATCTATTCTTATAGAGTCGATATTAAAGTGAATATTCATAATAATTTAGTTACGTTATTTTACGATACATTTTACGGCGTCTCTTTATGACTTGTTATATACTAAAGCACAGATTTCGTAGCCGGTTTGCTCGTGAATATCTTAGTGGGTCATATACTTACTCGCTAGTAAAACTTACACGTTACCTAGAGGTAACCTCGAGGTATTTCACAAATAACACAAATTTAAAATGTGGAACGAAGAAACATGATTATATGATTTAGGTATTAACTTAACAAAGGAATTTCTATTGAACGCCTCTATGATACTTTTTTTTTTATTCAAATTCAAATATTTTAGAAAATCTGTCTTAAACATAGTTTTAGTTATTTTTTCTTAGGTAGGTATTTCTTTAAAAAATTAAAGAGTAGTTCCAAGTGAGTGATAGTATTTCCAAGTGAATAGAGAACCGTGTTAATATATAATTTATTTTCGCTCAATTTATAATTATAAGATATTTTTGTGGTTTTCTTTTTAGCTCCACGCATATAGCAGATTAAGCAGAGGAATTTAGTGAGTTAGAAAAATTTTGTGTTAATACACTCCGTTCCCATTAAGACATTTTAGTTTCCTACTTTCCGCCGAATTCTTAAGAGATAGCGTGTTGAGTGGTGAAAGTAAACGCCGCGCCATGCCCCGTTACCAGAGCAAGGATATGAAAATTCATTTCCTCGAGTGGGACTCAAACCCACATTACAGTCGTACGTTTTTGCCCCTGCGATATAGCTAGCCTCTCTGTGAGACAAAACTAGCCTCATATGATATACATAAAGATTTATAATATAAATATATTGTCTACTTTACACTATTTATTATTTTCCTATTACTATTTATATGGAATAAAGTTCATAAGACTCCAAGCACAACGGTGACTAAAACCTTTCAATCTAATCAGCAACCCAAGCTTTACTAAGCCTTAATTGACGTAGCTCAAACCTATACAAGATAGACTGATGCATTATCGAAATAAAAGATTCACACCCCCCCAAGGAACCCCCATCGACACGCTTGCTAAACACAAAACCCCGAGGTGCACGTACGTAAAATATTCAGTCGCCACGCCGATACATCATTCATTCGTCCGCCGAGATCGGTTCGACACCAATCTTCCATTTGGCAAGAAAATCGATACACCTCGTGGCCATATAAGCATTCCGGGGGAGGCAGACGGGGTGTCTTAAGGGGAGCTAAGGTTTAGTCCCGAATATTGAATTTCCCTTGGGACAAACCCGTTTCGCTTTGTCCCTTCGGCCGGGGTCGTATGGGCCCTGATGCCCGGGCGACCTACCTACATCTGTAGCCTCCCACACATCGGTGGAGCACATTGTACGGCTATATGGCGTGCGTACGTTTGTGCGTGAGTGTTGGATAATAACATTGCGAGGCTACCAGTTATACGTGACTTTCAGAGCTTTCGCAGGGACGCTATGTGCCCTCTAAACTGAATATATATATGTTATGTGAGTGTTCGAGGCATTCGCCCTCTGTGTGATATACGGACTCACTCTGAAGCCTCTAAATTAGGTCTCTTTAAATAAAACGGTATACGCAACCGCATTAATAAAATTCAATTTTATACTCACCTTGCTCTTGCTTGAAATTTTTATTGAATAGCTACATACATTGAATATGTTTAATTCGATTCAAGTTTTTTTCTTGTGACTTCTTTGTTCTTTCCAAAAAAAGGCTTATTTCTATAAAGAAAACATTACGTGTATAAGTTCATTTTTTTCTGTTTCAAGATACATCCCGCATATACTAGAGTAGATAGCACAATGTTGAAACACTCCGCTTCCCAATTTCCGCCGATTCTGGAGCCGTTGCGTGTTGAGAGGCAGATCTCAATTTAATAAATAGCGTGGCCAAGAATTCAAAATCATAAACATTTAATTTCCTCGAGTGGGAATCGAATCCACAACCCATGGCGTTTACAGTCACACTCTTGTGCCCCTGCGCCACGACTGACCTCTAATAAACCTATTAGTTATCATTGTAACATTAAACCTAATTAATACTTGTTAATAAAAAAAATGTTTCTTTGTTTTAATGTTTTTTAAATACCTACTTTGCGTAATGCAAACAATTTTTATACCAAAGAATATTAATAGCATTTACGTGAGCAAGCTCTTGAAAAATTTTACAGCAGACTTCATTTAAGTCCTCGCTTGTAATATTATACATAGTTTGTGATAAAAACACGTAGAAAAAAAAGATTTTTAACCGACTTCCGTAAAAGGAGGAGATCAATTTAACTATTTTCTTTTTTCTTACCTCAGAACTTTTGACTGGGTGAAACGATTTTAATGATTCTTTTTTTTTTATTTCGATCCCATTTGGTGCATTTCTAACAATTTTATTCAGGTGAAAATCATATAAGTCTTAAATTTGAATAAAGTATGTGCGCGACAAAAGGACTAATAACTCAATACCTCGCCAACCAATTTCGATGATAATTTTTTTACTGGGACTTCAAGAACAATTTGATAGGAACTTCGGTTAGGTTCTAATTATGGAATCCAGTTGAAGTCGGTTTTTTGTTAAAAATTATATTTATTACATACACAGGTAAGATACAGTATACTACTAAAATTATATTAAAACTAAAATAAAATATATATTAAGAAATCTGCTCGCTTTTAAATCCTTAATTATATATTTGACAGTATAAAACGACTACTAAACCTATAAACATACGTGTCGTATCTTAGAGTATATACAGCGCTTTTAACCCCATGCCAACTATTCCCTGCTTCATTTGTTTCACTTGGATAATATATAGTGTGATGTTTATTTGGAACGTACTATACGAAAAGGCACAAACAAGATCTAGTGATTGATCTTTGTCACTAAGTGTTAAAGCCATACACTAGCTAGAATGTAGCAGATTAAGCAGAGGGAACCTGGAAATCTAAAGTTAAGACAATTCCGTTCCTCACCTTCACCTCAGCCGAATTCTGGAGGCACTGTGAAGCATTGTGTGGTGAGTGGTGAAAGTCAACGCTGTGCTATGCCTTGATACCAGAAATTGAGTGGGAGTCGAACCCATAACCTGTCGCTTTTAGAATCCCCTGCTTTAGGACTGACTCGACCGATAAATTGTTCTAATCTATAATGCTTAGATATACATATTGATAGTAATAAGAAAAATATTATAAAGCTGAGTTTTAAGATTTTTAAGTTAATAACAAAAACAATTAAATAATATAATTTCTGGCCAGTCGCGGCGCAAAAGGCGCAAAGTGAGACTGTGATATTGACTGGTTGATCCACAGAAATTAAATATTTATTTAAATTTATATTTCCATTTCCTTTAGAGCGAGCAGCGTTGAATTCAGCCACTCAACACGCAATGCCTCCATAATACGGCGGAAAGTGGGGAACGGAGTGTCGTAACCCTAAGTTCCCTCTGCCTTCCCTACTGTGTGCGGCATACAGCGTGAAGCTGATTAAATAAACAAAAATACAATGAAAAAAATAATTCATAATTAAAATTCAGATTTAAATAATCTAACATATTCACTATATAATAAGAAGTAAATAAAGAAAACCACACGACTTAAATAATAAATATTTCAAATACAACAGAACAGAGAGTGCAGTACAGTTATTTAGTTAGTCCACTACCCTCAGGGAGGGGTGTCGAGCGACCAATATATCTCTGCCACAATAAAATAGAAACTAATCTCGTTCAGCAAGCTTTTTACTCGCCATTGCAATATAACCCTTATGAATTGCGTAATAAGGATTAAAGAACGAAATTTTAACTCTGATGATGCTAGATGTTTTAGGAAACCGCCGGTATTACTTTATAAGACAACGTATGGGCTATGTAGGTAAATAAAGCGTAATAAGAACAAATGAGCACTATTTGACGGTGATCGTTGTGGATTCGATTCCCAATCGAGGGAATGAATTATTTTTATTCCCCACACTTGCAAAACAAAACAGGAAACGGAGTGTCTTGACATTAGATTCTCTCTATTATTACAATGTGGAATAAATAATAAAAAAATAACACGCATTCAATATTTTATTCATACTTTATTCACACTTCATCGATTTTTTTTAAGATAATATTCTCAATAATAACTATAGCTTTATTAAACATTAATTTTACTGCAATATACAATGTAATAAAAATAAAGTACTTTTACTTAACAATCCACATATTTTTTTATGATATAAATAAAGATAAATATCACAAAACTTAATCAGCTTTCACATACATATATCGTGAAACGTATACTTTACTACTAGATACTACTACTGCTACTACGGAAAATACAATTTTTGAATGCACTCCTATAACAAATTGTAGCTGATATATGTCGCCCTATTTCCCGATGGTTTCCAATCATCCTTTGTGTCGAACACGGCGTCACTGCGACGTATGTATGTGTTAAGCGTGAACTCTAATTCCGGATAGAAACTTACTACTTCTAGGTACCTATTTCTATTTAGTTTGTACGGGAAAATTATTATTGAAGGCCAGTCGTGGCACAAGCGTGTGACTGTATACGACAGGTTTGGGTTCTATTTCTGTTAGACGAAATAAAATATTTAATATTTTCATTTCTTATGCTCTGGTGTCGAGGTAAAGCGCGGTGTTGTGTTTCGTCACTCAACACGCAATGCCTCCTGAATTAAAAGTGGCGAAGGAAAATGGAGAATGAAGTGTCTTAATACTAGTTCCCATATGCATAACCTAATGTGTGTGGGGTACCGAGAGATATTATAATCATATTACTTACAATAATCATTAATTTCTAATTGCATCTATTCTAGAGGCCAGTTTGAGGCCAATTGCCAGCGGCAAGAAGTGTGACTGTGAAACCGACTGGTTGTGGGTTCGATCCCCACTCGAGGAGATGAAATATTTACTTAAATTTGTATATCCATTTCTTCGCTCTGGTGTAGAGGATAAGCGCGGCCTTGAGTTCTGCCACTCAACACGCAATGCCTCCAGAATTCGGCAGAAAGTGGGAAACGGAGCGTCTTAACACTAGGTCCCCTCTGCCTACCCTGCTGTGGGCGGGATACAGCGTGAAGCTGATTTATTTTACTAAACAAACAAAACGTCCTCTCTACGTACTTATATTAAAACAGCCATATTTTTTCTCATTTGGCGAGTAAAAATCTCTATGGTAGCAATACTTTTGATATCTGAACCATAATGTATAATACCTCTGATTAACATTTGACGAACTGTATATTACGCTCCGTTGGACTTTTTGAAGCTAAGCCACACGATTCAGCTGCCGCGAAATAAAAATTGCCGCAATTTTAAATTATATTTATTTATTTTTCTTTCTTTCTTTCTTTAGGTTTTTTTTTCTCTTTTCATTTTAATGTGAAACGGATTACTTAAGGTTTTTTTAATTACATATTACATAGGTACTATTAGGTTACAGTTCGATTATGATTTACATCACGCTTTTACATTTCATGTTATTAAAAAATAAAAGGATAGGATAGGCTGATTAATTTCAGCAAAAATGTTTGATTGTAAATACGATTGATTGTGGGTTCGATCACCACTCGAGGAAATTAAATATTTATTTAAATTAATATTTTAATTTCTTCATTATGGTGTTGAGGCACAGCGCGGCGTTGAGTTGCCCCTTAACACGCAATCCTACTAGAATTCAGCCGAAATTGGAGAGCGAAGTGTCTTTACACTAAGTTTCCTGTGCCTACTCTGCAGCGTGAATCTAATTTTTTTAAAAATAAATAAACGAATGATCATTATTTTAAAAGCTAAAACTCATTAATAGCTGATGCTTTTCTAATATTGAAAACAACATTCTATTGTGTCATTTGTTTTGTATCGATTCGCTACCTTTTTTTTAATAATAAAAATGTCGGCAATACAAACTGCAAATTCGATCCAGTTAATTATTCATGTTTTCAAATACAAATGAATGACCAATAATGGTGGATTTCAATTTGAAAATAAAAGCGTTGCATTCAATTAATTCTAGCATTGTTTTAAGGTCACAATTGCTTAAAACAATGGTTTTGAGTCACATGCAGAGTTTTAGACTAAAACTCTATTGTCGTAACCCTTTCTATACTCTACATTTCATTGTTATCGGAGGGCGCAAATTAATCTCAGTTTATTTCTTTGAACGCGATATTAAGAATAAAGGGCTTGTGACAGCCAAGGATATGTTAATTGAATTTAAAAACTGACATACAACGTGTGTGCCCACGTTTTAAGCAAATATTATGCTATTCAAAATTGTTTAGGTTCTGAAATCTGTTGAAATATGTTACATTATTATTCATTAAGCTTCTATGATATTCTCATTCAGGCAATTCAGTTATTGAGGTCAGTCGTGGTCAAACGCCACGAGCCTGTGGTTCGATTCCTATTCGAGGAAATTAAATATTTAATAATCTTCGTTCTGGTAAAGAGGCAAAGCGCGGTGATATGTTCCGCCATTCAACACGTGATATGGCAGAGTTAGGCGAAAAGTGTGAAGCGGAGTGTCTTAACACTAAGCTCTCTATTTACCTTGTTACATATGGAATATAGCGTGAAGCTAAAAGAATCTTATATAATTTCTAAGTTTCGCTTTCAAACTAATATTTTCTATACATTATATTCTTCATACACACGAGTTTCTAATATAAAACATGTATCCGCGTAGGCCGTAATATCCGCTCGGTATCGTTGTAGGTTTATTATGCGAAGGCATGTGGAGATTTGGGAGGCTCGCGAGTCGAGAATTACTTACGATGAGGTAAACATCGCTTTTTGCACTGCTTCATAAAATATGTAAGAATTTTTGGGACTAAATACTTAATTTCGACCGGGATAGATGTAAAATGTAAAGGACTTTTCAAGTGGGAACCTTTTCATAATGAAACGTTGTGGGGATTTTTTTTGTAAATATGTATGTATGTAGCAGTGCAATAAGATATGTAGTTAGTTATGTTGACTTTGTGCTGACATAAATAATTTTAATTTCTTTGAAACCTTTCAAATTTTATCTATTTAGATATTTTTTTATGTTTTTTCCCATTTGTAGAGTAACCAGAAAAAAACATTGTGGTAAGACACTTACGTTCTCTGAGTTTTTCGAGTTTTAATTTGCGTGTTTTGTGGCTCTTCGATCAACTTAACGCGGCGTTTTAGCGCTACACCAGACCGCAAAAATTAATGTATTGAATATTTAATTTCCTAGAATGGGAATCGAAACCACAGCCCACCAACAACATCTGCTCTCAATGAGCAAATTGGCTAAATGAGAACAGCAAGAAAGTGAGAAATTTAATAGGTAAAGCTAGTACAAATCGAACTCCATACAATCACTTTTGACGTTCATATGTTTCCCTACTACGTCTCAATGGCCTCGAATGAACAATTATTAATATTGATAGTTTCAAATAATGTGGGGAACGGAGTGTCTTAACACTAAGTTCCCTCTGCCTACCCTGCTGTATGCGGGATACAGCGTGAAACTGAAACTGAACTTAATTACTCATATGACCTATAAGTATATAAAAATTATTACTTAAACTTTGTAACTAACAGAATAAACATAATATAAAGAAATATACTACAACTTAACAGAAACTTAGATTAAAACACATAAAATAAACTGACACAAAGAATTTATTTCGAAAGTATCCTAAACAGACGTCACATGTTTATTTGAAGAAATCCTATAGGCAATACACAAGGAACGCTCATTTACTCTGACTAATTTATACCCTCTAATTCAACCCTTAACAAGATACTGTCCAATATATATATATATATATATATATATATATATATATATATATATTATACGCATATATGGATTCTAGAAATACTGATGTATGTATGTATGTATGTATGTACACAGTTAAGCCTTCCGAAAGTAGATCACACACGGGCGCAGATCGCACACATTCAAAGTAAAGCCGCAAGGCACGTAACATAAGGAGCTTTGAAATTAATTTAGCTCGGAACTAGCTGGCAAATGGATAGACGTGAGCCCGGCGAAGGGGGTGACTCCCTGGGGGTGGGGGTGGGTAAATTCGGCGTTTAGGAACCTTTGTGGGGCCGAATGTGCTTAGAAGTAATTGTGTTGCGAGTTGGGTAAGGGTTTCGTAAGTTTTATTACCTTAGTTTACTGGAAATTACGATTTTGGGCGTTAATATAATAGTATGTTGCTGTGTAATTGTTTCTTAATAGCTATTGTTTAATATATGAGCTAGCGATTATGTTAGCTGTGAGAGCAATTTTCCATGTTTCATGTATTATATCGAAGTTGTATTGTAATTATGTTAGTAAACGTGGTACTTTACTATTTATTTTATTAATTGCAAATGATTCGTTAATTACCTAGTGCCAACGCACTCCGTTTTCCCCAAAATCTGGAGGCATTGCTTATTAACTCGAAACCAAAGTCAAGAAAATGGAATTATTTAATATGATCGAGTGGGAATCGAACCCACAACCTGTCACGATCACAATCACATTTTGTGTTCCTGCGCCGCGACTGGCCTCTACTACTACTTATGATTTATTTGAATAATTACAAAAGATGTATTAATATGATTATGATCAGAATTGAAAGTTATTACTATGCTGTATACAGTCTATAAATATACTATTTTTTTTTTCAAAGTCTACACTTATCTTTCTTACTCTATAACTATAAGATATAAAGCTAATAATGACGTACAAATTCATTAAAACCTCATTCTAAATTAAACAACAACATTCAACAACATTATTTTTAACATTTCAACATAAAGACGACAAATTTCCTATAAAATCTAACACAAATCGTTTTAATATCCTTCTTTCACAGAAGCCTTATAATATCCGTTGGTTATCCATACTAAATGTACATCACATTGTCATATACACCGGTCGATGTCGGATAATCCGGATAGCAATATCCGGTTTTTTGTTGTATATAATGTACGATGCATGTTGTGTCGAGTCTTAAAAGACATTCTGTATTACGTATAAAATAAAATCAGCTTCACGCTGTATCCCGCACATAGCTGGGTAGGCAGAAAGAACCTACTATTAAGACATTCCGTGGTGAGTGGCAGAACTCAACGCCGCGCTTTGCCTCGACACAAAAATAGGAAATATAAATTTAAATAAATATTTCATTTCTTCAAGCGAAGATCGAACCCACAACCAGTTGAGTATACAGCCACACTTTGTACCCATGCGACTGTGTATATATATATATAACAATATTTAATAATATATATATATATATATTGTTGCCACATCCGGTCTGAAAAGTAATCTTCTGAGTTTACAAACCCCGTTTTTGATGGATTAACATGATGCGTGGTATAATTTATGGAATTAAATTATTATTTCGTAATTAATTTTGAATCAATATATGAGTAAATGATGACTTTTGTTTTACCCAGGTATATGTATAAATAATACATTTGATAATTAACAATATACCTCTTATGTGGTTAATAAATATGTTTTAACAATTTAACATAATTTTTTTCTTGACTAGACAGTTAAGACGATTATAGAGAAATGTTAAATTTTAATCGAAAAAAGATCAGCTATACTGATAACTTATATATACCTACATATTTTAAGATCATTTTTACATATGAATGAAAAAAATATGAAAATAACGAACTTTGAATTAATTGAAAAATAAACGCTACTATCAACTATGCAAATTACGTTTGCAAAACATAAGAGATAGATATTAGCTATAGCAAAATTTCGTCTATATTTGTATATGAGAATTTTAATATAAGTATTGTCTACTGGTCTGTGGTGTACCTGGTCGGTTTCTAAGAGGCGGGTTCGAGTCCCGCTACATTCAAATTTTTATACGTTTTCTAAATCAGTATTTTTTTTTCTAAGTGTGGAATAACACTTTAAAAATGTGAAAAAAATAAGTGTTGTAAATAAAATCTAATTATAATGTATAATGAATTAGCCATTTTATAATAACCGCATAAATTAATTTATATTAATCGAATATATAGGAGCATTTGTGATAAATGGCTCTTCTCTCATTTCGCTAGGAACATTGCGTACTGGGTAGCAGTGCAGTTCCCAGCCTAACTGAAGCAAGACCCAATGCAGCATATTATGTAACCAAATTATGGAACCTGTATAATTTTTATTTTTCCAATAGAAATTTGTAGTCAAAACCATAACGTTTAATGTAACACAGTAACTACTGAGCCACGATGTATGTGTCTGCAAATACCTACTAATTGCAACGTTCAAATCTTTGAATATCTTAATAACAATTAATTAAAATGTATGAGATTATTATTTATTACGTTAAAATTTGAATTCTTCATCTAATTCAATGATAACATAGTGAAAATCGCGGGAGAGACCTAGTCTAATAATATAACTCCTTAAAACTTTCACATAACTCTTTATGGAGGCTTGAATATACGCAGATTACAAACGCGGAGTCATGTCACCTTGAATTCTACTATAAAACCAGGTACTATAAAACACAGTTAACGTCAGTTTAACGTCAATGTTGGGTTGACAGATGGTTGAGACGAAATGTATGTGGATTCAATTCTACCAGTGCAAAATGTATGTTATTTTAATTAATTTACACATGAAATTAATTAATCAATTTGAAAAATGTTAATATTCCAAAACTAAACTATAAAAGTCACGATTGAATTGAATAAAAAAATATGTTACATTAGTCATTCCACCTTGTTAACTATCATATAAATTTAAAATATGAAAAATATCGTTTTCTAATTACCAAAAATTTAAAAAACCAAAACAAAAAATATGTTAAATCAGCTTCACGCTGTATCCCGCACACAGCAGGGTAGGCAGAGGGAACCTAGAGTTAAGACACTCTGTTCCGCGCTTTCTGCCAACTTCTGGAGGCATTGAGTGTTGAGTGGCAGAACTCAACGCCGCGCTTAGCCTCGACACCAGAGCGAAGAAATGGAAATATAAATTTAAGTAAATATTTCGTCCCACAACCAGTCGGTTTTACAGTCATACTTCGTGCCTCTATAGCCTCACAAAAAATATGTTAAAAATATATATTGAAAAAAAAAAGGTATTCTATTAACTTTATTAGTAATAAAGTATCAATATAACAAATGCACGAGTTTGGTCAAACTACTTGCATAATTAAGCTTAGCTCAAGGTGTTCAAATTGAAGAGTATTAGACGGAGCTGCGCTACACTTATCTAAGGAACTCTTATTAAATCCTCCTTAACTAATCCTTTAGCGAGTGGGTACGGTCAGCATGTAACATAACTATTTTCTTTTTTTTAATTTGTTTTTTCTTTTTTTTTTCAAATCAAGTGAACTCAGTTGATAAAATAATTTGAATCTATCTTATATACATATATATTAAATGTATTGTTATTTTTATATGTACCTACATGAATTAATTAATTCTCAATTCTTTAGCAAATATTTGATGAATCTTTTTAATTTGATTATTATGTTCTGTTTTACTTATTATATATTTGTGTTGTATAGTAAGTTATAATATCGTGGAAAAAAAATATCAATAAGAGCGGGATACGGCGTGAGGCTGGTAAAAAAAAATATGTAAAATTTTATGATAAATGTATATCTAAAAAACTTATTAAAGTAGAAATCTATTTAAACTTTTTTTTATCAGCATCACGCTGTATCCCGCACACAGCAGAGTAGGCAGAGGGAACCTAGTGTTAAGACACTCCGTTCGGCACTTTCTGCCGATTTCTGAAGACATTGCGTGTTGAATGGCGGAACTCAACGCCGCTCTTTTTGCCTTGACACCAGAGCGAAGAAATGAAAATATAAATGGTAATAAATATTTCATTTCGTCTAGTAGGTATCAGACCCACAACCAGTCAATTTCACAGTACCACTGTGTACCCCTGCGCCATGAGTCGCCTCTCTATTTAAATATAACCTTAATAAAATTTCACCAAGCAACGTCATTGCTAACGCTACCAGTAATTAGTGCGAACGGTACATACATAGCCCACCGTACATAATGTAATTATGCATCCTACACACACCGCTCTAAAATATCCGAACAATTTGGAACTCTACGAAGTTGGGACCGCAGACGTCGGCCATCTTGCCGTCGCTATGGCAACACACCGCGAATTGTCTGTACCAGGGTGCCAGTGTACCTGAATGTAAATAGCTGCGCGTTTTGTTGTTTATGACTGGAACTTGTGTGGAACCTTTGTGGGACGTAATAGATTTTGTGCAAAAATACTTACTTAGACTTAACTGGTCTTGGAGGCAGCCGAGCTAAGAACGTTTAGGTTTGAGATATTCAAATGTATTTTTTTTTATATATAAAGAAAGGTTAACTTGTCTTTTTTGAAACCTAGCAATTATATCGCCTTTTTGTCATGATAGAATATTTGTAGAGTAAAAAAAACCATATGTCACTGTTATTGAACTATTTACCTACATTCTTGGGATTAAACATCAATCCTTCCACCAATCAACGTAAAAACTAGAAACGAAAGAAAACTGATAAATCTTTTTCTGCGGAAACCATAAGCACTATGCTTTGAAAAATAACTTAATTATTACAAAAAAATGCAATAACGTCAAATAACATCTAATTATTAAGAATAACATCTTTAGTAAGAATATCTTTTCATTTAAAAATAATAGTTAAAAACAGCCCCGAGATATTTAATTTAGAAACCCTTGAGACAATACTCAATATATTTAATCCGTAATTGAACACAAACAAGGGTTGAACGTAACATCTTAACGTTACCTACGAATGCTGGGGAGTTTTCTAATCCCACGTCCGTGACGAAACAGCTTGGAAATTATATTATAGTTCGTTAGTATAATATTCTTCAAATGACAATAATATTGTCATATGTAGACAACATTATTAAATTTACGTTAAATCAAATTATTTATTTATTTTTTTTTAATTTTAAGTCTATATTGCTTAGATTGTAATAGTTTTATAAGTTCGAGTTCCACGGTATAACTGATTTTCCTCATATACGTAATAAAATAGGGAAAAGTCTCTTGGAAGTAATAAATTTAATTATTTTAAATTAAATATCTCAGAGATATTGTTTCTAAATTTTAAAACAATTTCTTTGAGATAAAAGATGTATACCAATACATAAATATATAATAATATTATTTATCTGTTTTAAATGTTAATAACTAAAGTCATTTAAAAATATTTTTTATAGTGAACTTTTTTTTTTTCCACCTTTCCGCTGTATCCTACATATCGCAGTGTAAGCAGAAGGAACCTGGTAACTTAGCGCTACGACATTCTGTTCCCCACTTTCTGCTAAATTTTGAAGGCATTACGTGTTGAGTGACGTTACTTAACGCCGCGCTTTACCAGAGCCAAGAAATGAAAATATTAATATATTTCATTTCTCCGAGTAGGCATCCCACAACCTGTCTCGTTTACGGTACGCCATGACTGGCCTCAATTTAAATGGATATCTTCTATATATGTTTTAATATTTTACTGAGAGATGACAACGCACCTACAGCTCACGATGTTGTTCCATGAATTCGGTAGAGTATTTCAATATAAACGCCGTCCGCCGTAAGTCGGGCAGGACGCTTGCTATCCTGAGATGTGAGGACTACACTACCCTCGATCTACACTGGATTACTTAATATGGAATAAGATTCTGTCATTTTCTTATCAATTAAAATTTTTAATATTGTTAATTATATAATAATGTTAATCTCTATACTTACTTCTCTTTTTTTATTAACTTCTCTAGAGACGTTACTATATATTTATTTATTACTTATTGGTTATTACAAGCAATAATTTGTTGAAGTATGAAGAACACCAAGCATATAAGCAGGAAATCGTTGCATTTTAAGACCTTATTAGATATATTGTTGTCGAGTCAAACAACGCTGAATGCCGTAACAACGCATTATTCATATTTTGTTTTATTTACTTTTTTTGCAAACTCTACTGTACTAAAATTTCAAAAAAAATAAATAAAATGTAGCGGTATATGAACCCGCGCCTCTTGGAAACCATCCAAGCGCTCTGACCACTAAGTCATACATTCTTAACGAAATGGCTTTCTAAAAGAATAAAATTAATACTTAAAATAAATTAATCATAAATATTTATACGTTTTCTAAAGAAAGTAATTTATAAAATAATTCTTTCCTAATTGTAGAATAACATTTTAAAAATGATAAAAAACACATTGCAATCTGGAGAAAATATATCAAAGTCCGTCGCCGTACAAACAGATAACAGAGGACAGACAGACTAGTTCTGGAGTACTCTTCATTTCGAATGCCTGTCCACGCGCGTCCCACCCTCCTCCTACACGGCTTGTATACTACAACGCGGAAGCCGTAAGTAGTAGTAAGGTATAATGGATGTCACTATTTTTATATATATATATATATATATATATATATATATATATATATACGTGAATAACTACTATTCCTTTTCTATTTAGGTTTAAGTATCTTATATCTTCTTACATATCGGAGATAGAATCTATCTCCGCTATTTTATATCATATTATCAATATCTCATACAATTTGTAACAGCTGTATAAACCGCTATTTTTTTGCAGCAATGACGTATTTACACTTTTTGAAATAAACAATCAAATTTTAATAATAGTTTATCCGCATACATTGCTATATTATCTTCTTTAAAAAAGATTATTACATTATCACAATATGAGCGATACCATAAACTTGTTTTGTTTTATTCACATAATACCTTCGTTTCACATAATACCTTCTCGCTAGAAAAAAAAAACAATATTCTTACAAAAAAAATCCAAAAAAAAGGAATTAAACTTATTTAGAAAACGTATTTTTCTTTCCTAAGTGTGGAATAACACTTTAAAAAAAGTGTTAAAAAAGAAATTAATCAAAAATGTTACACCAAATGCCACATCCAAAAGAATTTCCTTCCGAAACATCAACGCACGCTCCTCGCTCCTTACCAAGTGATGAAAGGACGTGTGATACACCCCTCTGTTGTGGCTTGCTCTCAGGCTCCGCTAAACTTGAGGGCGACGCCATCACGACCCACCTGTATCAGTGAAATGGTGTAGAAGCAGTAATGAAAACGATGGCGCTCAAGATTCTAAAGGCATTGTTTAGTTTGGATATATCTTAATATGAAAGGTTTCACCGTTGCGAGTGATAAAGCGTTGGAGTGATGCGTGAGATGCAGCGACCCCTTTGTGTGTTGCACAGATGATAAATTAGAAAGTATTGTCATCTTTTACAGATATACATTTAATTTTTAACGTTGTGTTTAATTTAATGTTATTTTTGGGATCCTATATACATCCTTTTATACAATACTAATTAAAAAGTAAAAGGCAAATGCTTAAATATTTATTTATGTTTAAAAAGATTATTATATTCGTTTCGATCAAATGTGTCATTAGCTTGTAATACTTTTACACAACATTTCTAAAAAAAAATTGCGCCAATATACTCAATAAAATTTTGGCAATAAAGTTGTGTGTTATAATATGTTTAAAATGATAAAGTAATTGAACGTAGATATGGTCCACATGTACGAATTCATTTAAGATTGTTTTGTTATTAATAAAACTATAGTTATCGAGGCTAGTCATAGCGCATCTCAAGCGTATAACTGTAAACGCTACAGGTTATGGGTTCGATTGCTACTTGAAGAAATTAAATATATTAATTTTTTCGATATGGTGTCGAGGCAAAATACGGCGTGGAGTTCCGCCACCCAACACGTAATACCTCGAGAATTCTGACGAAACAGAGTGTCCTAATACAAGGCTCCCTCTGCCTACACTGCTATATACGGGATACAGCATAAGACTGAAAGAAACTATAGTTATGAAATACAGGCTAACATAACATCTTACGGAGACAATCTTTAATTGTAATTTTTATACACATACTTATATACCTACTTATTTTTTGAATTGTCTTACAAAATGAAATATTAAGAGCTGAGTATTTTCTCATAACTTTTTTACCAGAACTTTTGTCTTAAAATATAATAGGTACCGTATATAAATATAACAAGAACAATATCGTTATTTATATTACTATTTAATTAACACTGATGAACAAATTGAAATATAAAAATATATTAATTTTAATATTAAATAATTCAATCTATTTCTATTTGGATATTACAATTTTTAATATACAATAATCAGTACTTATTGATCAAAGCACATCTTTAATAACTCAAAAGCGTCTCGAAAACCAATCAAATCGCTACATCAACTATCCGAGATTGAATTGCGAATGTACGTAATATATCAAAGGTAATCCGTTTAAGTTTAAGGGGCACTATACTCGTATATCATGATAGTACATAGCCACCCTGTTTGGTCGTCTAAGCAGGGTGGGTGCGCGTATTTAGGCGTTTGGTTCAAATGTTACAGTCGTAATGCTTACGTAACTTGAGTAGTTTATTTTTTTTTAATTAAGAAAATATATGTATATTCGAGAGAATTCGAAGCTGTGATCTGTATTTATGTACATCCTGATAGCTCAAAAGAAAGTATGTAGTTAAACTGTCTGACTCTGTCATCTGATTTTTAGAACAAATTACACCTAACTATTACAATATTAGTCGTTGTGGCACAAATCTGTGTTCTCCCGATTCTTTTTAATCAAAAAGAAGCTAGTTCTCTTGTAACATACATTCGAGATAAGAAATTAATAATGTAGTTAACTTTATAACGTTAATATATACATAATTAAAATTACCATTTACATCATATCATCAGAAACTGACTTGAAGTAATCTATTTACATTTAAAAATATAAAACGCTAGCTCTTATGACTCGCACCACGATCTTTGTTCGTCAACTAAGCAGTGAGGGAGGCTGGCAAGGGGGTAACATTTTCCTGTTTGAAGGCACACGTCGCAAAGGGAAATCCTGTACAGGACAGAGCTCTAAAATTGCCCGTTTGTGATGGTGCTCAGGTATCTAAAGTACGGATTGCAGAGTAAATTGACGGTCTATATGTTGAATATGTATGTTATTATTGAATATTTACTATCATTTCTTACTTATGCTGTAATTTGATTCGTCGATGCTAGTAGTAGTAGTAGTTATGGGTTTTGTTATTTATTTGAAAGAGTTATTATTTGAAAGAGTTTTCTGGTGGTAGGTATCTACATTTCGTAGTTATCGTTTGCATTGTTTTGAAATGGATGGCATTTGGATTGTTTGTTCTTAAGTGTATATTTTGATGTACCTATATAATTTAGCTTATTAACTTTACCATTGTATTTATAAAAGATTTCCCTTTCCACACAGTAATCACAAATTGAACTTATTACATACGATTATTTTATCTGTTTATGTTTTCCAGAAAACAATATCTCCCTACTATGTAATTACAATTTACTAATATTTTACATAAAAATTAAATAATAAATAACATACAGGTTATGTTCATATTACAATAAATTTACTTTAATTTGATGTAATGTGGATTCCCGTGACATATGGTAAACCACGTCCGTCATGAGTTATTAGAGTTTTTATCAACTACTTATGATTAAACATACAAATCATACAACGCTATGCGATCTAGGAAAAGTTAATGTTGCATAAACTAATGATGTATTGCTTTTTTCTGCTTTGCCAACTATAAAGCCCGGTTTCTACTGTGGGCGAAGCGGTCTCATTAATGACTACGTTTAACTCGCAAGAGTAAACTGCATACATACATTTATTTTTACTAATAAATTGTCCGATGGAAAGGACCTGGCAAGCGGAAAGAGGTGAAATGAACGAGTGCATCGTTTTCAGTTCTAGGGAGCAAACTGAAGTAATTACAAAATACCTAACTTCGTCGTAAAACAGGGTGACTGATGCGTCTGCGCTCCTGATTTTTTCCTCTATATATTCAATAATAGGCATATCATGTAGTATCATATCAATGTATGATATAGTATTTGCCAGTTGTCTGCAAGAATTCGATATTTTATAAAAAGTCACACGTTCCAAAATAACCGCTGCACCATTGAAAATCGCTGAACATAGACCACTGTTGATCCATCGTGCCAACGCTATTCTTAGTCGTGCCAACGACAAACTCTTGGTTGTGATATGAGCAAAAATTACGCTGGTGCCGAACGAGGCTAGACTTGTCTTGTGTCTAATATATGTACCTATATGTTCTTTAAACGAGATCATTTTAAAACTCACTTTTTTTCAGCTTCATCACGCTGAAATCTGTATCACGCATACAGCAGGGTAGACCAAGGAAATCTAGTATTAAGACACTCTGTTCCCCAAATAAATTTTCTCATAGATATAATAATAAATAACAACATATACAAAAGCCCTACAAAACAAACTGTTTTACTAACGCTACTCCCCACTAGATACCTACATACTACCTACGACCACGTGATCCGTGATTACCGACTAACACACACTAAAATAATAATAAATAATAACACACACAAAAAACGTACAAAATAATTTGTTTTACTGACGCTACTCCCCACTAGTAGTAGGTATCTACCTACCTACGTACGACCACGCGATCCGTGATTACCGACTGATTGCAAACACCACTGTTTATATTTACCCTGCGAGTGATACTCTACTACGACACGCTCTTAGTTGTGATATGAGCAAAAATTACGCTGGTGCGGAGCGAGGCTAAGGCTTTGTCTAATATATGTGTTATATGATTTTGATGTGATGAGATCAAATTAAAACTCAGAAATTATGTTTTATTTTTTTAACATTCACGCTGTATCCCGCATATGTAGCAGGGTAGGGAGAGGGAAGCTAATGTAAAGACACTTTGTGCTCGAAGTATAGCGTGTTCGGTGGCGGAACTCAACGCCGCGCTTGTCCTCGACACCAGAGCGAAGAAATAAAAATATTAACAAATAATAATTAATTCCTTCAAGTAGAGCTGTAAATTAAATGTATACAACGTTTCATAAATAAATCTTAAATTTATATTAAAGGCATTTCATTTCTTCGCTCTGGTGTAGAAAGACAAGGCGCGGTATTGAGTCGCCACTGAACACATAATGAAAGTAAGAAACGGAAGTTACATAATGAGAACGAAGTGTCGTAACACTAGATCCTCAGGTTCCCTCAACCTATCTCTACCTACCCTACATACAGGATACAGTAAAAAAAAAACAAATTAAATTTACAAATACAATAAAAATATTTCTCATATCAATCAATCAGTGTTACATTTTCGTCGCATTCAAAATCGAAATTCAAACTAGCATTTCTAAAACCCAAAATAAGAAACATATAGGTACAATATCATGTTATCTCATACTCTTCTCAAAAGAACTTATCACACCTACGTACTACCTACATATGAAGATATGATGACGGTAAGATAACTGGGACGGGTGGTATTAGGGTCGCCCATGTCATTAGGCATCCCTTGACTTGCAAACGCATTGATTTGCATGACCCGGTTAGTTTTAGGTGTGTACGTATGTGGTAGCCCTCTCTGGTGGTGTTTTATGTGTTTTTTTGAACGTCTCTACAGTTCACTCATTCCTTTTTTTTAATTATTATGTTTTTCGTTTTCTTTGTAAGTCTATCTGCTGTGCAAGCATCTTGAAAAATAAAAAAAATCTTGTTGCAACTTAACAAAATATTAGGACTTATTTTTTTTACTATTTTATTAATTGCATACTAAATAAATGACTTCTGAACTTACCTATGAATAATAAGACTATAATTCTCTACATTGAGTATATAAAAAAAATCTATCAAGTGCGACTCTGACACCGAAGGTTTCAACAATTTCTGAATTTCAGTACAACTGATTTAAAAGTTGATAAACTTAAGTTTGCATACCCGTTTGTTATGCCCGTATGCATTCATTTTATATGTAAGGAACTAACAAGTAACAAATTATATAATTTTGTTATAAAATATATGTAAAATGTTACTTTTTGGTTTTTTCCTTTATTTATATTGTATTTGTAAGTTCTGACTTTGAACTTTGAACAAACGATGCCTGTATCTTTTGATTGGGGAAAAATATAATATTAAATATTTGATAATAATTTCAGCTTGATACATCCGGGCAGTCTTGAAATAAATAGTTTTAACAGACGGACAAACGGATAATAAAATGATCCTATTAGGGTTCCGTTTTTACTTTTTCAGGTACAGAACTCTAAAAAATAGTGACAATTCCACAAAATTTACCATATGTTTTTACATATCAGAAATTTATAATTAATCTTTCATCATAGTATGTAACAAAGGTAAACTCATTACAAATAAATTGGTTACATACGACAACGCTCTACATCGTCGAGTAAATTGTTATAATTTGCTTTATTTGAATAAGCGTTGACGCAATTTAGGCGGTGCAGTTGGAAGAATGTATGGCTAGAAGCGATTATTATAGGTTCAATTACTTTAAACTTGAAGAAATCTTTGAATTGTTAAAGTATGTACATGTTTTTCCTTCTTTGTCAAATACGATAGGATAGGCATGACCTTTTTTTAATAAGAAAATTTAAATTTTCTCAGGCGACCTCACATAATATAGGAGGTGGGAAAACTAAAAAATATATAACAACTTAAAGTTTAACTTGCTTCTTCTCAAATCAAAGACTTGTTAGATATCGATGATATGATCAATGAACAATCGATTCAATATTTTTGACACATCAATGTCAAGCAAGAGTAACATCTTTTGTCGAGCGATGGGAAAAAATAACCGGTAAGCAGCAACCCTTTACAACGTACCATACATACAACTCATTTAAATCTCTGAGCATCCCCTGTTTTGCCTGCGATGCACCTTGTTGCAAATTAAGGATTCAACCCTATAAAAAATATGACCCCAAAGAATCGTGGGTAAAAAAGTTTTATCTTTTTTTTTATTACACTTTATTGAAATGAGACACCGGGGTCGAATATAAAATTGGTCTTTTTATGCATAGTGAAAGGGTTAGACACGTCCATTGAATACGTTTTTTTATTTAATTTAGTGATACGCACAAAGGCTTCTGCTACTGCGGTTCGTGATGCTTCGTTATAGCGGTGTTAAAGTTGGATTTGTGTTTGGAATTATGTTCTTAACTGCAGATAATGTTTAATTATTATATTGTGTTAAAATAAAATAAATATTGTACCTGTAAAAGAAATATTTGAAAAACGTGTACATAACATAAAAAAATTTAGAGACACCACATCTTTATTATTACGAAAATATAACATAATTATTATTAGTTAATAGTTACTAAATAAAACTTAGAGCTGTGACTGCATTACCAAGCACTTATTTAACTTGTCATATAAATTTGATTTTAACTGTACTACCTCACTCAATGTTTCTCAAAAGTGAAAAGTGCCGAACGGAACAAAATTTCAAATGATTTTTGTCTATCTTGTGAAACCTATCTATATATACCTAAATATACATGAATGACCGCCTAAATTTTTCTTCAAAATTGACTTAAATTTAGTACTCCGTTCCACATAAAAATTAACGTTTTTAACATGGGCGTATCTAGAGAGATTTTCTTAATGATGAAACTAGAGCTTTAGCTTTGAACAAATATAATTATAATTTTTAATGTTTTGGGGTAAAATTTTTCGTTGGTAAAATTTATGCGTTGGGCACAAGACTATTCTCGGCTAGGCCCGGACCAACCGACCCCTATTCCTACGCCCATAGTTTTAATCATTATGACATTTGATTTATGCATAATCTAATAATTAATAAACACTGCAGCTTCATCCATAATACAGCCATATCTTGTGTCAAAATACAATAGCATAGATTTTATCAGCAAATTTCACACTCCGCGCTCCAACATTCCGAGGGCTTTATTTGGACAGATAACTATCGTTCCCATTTCATCTGCCGACGTCGGCTGTGTCAAGAGTCCTTAACTCTATTGACTCCGTGTGACAATGGTTTAGATTTATTTGATTTTATACTGTGTATAGATAGGTAGATGGTTAGGTGAGTTTTAGTGGTTCGAATTCTAATTCGGGGGGTTTTTTTTCAATTTTCCCACAGCCTTAAAAAGTAAAACATTAATTAAGTTATGTATATTAAAAAATAAAGCAATGCTTATTAACCTTAACACTGTTGTTTTTTTTATAAGTTTCATGCTGTATCCTGCAGATAACAGGGTAGGCAGAGGGAACCTAATGTCAAGTTCCTCACTCTCTGTCGAATTCTGCATTGCGTATTAAATGGTGTAAATCAACGACGGGTTTCGCTACGGTACCTGAGTGAGGAAATGAAAATAGCAAATATTTCATTTCCTCAAGTGGGAATCGAACGCATATACCTATATAACTTGTCGTGCATACATATACTAACTTGTGTCTCTGGGCCACGACTGGCCTAACAATTTGAAATTTTTCTTCATTTTCTGTGATAAAAGCTTATAAATTAAAATAATAAAAAAATATTATACCTAATAGAATATATAAAATAATAATTGCTTACTGTTTAATAGTTCTACGTTGTTTTGTAACCTACCTATGTAGTAGTCATTAAGAGTTCAAATTATTGTTCTTTTTAGGGTTCCGTGCCTGACAAGGTAATGGTAACAAAAAAGTATGACATTCTTAGAAAAAGTTAGAATTTACAATACAAATAAATGGAATAATCCGAAAACTGACAATTAATTTTACAATGTATTTAATAGAAAAAAGTCAAAAATTTATATGTCCACGCCACACAGACTTAAGTTTGTCAACCTTTCCACCGCGTGTCCGTTTCGTGACCAATAATTATGAAATTTGGCTAGAAGTGCGAGCCGACTTTCAGTACAAATATAGGATAAAATTAGAAAATAAAAATTATTACAAACTTATAATAATAGTTCATTTCATACAAAATGAATGCATACGCCTGCAAACTTAAACTTGTCATTTTTATAAGTAGTACTCCCTGTTAACTTACAATCTTGAAATTAGTACGTTGGTGGGTAAGTCCGATTCGCAAGCGACCGGCGTTTTTTTTTATATTATGCATATTATCATGTGTATTTACATTTTTTTTTATGGAAAAGACACGGCAAACGAGCGTGCGGATCACCTGATTGTAAGTGATTACCGCCGCCCACGGCCCCGAGCAACCCCAGAGGAGCTACAGGTGCGTTGCCGGCCTTTAAGATGTGTTGGGCACCGGAGTCCGGCATTACCTGATGCGAAACGCAGTGGCATAAAGCCAATACTTCACGCCGGTTTTAAATGCCAGGGGTGGTAATGATCCGGTCGAGTCTGCCCATGCGTGTTGCCATTGCTGGCGACGTGACTCTACCACACGTACTTTAGTCGCCTCCTACGACACCACCAGTACCAGGATGATCCTATTCTAGGCCGGGATCACACGGCACAGTCATACAATTAAATCTATTATAATTAGATCTCTATTTTCTCAAAGAGCATTTGTTTCAAAGATGGTGATACCTAGGATACTAGGTAGTCAAATTATAGATGTTTAATGACGATTAAACTAAATAAGCTTCACGCTGTATCCCGCGCACAGCGGTGTAGGTAGAGGGAACCTAGTGTTAAGACACTCCATTCCCCACTTTCTGCCGAATTCTGGAGGCATTGTTGAGAGTGGCAGAATTCAACGCTGCGCTTCGCCTTGACACCAGAGCGGAGAAATGGAAATACAAATTTAAATAAATATTTCATTTCTCGAGTGGGGATCGAACCCACAAACAGTCGGTTTTATAGTCACACTTTGTGCCCCTGCGCCACAACTGGGCTGTTTAATGACGATGACTATAACATATTATAGTTATTAATTGTAGAAATACAAATGTCGCCGTAGAGTTCAAAAATATGCTTCAAATGTTGAAAAACACGTAGTGACAATATTTTTAAATCCTTTCGCATTCTAAACGCAAGACAAGAGAAACAAAAACATGAGACATAGGACTAGTGTAAAGTGATAGAAACGGAAATACGAATTAAATATTAATTAATTGCTAATGTATAGCAATAACTTAAAAGAGTTTTTTTTTCCTTTTTTTTAAATAAGAGAGAGATACAATATCTAGTCTTAAACTAATGTTCTTTTATTACCTTATATTGGTGACAATGGAGATGTCAGTTTTTCTTGCTATTACGTAAACTGTTGACGTTTCAAATAAAAAAATCGGTTTTTATTTTTGTTTATACTTTCTCTTAACCCCCGATCGATGTGATCATAAATACAAACTTTCCAATCCGAATTGTTAAACATAATTCTAACCTCGTTAAAACATTACCATTCGAATCGATCCAAATACCCATAAATTTTACAAACTGAGTGCAATGTCCGAATGTTTAGTAACTGCGTCGCCGCCGTCACTCCCTCCGTATTGGTGGGACATACGCTACTATTTACCAGTAACCCTTACTGACCCTTAACCTAAACGTAACCTCCGGGACCCTTGGTCATTGTGAAGCGAATTAATCGGCTAGTACGCCTTTTGTATTGGTCAGTACCCGCCCGAAACGTCCGTCCGTCTATTGTGTTCATATTAAAACTTTTTAAGTGTCCCCCCGTCAGTTTAGGGCTTCGGTACCGGTTTGCAATTTTTTTTTATTTGACGAAACCAGTTCTATGTAATGTGTTTGTGATGAATTTCCGCGTTTTTGTTATTTTGATATATTAGATTCGTTTTGTTTTTGTTTGAAATGTTTATAAGTTTTAAGATTGATTGATTGCTTTTGGTGGGTACTTGCTAATATAGGTATGCATACATTATACATGCATATATTTTCAATTTTCAAAATATATTTCTAAATTCTAGATTTTTTTTTATATTTAGCTTTTAAGTATTAACTCATTCCTTTAGGTATACTTGGATATTATCTTAATATTTATTTTATATATTTGTGTACTTATTTTACGAACATACATTAAAAGCTTAACAATAGCATAGATCAGAAGAGATTTTATTTAAAAAAAAAATTATTAAGTTCTTGTTCATTGTACTAAAACAAAAGTTCTAAAGATAGAAATGCTTTTGAATAATAAAAAAGCTTAGTGCGTATGTGTATAACACAAACATTACCATTATTTAGGCTGTAATCTAGCTATTTATATCTCACTAGCCTCATAAAAAAATATACTTTAACTCCATAAAACTTTTTTAGATTTTAGATTTAAAAAATATACAAATGCACTCTCTCAAATTTTGCAAGCTATGTATGTAGCGAAAATCAAAAATTAAGTCACTTCGTTCTCCACTTCGTATCCTTATTTGTTTACATTTTCGTTAATTTGATATTATATTATATTTATATTATTATATTTTTTTATTATACTATACCCAACTACTAGGTACGTAGGTACCTACATAGATAGCATAAACGTAGGTATCAAAGTAGGTTCACCAAAACCACAAAATACTCCCCATTTAATACATAACCAAAGTAAATGCCGCTTTATCACTGATTCAAATTTCATTCAGGCTAAACCCTGTCAGTCAAACTGCCATAGAAAGGATAAGCGGAAAGGTGCGCGACGCTTATGCAAATTTCCTCACCCGTACATCCGATTCTATCCTGTGCAGCACCTCTATAAGGCCTATAGTGCCTTAGAAATGATAAAATAAAAATAATATTTGCATTCTTCTAATATCTCACACAAATATAAACGAATTTGCCATCGAAATAGCAATCAAAATTGCAAATCAAAAAATTCCTTTAGACCCTTCCAGTGCAAAACTCCTTTCTAATTTGCATGGCGCATTGTTAGGAAGTTTCACTTTTTTAAATGGCCACAAAAGATTTTTTTAATAAACAACATTGCGAAAGGAGAACATCTGCTGGTAGACCCTTGTATTTAAAATAGTATAGGTGAGTGCAGTAATTTGAATATTGCATCCACACTGCTACATTTGTATATGAATAGGTTTGATAATAATAACTGATCAATACTATTTGCATCTCTATAATCGATATATTAATATTCAAATTTTGTTTTGTTACCGCTTAGCCCTCACGTACACGTATTCGTATATTAACTATTAGTTACTAAATTTTTTTTATACTTCTCATGTAATATGTGACCGTTACAAATATAATAATATAACAAAATAGACAAAAACGCAACAGCAATGGATTCAAACTTTTATAGAGAAAAAAACATAAAATCGAAGGTCGAAAGAAGTCAGATGTATATCTTATATGTAAAAATTTTTTTTTTTAATTTACAAGCTCTACGTTTAGGTTCATTACCTACAATTTCGACTGTTAGCTAGGTATAGTACCCAATATTTTATAGGCTAAGCAACTAACTATCTCATGTTTCCTTTAGCTTTTCTCATATTAGGTAGGTGATGATGTTAAATATTTTTATTTTCAAATAAAAGTCAAATATTTTTAGGTTGAAAATTTTTACATCTTCTCAATATAATATGAAAGTTTTTCATAAGCAAAAATATATATGTTTGGGAATATTAAATCTAATAGGTAGGTAGATCTAAGATGATTTGGATTATATTTAATAATCCACATTATTTATATTTTCCAATCGTTAGGTATGCATAGATTTTTAACATAATTTCGTTAAAGCAAAAACAGGACTATGGCCAACAATAGCGTTAGATTTTATTTATTTACAATCACACAGCGTGAACGATTCAATACTAGACAATAAAACTACAAATTCGCCGCAGTATGCGAATCTATGCAAAATAACACCAGAAAAACCAGATATTCTACTCCATTTAATGAAAACAAGTTTCACCACGCGCCTCTATTATTCGCAATATTTTAAAGAGTTAGGGTGAATTTTTGCGCTAGTAACACAAGTTTTGGCGCATTGTAGTGTTACCTGTTAACGAATTATTGAATTAGCTAATAATTATGGCGTTCGTCGTAAATTATATCGAATGGGCTCGTATAATTTATTGTCTGTTTGTGGTTATTTTAAATGTGTTTTTGACTTTAAATCAATTTGTATTCATTTTATATTTTTTTAATAGTTAACCTCAGAACTACTGATATAGCCACGAAGGTGTGACCTGCCTATTTCCTAGCATCAAAAATATAGATCTAAACTTCCAAATGTTCAGTAAATAGGCGTACCTACCTAATGATATCTTGATAGGTGTTAGTAATATTTGCTACCTGTGCAACTAGTCTATTCTAAACCTATTGGTTTTTAATAAGAAGTTCTTAGTATAAAACAGCAAATCGTAAAATAGAAAGCATCATTTAGATGCCTACGTAGGTACTGTATGATAATGCAAAATATACCTAAAATAGTAAATTATAGTATCAATATTTATAGTTTTTATTAATAAGTAGGGACGAAAGGTTATTATAAAAATATATATACCTATATATATATATATCTATATAATAATAAGAAATTTCTCTGGATAATTCATGAGATTCGAGACCAAAAAGTTCAAATTTGGATTTTATTTAAATTAGCAATGTAAGGCTACGAGTAGATTAATATTATTCTTGTGTAATTTTGACTATATATGGACATAGGTACTAGTATGTAATTAATAACTTTGTGCATAATTGTAACATGTTTAATAAATCATATTCCTACTCATTTTTACTGTTTTAACCTAATATTTATAATGGTTTCAATAAAAATCTTAAATAAGCATTCATGTCTTTTATTTTACAATATACGTTGCCTACTTAATATAAGTCATCATGTACCTACTGTTTAGTAGGTACCTAAAAGTTAGAGTGTCTTCCTCTAAACACAAAAAAAAACAATGAAATTACGTTGCATCATTTAACATGCATCTAATTAACATGTAAAAAAAATTAACAAAAGTATGAACAAAACAAATACTCAAAAACAATATATAAACAAAATACCAAACCAATCAATACAACGAAATCATTGCGTCGTTCCCTAGAAAAAAACAAGACCTAACTCTATGGTCCAGCAGCAAATCTTGAAAATAGAACATGCGATTTGGCGCCAAAATTCGGCGTCACCGAGACCGCGCCTCACACACGGGCCCCGCCCCACACACGCCGGCCAATCGCACGAGTCTATACACCCTCGCGCAACACGCATATTGATCTGCGGACACAGCTCGAACCGTTTACATTTCGACATATCACACACTAAACGCTGACAAACAATAATGTGTGGTAAGTTATTATCATTTTAAATTCTATTTGTGTTAGCATAAAGTTGAAAATGCAATGGTCGATCATGTGGCGCTTGCAACACGAGGTTTTGCTGGATATGTGTAATTTATAATCTTGTTAGAAAGGCGGAATGTGGACTCTATTTCTTTTAAAAGAAAGTTATAATTTCTATAATTCAGTTATGTGGTTTTTTTTTTTTTATATATATTATGTAAACAATTAACTCGTTTCTCTTGTTTTATAATTTGGCTCCACATTATTAATGTATCGATCATGTAAATAAAATGCTTTTTAAATTTTATAAAAAAACAATATAATAGTTAAACAAAAAAGTTCTGATTAATTCGTCACACATTTTATTATAGTAAAGATAAATTTCAAAATAAATAACTACAAAATTATTACTGTAGAGCCATCTAGCCGGTTAAATGAATAATTGCATGCAACTACAAAAGAACGTAGGTATTTGCTTTGAGCCCGAAGTTTTAAGTAGTTTCCGTATATCTGGTAATAGATGTCGCTATTACTTTACTTACCCTAAAGGGGCTTTTACACTACCAATACCATTATTCAACGCTGCACAACACTTCAAGTACGTTCGACCATTCTTGGCCGCCATGACGTTACGCCAAATGTTTAAAACAAAAGTTTTTTTTCAAAATTCGAATTTGAATCAGCTCTCATTTCACCAAGTTATTAAAGTAGAGTTATGAAGGTGTAGAATTAATTAAAGTAAATACAGATTGTGGCCAATGTGTTTATTTTTATAAATTTATAAAATCTAAAATAAAATACTTTTACAATATAATTGTGAACACATTATTCTTATTAAAAAAAATAAAATAAAACTATGCTACGCAAGCAAGCAATAAAAGCTCCTTAATAGTGGGGTTGTCACAAACCATGAATGTGGATGGTATATTATATAAGATTGGAAAGATTTAAAATATGTGCTGAGGTACAAAATACATTAAATTAAAATAAAGTTAATCCAGAATATATAGTTAGAGCAGTATAGAAAAACAGCAGTACTCAAATTATTTGATTCACAAACAAAAAGGGTCTTGTTTCATTCATCCTGATTATATACATATGGACACAATTTTTAAATAGGGTTAATAAACAGTTTATTAATATAATTAATTCTTGCAGAATTATTTACTTTAATTATTCACAAACAAAGAAAAATACACATATTGTAAAGTAATACAAAATTATGATTAAGATGTATACAAAAATTATAACAGAAGAATAAATACTTCAAAATTTTGCTTCATTTGTTAGTTTTGCATTATCACTAATATTATATAAATTGCATTTATTATTACGATTGATTGCAATTGTGATTATAATTATAAAAATATAATAAAAATGTTTAAAGCTTTCCTAACCATACTACAATAAAAATAAATACAAATAAAATATTTCAGGCGATCTCTGCTCTTTCAATATCTTTTACTGGTTCGTTTAACACTAAAGGTACATCCCCTCCAGTATTTTTAGGCACCCATCCAGTTGACTCTTCTTCTAGTTTTTTCTTTTCTTCTTGCATTCTTTCATATTCATTTATTTCAATTTGATATTTTGGAGTTGTTATTCCAAACAAACCTGCCAATGATTCACCTGCAGTATCTACTGCACTTAGAACTTTACTACCAGATTTCCAAGCATAATATGATAACCATGGACCCCACGCCATAGATTTCTACAACAATAAATATGATACTGTTATAAAATTAAGAAAAAATAATTTTGATTTCTTAAATAAATTAGTAATAAAAAACTAATAAAATAATATAAACATATAAGTTGAGTAATAATTAAACTAAAATTTATCACTTGACTGTGAGGCCAGTTATGGTAAAGGGACAGAAGTGGGTGACTGTAAAGACAGGTTGTGGGTTCGATTTACACTCAAGGAAATTAAATATTATAATTTCCTTGGTCTGGTAACAAGCCAAAGCGCAGAGTTGAGTTCCACAATGAATTCGGCTACAAATGAGGAACGGAAGTGTCTTATAGGCTAACAAGTGACTTAACACACGGCAACTAGGTTCCCAGGTTCCCTCTGCCGATCCTGCTACGTAAAACTAAAAAATATTAAAATTTAAATGTATATATATATATGTCACTTACAGTGTCTGCATTTTCACTATCATGAGGCGCACTTTGAAGTTCACTTATATTTTCTTCTTGCAATTCCTCTTCTACGCCGTCGCTAAAATGTAAAAATTTTATGGATCTATTAATGGTAAGCGATACATCAGAAACATTATTTTCTTGCGTCGACTCCATTTTGTCTTTTTGTAAACTACAATATTAGATATTCCGTCATTGTTTACTAATACGGCCTTGATTGTAAATATTCATCTATTTTTATTTGTGACGGATGATTCCTTTTTGACGTCAAAGTTTATGATAAATTGATTATTGTAAATATAGTTGCCAACAAAAAATATACTTATATTAAATTACTGTTACTTACTTGCCGTGATATAAAATCTATGGTTATCAAGTATCAATATCAAAACTAAAAATAATATATTAATAAAAAAAAAAAAGTGGGGAACGGAGTGTCTTTCACTACTTTCCCTCTGCCTACCCTAATATATTAATTTCTGTCATTATAAATAATACTATGTAAAATTATTATTCTTCAATAAAGCCAAAAATTTTAGTCTTTTCTTTCATTTCACTACTCAAATCATATATAACTTATGTATATATATTTTGAGTAGTGTTTATATTTAAAATCTGATATGAATTATAGATGTCATATTTAATATAACTATGATTATGAATAATTATTATTGACCCCGCCATTGAATTCGGATTTAGGTCAGAGCAAAAAAATATCGATTTATCGAAATAAAACTCGATATTGGTAGGGTTAACATTAATGATTTTGTTACCGTATTTTATTTTTAGACTACCCTACTGTATGCGGGAAAAGTGTGAAGCTGATTTATTTATTTATTTTATTTTTGAAACTAAAATAGTATCAATATTTCTGACGATATAAATATATAATTTTTATGGTATAAGAAAATTACGAAAAATTGTCAATAAATATATCTGGCAATACTACTTAGTGGTTGCATAGCATTTTTTTCATATGTAAATACTAAATTCTACTTGAGAACAACTTTTGGGTATATGTATTCTGTGCTTGAGAAGTTGAAAAGTCATAACAAAAACAAACTATAATTATCGGTATCGGCTAAACATCTTTAATTAATAACATAAACCGACCAGATATTTTTTATTAATTCTAATATGTTGCGAAAGTTTTTAAGCTTATAATGGATAGTTATTGTCGTGGTTGCTTAACAAAATATGAGCCTGTGGACTTATTTCAGTATAATGAAAGAAATAGACGCCTATTTGTTTATTGTACGGGGTTGCAGGTATTTGTAATTTACAGCACTTAATATGTATTGAGTATTGGCGGTATTTTGACATCATGTATTATTATTTTAGGTAAAACGTAACGATGCCTTTGATTTTCAACTCTGTAAAGAATGTTGTGTTAATATGAGAAATGCTTGTAATTTTAAGAAAACATGTAGGAATTCTGATAAAAAGCTAAAGAACTACTTAGAGAACAAAGAATCTGGTGATAATACAGATTTTATCACTTTCCTTAAAAATAATGAAGATTCATTGAAATTGAGGTAACATTCATTATATTTTGTTGCTTGTGGAAATAGTATAGAAGAATTTTTATTATTTACACTGAAACTTTACATTATATGTTTAATAAATGAACATTTGTGCTTTACAGGCTTCCAATAAATATTGGTAATAGTACTCCAGCTTATAACAAAATTAAAGATGATGATAATGGTAATATTATTATAATTATAATTTTAACTATTTTTGAGGCCCTTGTGAAATATTTAATATTTTAATTACATCACTGTGGTTATGAGGTAAAAGTAGAAGGGAACAGTAATATCTTAATAGGAACAGAGTGTGTTAACACTAGGTTCTATGCCTCTGTTAGGTGCATATGTATCATTCTGTATGCCTGTCTAGTATGAGGGTAAAATCTTGAAAAAAGTTGCTATATATTTTTTTATAATTTCTATAAAAATATAAATGTTATACATTGCAGAATCAACATGCACAAGTATACAGAACTTTATGAGAGATATCTTACCCACGGAAGAAATACCAGACAGTGAAGCTCGTATTATATGTGAAGTGATAGAAGAAGAGGCGGATATTCTAGAAGATTCTCTAGACTCACATTGGCTCCAGGAAGATGTGTCACTTGATAGTGACTTTAGACTGGATTATAAGTAAGTAGCTCCTTATAGCTTTTTGAGATATGCATGTGAAGTTGTGGTGCTTAAAATTGCACTTAGTCAACTAGTGCTAGAGTGAAGAAATTAAAATATTTTAATATTACAATTTCCTTGAGTGGGAGTTAAACCTACATCTGTCACACTTGCAGTCAAACTCTGTGCCACTGCTCCATGGCAGACCCATCATGAACAGATAAAGTTGACTGCAATAACAATTTTACAATTAAAAGTATTACAAATACATTATAGCTGTATATAACTATAATTTATGTTAAGATATTTTATAATTTAGCAAATGCTATAATAACATTAAGCAAATATATTAATTTCACAATTAAACTTTTTAAACAGTTTCAGTCCATTTTCAACTACAAATTCAATTAATAATGATTCACCAAAAAAAGTTTATGATGACACACAAGAAGAGAAAAAAATTAAAAGTGAAGATATTAATAATTCAGATTTGGGTAAAGCTGTTGTAGAATTTAACATAAATGATTTTAATAAAGAAACAGATATTGAAGAAAACAAATGCACAATTGATGCTAACTTGGAGAATGCATTGAAAAATGTCAATGCTGAAAAAGTTATGTTAGATGAAATACTTTTGACACCACCAGGTAAATCGTTTTTAATTTTAAATGTTTATAAAAATACCTTTTTTTTATTACACTCTTTTATTAGGTTTTGATGTACAATACAATATTTCCACAACATAAACCATTGTGAGCCAATTGAGGAGGGGAGACTAGCGTGTTACTGGAACCGTGGCAGGTTATAGATTTGATGCCCACTCTATGAAATGAAATATTTAATATTTTTATTTCTTTACTCCGGTGTAAAGACAAAGCGCGGCGTTGAATTCCTCCACTCAACACGTAATGCCTTCATATTCGGCGAAAAGTGGGGAGCGGAGTGTCTTAACAATAGTCTCTCTCTTTTTACCTTGCTACATGCGGAATACAGCGTGAAGCTGAAAAAAGAAAAATAATAAACCATGCTATGTTAGTTGGACTAGTGTAGTCAATTTTCTACTTATTAGCTTAGATTGAAACTGTTTGTTACTTTTTTTTCTTTACAACCCTAGATTTCAAAGATATGCTCTGTAGTTTCGAAAGTAAAATGTCAATTCACAAAAACACTTTTTTATTTAATTTTAATATTGATTTCTAGTATTACAAAATATATCAGCACCGCCAACACCTTTAATAACAAACATATTATTTGGCGATACAATTGATGACAACATTATGAGTAATACTCAAGAAATACAGGAAGCAAACAAGAACGATGTATGCCAAGACGACATAGACGTTTTAGATGAATTCCTCAATATGAATAATAATAAACAAAAATCTATCGATTACGAAGACAGTTTAATAGATATTGAGGAAATTGAACATATACAAAATTATTTAAATAAAGAAACGAATATTGAAGATACAAAATTAATAAACAGCATGTCTCCTATAGAAAATAAATATTGTATAACAAATTTTTATTGTAAAATGTGTGAAAGACAGTTCAAGAACATAGTTGCTTTGAAAGTGCATTGTACTAAACATCACAAGATTAGAATAGAGACTCCAAAGAGGAAACGCACTCGTAAAAAATATATATGTGATTATTGTGGGAAAATTTTTATGTCGTCGCGATGTATTACAAAACATCTGGCTGGTCATCAGGTAAATATTTTTAGCAGACACTTTGTTCTCTATTTTCCGCTTAAACTGCGAGATATTGTGTGTTGAGTGGCGGAATTCAACGCCGCGCTTCGTCTTGTAGTAATAAGCGAGAACATTAAATAATTCACTAATTATTTTCCTCGAGCCTGAATTGAACTTACAACCGTCGCGTTTATAGTCGCATGCCTATGAAAACTTTTGATTTAATTTATTTGTAAAGGATTCATTCATAAATTTGCGTCACATGGATCGAGAAAGAGGGATCTAGGGGTGGGAAGGTTCCTAAGGTTTGTGACATCAAAAATATCATTCAAAGTGCTTTTTTTAATTAAGTTATTTATTTCTGTGACAAAATATGTGACTTCACACTATGTACAGGGGTCTCGCAAATGTGACCTACTGGCTACTGTATGTAACAAATACGGGTCAAACAATGTTGATATTTGAATCTGAAAATTTGTATTTCATCGTATTATTGTGAGCTGTGTGATCCCGGTCTAAAGTACGTGTGGTAGAGTCACGTCGCCAGCAATGGCAACACGCATGGGCAGACTCGACCGGATCACTGCGTTTCGCATCAGGTAATGCCGGGCCCCGGCGCCCAACCCATCTTAAAGGCCGGCAACGCACCTGTAGCCCCTCTGGGGTTGCACGGGGTCGTGGGCGGCGGTAGTCACTTACCATCACGTGACCCGCACGCTCGTTTGCCGTGTCTTTTCCATAAAAAAAAAATATTTTATATTGTTTTCTTTCAGAATTTGAAAACATACAACTGTGATAAATGTAATATAAAATTTTCGTCAAAATCAAAACTTGGCCAACATTTAAGCATTCACACGGGAATTAGGACAAAAAAAGATATAGGGAAGGTATGATATAACTTTTTTTTTGGCAAATACATTTTATACAGTATGTTAAATTTGTAAATAATAATTATAATATTTTGTTGTGTTGGATAAAATGCTTGTTGCTAGTAAAAATTTTATAAGCTAAAACTTAACTGTTATGAAGACATATTATAACAGTATTAGACTAATATACAATAATATTAAAATACATCATCAGCTATATATACACAATTTCATAAAAAAAAATCAACACTAAACAGTTATTTAAAAAAATATTAAAACTATTTCATCATCAACATATCAAATATAACTAAAGTCTTCGCATATTAAAACAACTTTTCTTTTTCTAAAATAATACTTATAGTAATATTGAAAATAAATTCAACCAACGTATGGAACGTATGGCTCAGTGGTCAGAGCGCCTGGTCGGTTTCCAGGAGGCGCGGGTTCGAGTCCCGCTACGTTCAAATTTTTATACGTTTTCTAATTAAGTAAATTCAACCAATTTTCAGAATTATATATGCAGTATATGCGGGGCAATATGCAGTAGTTCATCCAATTATAATATTCATAAAAGAAGGCATTTAAATAAATTTACTTTAAACTGTGATGAATGTGGCAAAGGCTTTTATAGAACATCAGATTTAACTATACATATGCGGTAAGAAAGTATACTATTTCTTTTGCTTCACGCTGTATCCCGCATTTCAGCAGGATAGTCCGAGGAAAGTAAGTGCTAGATACTCCGTTTTACTGATTTCCGTCCAATTTTTAAGAGATTGCGTGTTTTGAATCGTCAGCACCGTAATTTCTTTTTTCCAGAGCGAGAATTCAAATAATTTAAATATAAATCCCTCCCCTGCAGTCATACATTGTCCTACTGCATCAAAAAAACTAACAAATATTAATATAAGTGATAATAAAAATAATGATATCAATTAAATTTATTTAAGGCATGTCATCGCGCAGGGGCACAAGCGTGTTATTGTAAACAGGTTGTGAGTTCGATTTTCACTCGATTAACTTCTGCGCTCTGGTGTCGGAGTTAGGCACGGCGTTAAGTTCCGTCACTCAACAAGCAATGCGCCCAGGATTCGCCGGAAAGTGGGAACAGAGTGTCTGAACAGTAGGGTCCCTCTACCTACCCTGCGCGATACAGCATGAAGCTGAAATAAAAATAAAAAAAAAACCGAATAAAATAATTTTATATAATAATTATACATTAATTTCAGATATCACACAGGAGAGAAACCTTACGCGTGTAGCTTTTGTCCGCAAAGGTTTGCTCGACAAGACACGCTTAGCCGACATATGAAACGTCACAGCGGTAACTATAGTGCTATATATGTTTATATAATATAGATTTTGAATTCAAAATTCATACTATATTATTCCGGTCCTTTATAAGATTTTCTAGAATTTAAATTGAAAACTTTATCACACATCTTTTACGAAGAGGGCATTTTATAATTTGAGCCGGACTTATATTAATTCATTAGGTCTTTCAGTTCAATCTTCCATTTTAGTATTTCAATGGAAATCGATGATAATATGAACAACTAATGCCATATTAAAATAATTTTTGGCTAAAAATCATTCAAATGATGATAAAATAATAGGTTTTTTTTTATAATTATGTTATGTTATTTTTTTCAGGCGAAAAACCGTTTACCTGCCAATTTTGTGATGCAAAATTCTGCAAATCGTACGACTTGAAGCTACACCACAGTAGATCTAAACAATGTATCGAACAACAAAGGAAACTTGCTGAAAAGACCGATACAATGCAACATATAATACTCACTGAAGCTATTGTATTTTGATTTTTTTACACTGTATTCCACATGTAGCATATGAAGAGAGAATCTAATTCTGCATTTCCCTATTTTCAACACATTATATGTTGTGTGGTGTAACTCAACACCAGATTTGTCTACCAGAGCGGGTAAAATAAAAAAAACACGACCCTGAGTGGGAATCGAAAATACAATCGTCACGTAATGCCTCGACAGTCTCGATTTATATTATTATAAAAATTAAGATTGTTTTATTTGCTTCATATTGATGTATTTGGTGAGTGTAAAATAAAATCCTTAGAAAACGGGATAACGAAATGATACGATCATAAAGATTTACTTTTTACGTCATAATAAAATACCACTTGGTAATATGGAGAAATTATATCGCAGTCTATTAAAACATCAAGAAACAATGTAAAACTCTGAGTTTTTTAATATTATTATGTATTCTAATGTATTTCATGAAGTTGTTGTCGTGCTGTGTCATGCAAGAAATCTTCTCCGTTTTACTGTGTAAGTTTTGTAAAAGAGAGCTGGTCCTTTTTTGCTTATAAATCTGGGTATGTACCCATTTATTGTACATAGTGTACCAAAATTAATACTAAGACTGTAATTTATTAATGTGCATGTGGGCACATTAATAAATAATTATTATTTTTTGTTTTTCCACAATAAAAAACCTGAATTATTCCCGCATTTTAATTTATGTTTGAATAGCTGTTAAATACCTGTTTATAATTTATTAAGAATAGCTAATGATGAATATTTTATCAAATTTCAATTCATTACAAGAATCTTATATCAATTATATCAAAAAAGATATTTGATTTTATATTTTTAATAAATTTTTACGTAAAATCGAATTGTTGTGGGTTCGATCCACCCGCCCAGTCTAGAAAATGAAATATTTATTTCTATTTTAATTTCTTCACTCTGTTGTCCTGGTAAAGAGCGACGTTGAGTTTCGCCACTCAACACGCAATGTCTCTAGAACTCGGCGGAAAGTGATTAACGGAGTGTCTTAAAACCAGGTTACATCTGCCTACCCTGCTGTGTGCGGGATACAGCGTGAAGCTGATTAAAATTTAATTATTTATTAAATTTTATAATAGAAAAATTGTGTTAAACAATAAATATTGGCAAATATATATCGTATCGACAAACAAATATATATCGTAATAGCTTGTATATGTAATGGAAGCAATTATATTCAGCTTATACATGAAATACCGACTACATACATGAAGGAAATGTGAATTGATAATTTGTTTCAGCTTCATGCTATGCCCTAGTATTAAGATACGAAGAAGGCCGTTCCCGACTCTTATATAATTTTCGAGGCATTGCATGTTGAGTGACAGAACTTAACTCAACTCCATTATTTTTTTTTCTATAATACAATAGTTAACAAAACGACATATACTAAATAAAAATTATTTAATAAAGCTTTGTTTTATTTATAATTCCTTATTTTCACAACTAGATGCGTAGAGCAGAGTGGCGCAGTGGAAGCGTGCTGGGCCCATAACCCAGAGGTCCGTGGATCGAAACCACGCTCTGCTATTCTAGTTGAATTTTTTTAATATGTTGTAATTTGGACATGACGATAGTATAATTATTAAGATATATCTTTATTCACTGCAAAAATAGACTAATTTCATTTTTTTAATAATATTAAAATGTAAAATCACCTAACCATTTGTTGCGAAATTATAAAGTCGGCACTGTTCAGTGATAGTATAGTGTCTGGTACAGTTACAAGAATGGAAAAATGTATGTGACCAAGGAGTAAAAAAAGTCGTGTATACAACGCTGTTCTTGATGATATAATAGAATAATTTGTTAATAACTCAAACGATACATCAGACGAGAATAAAAAATATGAGAATAATTGTCTGGCGTAGAATTGATATAACTTTATTATCTTTATATATAAAGAAGAGGTTTTTTTAGAATTCACCCGTAAGGGTGCAAATAAGCAGGCGAAGCTGCGCCCGCCCGCTAGTGTTGAATAAATTTATTGTTAAAATAAAATGAATAAATCAGCTTCACGCTATATCTCGCGCACAGCAGGGTAGGTAGAGGGAACCTAGTGTTAAGACACTCCGTTCCCCACTTTCTGCCGAATTTTGGAGGCATTGCGTGTTGAGTAGCAGAGTTCAACGCCGTGCTTTGCCTCGACACCAGAGCGAAGAAATGGAAATAAAAATTTAAGTAAATATTTCATCTCCTCGACTTTATTTGTGAACTCGAATTTAAATCTCTCGTTTGGATACATTTTATTCTAACCGGCCGGTGTACTCTAACAGTCTTACATGATAACAATTAATTTTTTCGCTCTTTCATCTCTCACTTTAACTTTGAGGTGGGATTAGAATTGAAATTATTACTATAGTTATCTAAAATTTTCAGTAATTTAAAATAAATAAGTATCTATTATATAAAAGCGCTTTTGCATGTAATTAAGAAAAATGTCTTTGATTTAACAAAAATGTAAAAAAAAACAACCTTGTAACTTTATCTCAATTTTATTTTATGTACAAAATAATTTCAAGTAAACAATAAAGTCAGGGCTAAGTAAGAACATATGTTTTATTCAATATTTCGTGTAAATTGGTCATATTGTTACAAACAATGACTGACTTAACGCTACAACACGAAAAATTTGAATGTATACAGTAACAAATCATTTAAATCTAATAGGTACTTAAACATAACATAATTAAATAAATAATTGTAAAAAAAAATTTTGCTCCTTGGCAAAATGTATGGGTAAAAAAAAACTAAGGTAAAAATAATGCTATAGACGTAATGTAAAATGGTCTCGTTTATCATAATATTACTGAACATATAACTGTGTCAAATCCCGAATACATTTTTTTTTAATTTTATTATATAACAATTTCATAAAACTAAAATCTATTCGCTACATATAAAATTTGGTACAAAACTTATAAACAAAGTTATTTTGATAAAAAATAATAATAACGTTAAACAACTGTTAAATTTATATTTAATTTATAATCAGCTTCACGCTGTATCCAGCACACAGCAGGGTAGGTACAGGGAACAGTGTTAAGACACTCCGTTCTCCACTTTCTGCTGAATTCGGAACGCATTGCGTGTTGAGTAGCAGAACTCAACGCCGCGCTTTGCCTTTGCCGACACCAGAGCGAAGAAATGGAAATATAAATGTAAGTAAATATTTCATCTCTTCGAGTAGGGATCGAACCCACAACCAGTCGGTTGTACAGTCACACTTTGTGCCACTGCGCCACGACTGGCCTCGATAAACACTAATAATTGTACTAAATAGTAAAATTAAAAATAAATACGAAAATTGTTTTTATTTTCTTCACGATTTTAAATTCTTTGATTATCCTGATATTAGCTTATCCGAAGTTCAAAACTACAATTAAATTCTGATCATAATTTTTTACATTATTGGAAGTTAACTGTTAACTACTTTTACCTTTCTCCATAACATATTCCCATAATAAAAAAAATGGCATTTAATATATTTATTTCAAACTACATATACCAGTACCAGACCAGTATACACCTGTACCAGACTCGAATGAGTTGATAAATCGACTTGCAAACATATATTTTTTATTATAATAATATTTTAATTTCCAAGTTTTTTAATTTTATTCAAGGTAGCAGAGGAGGCAGAGGAAGCCTGTGTTAAGATCACGTAAAAACGATATACAAAATGAATTTGTTAATTTTTTCAATAATTCTCTTACCAAAGAGACTCTCTCTTACTAAAAATTGTTTGCAAATCAACTTTAAAACCTATTCATTCAGAATATATATAGAATGATTCACAACTAAAAAGAAATGAAAATGGAAAGTTGTTAAATAAATTCTTCAATACTATATAGATATCGTACTCTACATAGGTTTATAATAATTATTAAATTCGCTATTAATCATTATATTGCAACTTTTCGCCATAACATTTAATATTTCAATAGTGATAAGTTTAAATGTACTCACAAATTATGAAAAATTAATTTAAATTAAAAAGTGCCATAAACAAAATAATAGACAGAGACAGTTGGATGATGGGTTTATATTATTTTTAATAGAAAATTACAAACTGTCAAGAACAGTAAATCATTTTAAAAAAATCTTTTGTAAAAAGCTAATATTTGTAAACGAAATTAATCGAAACTAACGGTTGATCCATAATATCCATAACCGAAACCGATATAATACTCTCTCTTATATCTGTATCCGTAACAGCCTTGCTAAAAACGTAAACGAATTAAAACGAAAGGCTATTTACTTAATTATATTAGTATTTAAACTTTATATAGAACAACAAACTGACAAGACATATTTACAAAGATTGTGGCACATGTTTACTTCTCATAATATGTTTTAATTATTAAAATTTAAATTAAAATCCAAAATTCCGAACAAATTCATATTTCCATAGTAACTAATCAAAATAATAATAAACGACAAAAAACACAGACCATATTAAACAGTTAACAATTCAATAACATTATTTCCTTAACAACAACTAAGCTTAGAACTTAGCACCTTCAGTTTCCATTATTTACAGGTCTACAATCAAAAAGACTGTTTCAACAATTTCATTTGATTCTCAAGTAATTTGATGTTATAAAAACGAAAATAAAATCATAAAATGTATGGGATGTTGATTTTTTTTTCATTTTTCCTTATAAAAATTATCAGTTTAACAAATACTTAATTTTATGGAACAATACTTTTAACAAGAAAAGCGAAAAAGCTTCATAATATGGTACAAATTCAAGGTGAACAGAGTCAAAAATAATGAACAAAATATACATGAAATCTTTCAGCATATACAACGAAACAGTAAAATATCAATAAATTTAAAATTCAAAAGCATTATATTTAAATGCATTTAAATAAAGTTTTAAATAAAACACCACAACTTTTTAAGCACACTAAATATGTATCTTTATAGCGGCATTAGTCAAAAAAAATACAAATTAAATAGTAATTTGTAACAAAAAGAATTCATTTTAAGATTTAACACATTCCTGAACTAGGTAAACTGGTTAAAATTATCAAAACAGCTTTTTAAAAACTTTCTTTTTTGTAGACCTGCCTTATGGTACTCTAAATATGTTTTATTAATTATATTTGAACTAAGATTTCTGTCCTTTAGGTCTATGATTTATACTAGACACTATACAATTGTCCGCTATTTGAATTCTCAATGAGTCATTTTCCTTTTGAAGCTCAGATAATTGTTGATTCAGCCTTAATACTTCTAAAACAAGCTTGTCGTTGTCGACTTCTAACTTTTCTAATCTGAAAGGAAAAATAAATTATATTCTAATTAATCCACTTTTTTTGTATGAAAAAGACACGGCAAACGAGCGTTCGGGTCACCTGATGGCAAGTGAGTTGGGCGCCGGGGCCCGGCATTACCTGATGCGAGACGCAGTGGCATAAAGCCACTACTTCACGCCGGTTTTAAATGCTGGGGGTGGTAATGATCCGGTCGAGTCTGCCCATGCGTGTTGCCATTGCTGGCGACGTGACTCTACCACACGTACTTTAGTCGCCTCTTACGACACCACCAGTACCAGGATGATCCCATTCTAGGCCGAGATCATCAAGTTACAAACAAACTACACTTTTATTTATCTGGACCATATTTTGAGAATGATTATGACTCTAAAAATTAACGTGTGCTCTTACGTCAATGTATCGCAATTAAAATATTTTTTTCTTTAGTTAAAATATTACGGTTAAATACATAGTTCTGAAACTGCTTGCATAATGTGGTGCCGGTGGTGAGTTATTCTATAAAGTGTCTTTAATCTACACAAAATAAACATAGGAACACCAGAGGAGCTACAGGTGCGTTGCCGGCCTTTAAGGTGGAGATAGACGCGATATAGACTCTTAATGGAAACATGTAATTCTATTCTATGTTACAACTTATTTACATAAGCAAATAATCATATAAGTTGTAACCAGCATATAAGAGTTTCGAATCTAACTTGAGTTTTTAATGTAACTCAATAAAAAATTTATTTATATAATACAGGATTCAGATTTCTGTTTGTTTTGTAAAAAATATTTTTCTATGTTTACTTTAAATAAAAAAATTAAAAATAATATACATTTAACGAATAATACTAACTTTTTCTGTTTCTCCGTCAATTCAGTAATATGATCACAGGCTTTCGCTAATATGCCTCCCTTACTAGCTGTGTCTGGGAGGCCAGAGTTAGGCACTAGTGCTGCCAACTTTGTGATCCAACTGTTTATTTTGTCCCTCCTACGCCTTTCCACTTCGTTGTGTGTCGCTCGCCTTTTATCATCTCTCTGTTAAATAGAAAACATATTTTTTTAGCTTCACTATGTATCACGCTATGTACGTGTTACTACGTATATATAGTAGGGTAGACAGAGGGGACCTGGTTCCTCACTTTCTGCTCAATTCTTGAAGCGTCGAATTCATTCAGTATATAATAGTGGAATTCATAACCGCCTCTTGCCTCTTTACCAGAGTCAAAAAATTAAAATATTAAATATTACTTTCCCCTGAATGGTAATCAAACTTACAATCGTTATTTATATATTTTTTTGCATTCCATACAATATTCTCATAAGGTAACAACAGAAAAATTTATGGATAGCTTTATTGTCTGTCTTTATAAATCATTTTTCTCAAAAATGGAGACAATAAGCTAAAATTTACATCAAATATTGAAATCTAGTCACTTTAAATGCAGTAAAAATTGAGCTTTTAAGCCTACCTAGAATCATGAAACTTACAGTAACTTAAAATTGTCAAAAAAATTTATTCCTATTGACTTCCTATTGACTGAACATGAAATTGGTACAGAACCATTGTTGAGCAAGTCCAACTTGTACTTAACCAGGTTTTTAGTTTTTTATTGTATTCCCCACATAGCTAGGTAGGCTGCAGGAATCTTGTGTTATACACTGCATATTCCACACACCTTATTCTTTTAATCATTGTGTGTTGAGTCGCAAAATTGAAAGGAGCACTTCATATTTTTATCAGATCAAGGATATTATTATTATTATTTTTTTATTATTATTATTATTAAGTTAAGTTCTACCCCAAGTGGGAATCAAACCCATAACCCTTGCATTTACAGATCAATGTTAGGGTATTAAGATGTGAAGCATAAGACAAATAGGACAAAATATCATACCTTTTTGGCTGTGATAGCTTTATTTTGTAGAGGTTGCCTTCTCATAACTTTCTTTTGGGCCGCTCCTGTTCCAAATACTTGTACAGGATTACTTATAACATAAAATTCTCCATTTGGTATCACTGCAAACATCAACAATATCACTATTTAAAATTGATTTAGTATATTAAAAAACATTTGAGTGAAATATTATAGTTATGTCAAAAATAATGTAATTCAAGCATCATTGCAATTTATGATATTATGATAAACATTTTTTTTAAAGTGTTAATCCACACTTAGGAAAGATAAATACTTATATAGAAAACGTATAAAAATTTGAACACAGCGGGACTCGAACCCGCGCCTCCTGGAAACCGACCAACCAACGACTTCGACGAACAAAGACCAAAATAAGTTGTAAAAGCGTATAAGAATTTCGACGTAGCTTGGCGAGAACGTATGGCTCTGTGGTCAGAGCGCCTGGTCGGTTTCCAGGAGGCGCGGGTTCGAGTCCCGCTATGTTCAATTTTTTATGTTTTCTAAATAAGTAGAAATAACCTACATTTGATCTCAAAAATCCAGTCAATTTTCTGCCTAAATTTGAAGCCTGCTGTATAATTTGTTGTGTTAACAGAGAAAAAAAAGAAAAATAATTTATTTTTCCAAATGGGAATCAAACATACCACCTTATGCTTTCAGTCAGATACTGTGCCGCTACACCATAATGGACATATTCATTTACTTCAAGCTACAAAGTAAATGACAAATTTCAATAATTATAAAAAAAATACCAACCATGTGTCTGGTCTGTGGACATTGTGTTTGGTGTTTCTTCACCTGTCATTTGTACAAGTTTATATGTTACTGCACCAGCTGTAAATAAACAATCTATTATTTTTCTAATAAATAGTGTAACGAGGTGCAATGGGACAGCAAATAGCTTTAAATGTGACAGCAACTAGCTTTAAATGTGACAGTTGCCCATTTAAAGGATTGAATTATTTTTATTTTCACCTCAATTGACTTCTATTAATAGATTTTATTAATTTGCTGGCATTTGTTAATGTGGAACATTTTAGAGAGTACTTACTAAAGTAGGATATGAATTATAAACATTTCATCAACATCTCATCATGAGTGTAATAACCTATAGCTAACAAATACAGTACATATTTCAATTAACTTATTGAAATTTTCTAAAAAGTATGTAGAAATGTGTGTATATACCACAAATATATTTAAAATTGTTATTTAAACCATCAATTTTAAATAAACATATAAACATAGCAAATCTAAATTTATAAAAACTTACATATATCTTTGAAATTGTATGAAGAACTGTTGTCTTCTTCATTACTATCCAGATACGATTGAGAAACTAACTGTGTTCTATCACACTCTGCACTTTCTGAAAACAAATAATTATAATTAAATTTACTCACACTTATTACTGGCATTAATATTAGTAATTAAATAATGTTATTAGTATATTCGATAACTTTTAGGCGGGTGTTAAGATATTTATATGAATTTATATATTTGTAAACAAATTTAATAAATGTCACTTTCAACAAATACAAAACCAGGAAACTAAAAAGTACAACTTACCGAAAGATCCTTCATCAACCATGCCCAGCAACTCACTATCTCCACTGTAAATATCGACGAAGTGTAAATATAATTTATCAAGTTAAACAAAAATAATATTACAAAAGAAAGAATATTTGCCAGATTGCAAAACTCATGTTGACCTTCATTGACACTTAAGATTGGTGGAATTATGTAATTATAATCACGGTCTATATATTTGTACGAGACATGATCCCATATTACCTGTTGTCGAGTGAGTTTTCATGGATGTCAATCTTAACTTCCACTTTGGCCATTGCGCGTAATTATTTTTGAATTTTCTAAACTTGATCACGGGGACAAAATAAAGTGGTCATGTGATGAAGTCAAAGACAATTTGCCACAGATTTGATATTTTTTTGTCTGTGCCGGCTATAAGCTATAAAAAGTAATAAATATGTATCATTAAAATAAAATAATTTAAAAATTTAATAGTTTTTTTACACAATTAAAACTAATAATTAATATACATAATACAATATTACTAAAACCTACTAGTACCATCTAGCGGTACAAAATTCAACTTTATACATGATATCGTATGAAATAATTAATGTTATGTCACTAGATGGCGTTGTACTCAAATATTTGCTTAAGACTAAAAATATACTTAATAGACAGTTAAAGAAATATTATTTATAACTAAATACAATAAAAAACCATAATACCAAATAAACCATTAACCGGTATCCATGTGTGCGCGACACATGCACGAATTATTGTTTTCAATTAGTTTGTACAAAATTATAATGCGTCTTTTGATTTTATTGAATCGAATATAGTCAAAATTGACGACAATAAAGTAGAATTTTATTTTTTACAACGTTTATACGTTTTGTATATAATAATTAATCGTATCAGTAACTTAACTTTAATACTGCAATTAGGTAAAGCTTTCATTAATTCAATTAAAGTGTGACTGTAAACGTGACTGGCAGTGGGTTCGATCCCAACAAACGAGGCAAAGCGCGGCGCTCAGTTCGGCGTTCCGCCTCCAGAAAGCGGCGGAAAATGGGAACCAGAGTGTCTTAACGTTAAACTAGGTTCCCTCTACCAACCCTGCTGTGTGCCGGATACAGCGTAAATTTAGCGGTAGTACGGATCAGATTCAAGACCACAACTTTCAATATTTCGAACCACAATGGACAATGCCGTAAGTTTTCCAACTGTCTGCTGAAAGTTTCAAAATGGATAACCATTTATTTATAGGTATGTATGATTAATTTATTGTAGCTTTACATAGTATCTGTAGTTATTGTATTAGAGTTGACAGAGGAAAACTAGTGTTAAGATTCTCCGCTCAATCTTCGAGACATTGCATGTTGCATATCAGAACGCCGTGCTTTTTCTTAATAACAAAGCGAGAAAATGAAAATAATACATTTCCCCGAGTGGGTATCGAATCCACAACAATTCGTCAATATGTAAACTTTACGTTTTTTAACTGTACATTTTTAAAAGCAGAGAGAATTTATTGATAGGGTCGTTTCTCTACTTTTTACATAACTAAAAAATATTCTGATTGATTTTGCATATATATACAAACTTATTTTATTTACTAGGCATAATGTGACTCGTTCAATAAAATGACAATTGTTTTTTGATTTGTTTGGCCGGTGCGGCGTTAGTTCGTTTATTTAAAAGCCGATTAGAAACTTTTTAAATATATTTTTTCTTTTTATTCTGGTATCAAAGTTAAAACAAAATAGGTATATTTTTTTAACTTCTCACTGTATCTCACATATAGTAGAGGAAATTTTTGAAGCTAGGGTTAAGATATTTCTTTACCATCATAACAGTTCAGTTCCCCTCTTTACGCCAAAATCTGGAAGCAATTAGTGAAGTGCCGCGATTTGCCTCGTTATCAGAGTGAGGAAATGAAAATATTAACTGAATGAAAAGGTAAAATACGTAAATCATTATTTTACGTTTTCCGATCGACAAACGGACCGATCGACCGACCGACCTACCGACCGACAAACCGACCGATCAACCAACCGACCGACCGACCGACCGACCGACCGACCGACCAACAAACCGACCGACGATCAATTATCCATCCGTCCTACCGACCGACAAACCGACCGACCGACCGACCGACCGACCAACAAACCGACCGACCGACCGACCGACCGACCGACCGACCGACCAACCGACCGACCGACCAACCGACCAACAAACCGACCGACCGACCGATCAACCGACAAACCGACCGACCGACCGACTGACCGACCAACAAACCGACCGACCGACCGACAAACCATCCATCCATCTCACCGGACGGTCGGTCGGTCGGTCGGTCGGTTTGTCGGTCGGTCGGTCGGTTTGTTGAAAATATCATTCTTTAATAAATTATCATTTTATTAAAGATAAAATATCATTTATTAAGGATAAGGATTAATGCAGAGGTATGAATAATATGGTTTGATTATTGTCGGCACTTTTGTTAACTTATAAAATATAAATAAAATATTATATTGTGAAACATGAATAACTACAGTAGTTGGACATATGTTATCGCGGACTTTTATATAGATATTGATGCGCTCTATAATACTGTAGAACATTGTTTTGTTCTATCGTCAATAGTTTTCGCAGCGCACGCGATGATAGAATTGTTAAGATCAATTTCTTCTCACCTTGGGTTACATTATTGTATTTTTTTAGGGATCTCTATTTTTTTTGAAAATGTAATATATCCTATGCTGGTCAGTGAAGATGCAGCTTTCTAATAGTAAAAAAAATATTGAAATCGGTCCGGTAGTTTTTGTGTGAAAACTCTACAAACATACACACATACATACATACATACATATACATACATACATACATACATACAAAAATACAAATCTTACCTCTTTATAATATTAGTATAGATAAAAAGGTTCTTCTATGATACCGACGTATTTAACTTTAATATCACATATTAAAGTTAAATACGTCGGTATCATAATCATTTTGGTTAACAATATGAATTTTAATTATTCAGCAGCAGTCAACAGGTAACAGCAGGTATGAATTTACTTTTAAATTTTTTTTATATGACATAGTAATTGTATATGTTTCTATCAAAAGCATATTTCTATGTATTTGAACATTATAATACGATCTTGAATAATTCAACATTTCAATAACTTCAAAGAAGCCTAAACAAGACGATACCAGACGATCGAATACATTAAAGGCAATTGCGAATCGATTTGATAATACAATAATTGCTAATTCGTTCTATGGAATCGATCAGCTGCACTTACTGAAACAAAGAGATACGACGACGGTTCGTATACTTTGTCTGTGACAATGAATACATTAAGGTATGAAAGAAAATATTTGAGTTGAAAAAATATATCTTTATATTATTCCCTATTATATCTTTCTTGTTGATTTACGTATGTGTATAGATTATTTATGAATAATAAACTAAAAATAATAAAAATACGCATATTTTGACAAACAGTTTATTGGTTTTTATAGAAATGTGAAAAATGTAGCTTCACGGTGCATCCCACACTCCGCTGCCGATTTCGGCTGAACGTTGGAGGTATTGCGTGTTGAGTTGCGAAAATCAGAACCTGCCACGTTTACAGTCATACGCTTGTCCTGCGCCACGGGTTGCCTCAAAGATTTTTTTTCATATTATTATCTATTTATATTCAAATTAATAATAAACAAAACACGAAGTAATTTACAGATACCAATCTAAAAATCTGCTTAACTGAAAATCTGGAAGCGGAGATAGATTAGAATAATAGTTTTAGATCCTTAATAATCAATACGCATAGTAGATACAGTACTACGAAAAAAAAATTGTTAATTTTAATTAAGTCTAAATATTTAATGCACTTATAAGGGCAAGTGCATATTATTACAGTATACATAAAGAAAATATTAATTACTGAAAAAACAAAGACTTAAAATCGATTATATTTTTAATGACAGATGTAACAGCTGATTCACATGGACATCTTGTCTAATAATTATTGCATTTTGAATCGATTTCTGTAAGAAAAGGACTTTATCAATTAGACTGTTTTTTATGTTTTTTACCTCAGAACTTTTGACTAGGTAAAACGATTTTAATGATTTTTTTATTCACTTCACTCGTTTTGTTTAAATAAAAATTTAAATAAATCTTACGTTTTGTTAGCTAATAGAGGCTACATTTACATATATTAATTTGGCTTTTTCTATCCGTTTAAACATTTACAGCCGTACACTATCTGGTAGAAAAATAATTATACCCAACATACATATAAAGTTGCATTTTATATCATTACACTCTTATATATACACATACTACATATATACTATTTTTGATATCTGTAATAATAAATAAATTCATATTTTTATTTAACATAACAGTAAAATTTATTCCTACGACATAATGGCACACAGTTCCACAACATATCGATAATCAATAATGTTTTCTATAAACTCTCGTAACATTTGCAAAACTTTGATATATCGAGACATTATTATAGTGACCCTCGCAGAGGGAGCGTGAACTGGAAATCATTATTTTACTCATTGAAATTTATCCTAGAAATTTATGATTAAACAGAGTATGTAGTTTGTTGGGTAAATAAATAAATAAAGTGGAAGGCCTTTGAAGGAAATTGAGACCAGTCATGGTGTAATGGCACGAAGTGTGACTGTAAAATCGACTGGTTGTGAATTCGATCCCCCACTCGAGGGAATGGATATTCTTCGCTCTGGTGTCGAGCACGGTGCATCTTAACACTAGGTTCCCTCTGCCTTCCTGCTGTTTGCGTTATATATATATATATATACATAATACAGCGTGACGCTAAAAGAAATGTTAGCCCAGTGTTTTCCATTTTCCGCTAAAAGGCATATTATGTGCTGGACGATCTAAGTCTTAACAATATGTTGGGACACCTTGTACTGCACCGCCGTAGAAATAATAAAATTGTTTTCAAAAGCCGTTTGCTTGTAACACAAAGCACAACTTTAACAATAAACAAGTAACACAGAAATATTTCCAAATGATTGCTTGAATTTAACACTTACAAGTTCAGAGTAGAGCTTTTGGTCTTTCATACAAACTATAGAAACGATTACACAACCATTGTTAAGTAACCATTGTCTTACACTTTCAATGTTAATAATTTTTTTTTGTAAAATCCTAAAATATATATTAAGATATTTTTATTGATATTAGGCCAGTTGTGGCGCAGCGGCACAAAGTGTATCTGTAAAATCGACCGGTTATGGGTTCGTTCACCACTCGAGGAGATGAAATATTTATTTATATTTCCATTTCTACACTCTGGTGTCGAGGCAAAGTGCGGCGTCAAATTCCGCCACTCAACAAGCAATGGACTACAAAATTCGGTGGAAACTGGGGAACGGAATGTCTTCAAACTAGGTTCCCTCTGCCTACCCTGCTGTGTGCAGGATATAGCGTGAATTAACTAATATAAATAGTTGTAGGTAGAGAGATCCTAATGCTACAACATTCCGTTCCCCATTATCCGCCATATTCTGGAGGCATTGTGTGTTGAGTGGTGGAACTTAATCCCCACTTACCTTCGACACCAGAGAAAAGAAATGAAAATATTAATTATTTCATTTCTCAATGGGAATTGAACCCATAACCTGTTGCGTTCACGGTCACACTGTGTACCACTGCGCTACGACTGGACTCTTATGTTGAATTATAAACATAATTAAAACGACTGTTGCTATTTCCTCTACAAATTCATTTGTAAATTGTTACAAAAATTTTATAAGAAAAATATTTAATGTAAACGCTGTATACATTTGCAAAGGGCACCGCGCCTCCTTATACTACCTACACGACGTGCAACTTTCCCTACACATTTTCTCACAAAGGTCTATGAGCTTTTCGTTTGCGCAAATAAAAGCTCTCTCTTTGGAAGTTGGGCGGGAGGGACCTGCGTGTGCTTATTAGATTTAATATGTTTTGTTCTAAATATAGTTTATTTATAAGAGTTTTATAAGCTTTATGTTTGTTTTTCTAATATAATGAAATACATATTTAGAGTTTAATTCGTCTTTGTTTTAGCTAATATAAGTCTTTTTTAGAAATAAATAGTGTTTATAATAATAATAAATATTTGTTTTAAAAACACTACTAATAGAAACAAAATAAAACAATAATCTATAAAATTGTTAGCGATGTTTTAGAACTCGGTTTCGGTTCCAATAGATTGGGCCTTTGATTGAACGTGACCATCCATAAACTGTTTATTATAGATATATATATATATATATATACATATTTTTTGCTGTATAGAATAGATTAAAAAAATTAAATTAAATCAGCGTCACTCAGAATTAAAACACTCCGTTCCCCATTTTCCATCGAATTTTGGAGGCACTGCGTATTGAGTGGCAGAACTCAACGCCACGCTTTGCCATGACATTAGAGCGAAGAAATGGAAAAATATAAATTTTTAGTAAATACTTCATTTCCTCAAGTGGGGATTGAACCTACAATCACTTGATTTTACAGTCACACTTGATGCCCCTGCGCCACGACTGAACTCATTCTTCTGTACAATATTAAGCAAATTTCAGTTTTAAAATGATTATAGATGTAGGTATATGAATTATTTTCATAAGTAACGATATGAAAAGCTTTTAATTTGCTGTATTATTATTTTGATACCACACCACTTTTGAATATAATAATAAGTCATCCGTTGCAAGTCAAATAGTCCGTTCCTAGTCAATAGTCCGTTCTAACAAATACGTATACGCGGTAGTGATATTCTCGTACTGGCATCCGCTTAGTTCCGATTGTTCTATACGATTGAATCTCACCGTGTTCATTCGTGTGCTTCGTTTGGCATTTTAATATTAATATTATATGTTATTGTCATGTCAATGTTTTTGTCATGAATGATAGCTAAACACTAACTTCATTTAGTGCTATTTAGTGCTCTGTTCTCTCATTAAGATAGTCGTGGATTCAGTACTGACTCGTGAAAATATTTGATTTAATTAATCGACCTAAATAAGACTTTTGAAGGGCGTAACTGTATCGCGAAGGTTGTAAATTCGATCCTACTCGGGGGAATCAATTATTATTTTTCCTAAGAAACAGATATTAGTAGAGTGCCACGTATCTAGGTGGTGTGGATGATATTTTAGCTTGAGACTATGGCCTACTTGTGGTAACAGATCACAGGTCAGGCAGGTAACAGGTCAAACAGTTCTCCAAAATACTCTCCACGATAAATGCGGTAGAGAAGGCACAGCGAAGAGACGTTTTTACACATAGCCAAAGTGTCAAGCCTTTCACTGATCATTGGGTCCCCAATGATTCGAACCGCTCTACGTTGTATGCGATCAAATGGTTCAAACTGTTACTGGGGTACTGGGGTGATCTGGTATACTAGCCCAGCTTAGTTCCCGAGGCCAATTTGATTGCTTTCCAGAGGATGGCGAGTCATTTGGAATATTAAGGCCCAATATAGTGATACTAGGTGCGGCTATAGGGGGAGTGTTTTGAAACACCGGCGGTACGACAAATCTGGGGTAGCCTGTAGATTGGAAGTTTTTCAGTGAGCGTCCTATGATACTTTCGTTCGAAGGCTTTCGCCACGCCCAAACTAATTGCCAGGCCATCTCCTTTGCTTTCGATAGCCTCAGCCCAGTGGTGGATTAGGTAAGCCAGAAGATCACAGGTTGGGCGACCATGGTGGCATGTCATTCATATTAACTGTCATTAATCAATCGGTGTTCCCTCAGATAAAACAAGAGCTGGCAATTTATGATGTTCTTTATCACTTTCCAGGGCAGGGAGAGGAACAGGAAGAGTGCCGAAACAAACGCGATAGCACCGATGTCAGCTGACCGACACATGACTGGAGCACTAAAGGAGAGACGCTACCTGGCCCACTCGAGTGTGGAGCCCCCTATGGATATCCATAGAAACCAGAGCTCGTCGAACAGCTTTTTGTCTGAACTTAATGTTGAGTAGCCTCAACGCCGTGCTTTGCCTTGACACCATAGGTCAAGATAAATATTTCGTTTTCATGTGTAGCAATCGGACTCAGAATGTGGGCACTCGTAGTTTCCCCTATATCTGTTCAATTACCAACTTAAATTTATAATATCCAAATCTTTAAACACTTATAAATTACTTTTGCAAATGAAAATTAAATCTAATGGATCATTATTCTCTAAGATCCACCTGTATGTGAATTGAAAATCGAAAATCAATATGAAATGGAATTGAATTTTCCACCGGCGAAGTGGCTCGAGTTTAGCTAAAGAGATTAATTCTAGGAGATAGACCGAACGGCTCTCTGAATATCATTGATAATAAAGTTCTACGGCTTAGACGTTTCTCACTTTGAAATATTATCGGATAAAGCTTAGATGGTATTAATAGTATTTATGAAACTCGTTTTGTTTGTGAGTTGCTAGAATAAAATAAAAATAATATACTCTTTATTGTACATTAGAAATACACTATATATATATATATATATATATATATATATATATATATATATATATATATATATATATATATATATATATATATATATTAGTATTTAGAACAGTAAAATAGGTTGCCTTATCGCTAAGAGAGCGATCTCTTCCAGACAATTTTTACTAACTTGCTAAAAAACAATTGGAACATATTTATAGCGTTAAGAATAATCTTTCAGTCTCTTTTTCAATGTTTGTATAGTTGTACAAGTTTGACTTAGGTTCGTTGAAATTAAAAATTACTCGTGAATAAAATATGTGAAGCCTGAAGGAGTTAAAATCTCTAAAGTAAAAAGACCAGTTAAGTGCGAGGACGATCACTCACCAAGGGTTCCGTACTAATTTCATCACTTATTTGATGTATCGGGTCGTATAAGTTTTGATTGCGCAGCAAATTTCAATGAATATGCGGCAAAAAATAAAAGTCTATTTTTTGCCCCAAGGGACTATGGACCTCAATATTTGATATATCTTTTTGATATTTTAGGAAAATTTGCTTAACAGACAGTGATATATACAAACCTATAACTAAGTGATCCTCTAATGATACCGTTGTTGTTTTCTTTTGAGGTACGGAACCCTAAAAACGTATATACATAATATATAGTATCTAATTATTACAATGTAATCTTTAATAATGAAATTAACTTTATAAAATTAAAGTAAACTATAAAGAAACATAAAGCCTTCTGAAAATTAGAAGTAGCGTAATGTATTCGGAACTCGTTGACGAAAATTTCCACCCTGATCGATACTTGTGTAAACTTTCTTAAAACGAAGTGAACCTATGAATATTTATAAATGAGGATGTCCAAACTCTTTTATACTCGCTTTGTTTAAATATATAAGGCTTGTAAATGTGAATGATTTAAATAAATGCTAAAGTGTTCTACCTCTAAATATAATTAATATTTGATTATGCACACTATAAGGATAGTGTATATTATAAGTAGCGAGCCGCTCGCGGCTTCGCCAGCTTAAACTACTGAACTTAATTAGAATTATTACTTAATACATTGAATTACGCCGCAACCGCTGTGTCTCTGCATTTTAAATCTGTAGTATCTTCGAAAATATTCATTTTACATTATATTAATAATCTAATTAATTAAACATTATATTAATAATTAAATTAATAATCTATTTCATTGGATAAGGATTAATGCTGTATTGCTTAATATCACTTCGAAATTTAGCTATTATTTCTCGTAAAAAGTAACGGGAAATCTTTAGTAAGGACAATGTTTTTATATAGGAAGAAGTGTTGTGCACAAGTTAGTCTTCTAATTTTTATATTTTAAATCCTTTATCGATCACAAAACGTCATCAAATCTATTTATATTTTTAAATGTTTTTAAATTAAGTTATAATAGTAAGTTGTATATTGCAATATATACAAGCAATATATACAATGTATTCACAACATTTGATGGGACAAACAAAATCGACGTTTTAATTACGTACTTCCAATGTAGGTGTAATTTAGTCGTTTCGTAGCCCTTTAATGACGTGGGTCATTAAATGATATGAGTTCGGGACATGTCGTATAGTCTGTGGTATTCATTAATTCACCATAATGATTCGCTATAATATCGATTCAATTGAGTTGAGCTAAACTATAACCGATGAATTTTAATAGATTGCAATTGTGAAATTATTTTTTCTTTTGTAGCATATAAATAACCAAATTTAAATATATAAAAATGAGTTGAATATTAGGTCTCGTCCCATTAGCATCGCCATGATGCCATAGCCCAGCCGGTTTCTTTTCTGACCAGAGCGACAAAATGACAATAATTTATTGTTGTAATGTTTAATAATGTAGTGTTAAGTGGCAGAACACAACGCCGCGCTTTGCCTCGACACAAGAGTAAAGAAATGGAAATATCAATTTAAGTAAATATTTCATCTCCTCGAGTGGGGATCGAACCCACAACCAGTCGGTTTTACAGTCACACTTTGTGCCGTTGCGCCACGACTGGCCTTATTTAAATATTTATTTTTATTACCTTCCTCTATTTGCGTGTATTCATGCGGGTAAAGTAACATACGAACAAGAACAAAATTATGTGCCGTGTGATCCCGGCCTAGAATAGGATCATCCTGGTACTGGTGGTGTCGTAAGAGGCGACTAAAGTACGTGTGGTAGAGTCACGTCGCCAGCAATGGCAACACGCATGGGCAGACTCGACCGGATCATTACCACCACCGGCATTTAAAACCGGCGTGAAGTAGTGGCTTCATGCCACTGCGTTTCGCATCAGGTAATGCCGGGCCCCGGCGCCCAACCACTCTTAAAGGCCGGCAACGCAAATGTAGCTCCTCTGGGGTTGCACGGGGTCGTGGGCGGCGGTAATCACTTACCATCAGGTGACCCGCACACTCGTTTGCCGTGTCTTTTCCATAAAAAAAAAAAAACAAAAGGCATAGAGCGACGACCCAGCACCTAAGCTGATGAATTAGAACACGTATACTATGAAAAAATGCCTTACGAGTATGTCATATCTTAAGATTGTCATATTATAAGTTGCATGCTTAAATAATATTAATAGTATTAAGTTTAAAAGAATGTAGAATAAATTGTTATTTACTCACAAAACATTTTTTTATAATGATTCAACAATTGTTTATTAACTCTTCGCTTGTTCTTTTATTTTTATAAAATAAGCTCTCCAGTGATTATTAAATACCGTAACAAAATCAACGTTTTGAGAATTTCTGTTAATATTATTAAAATTTATAAATTAAGATAATTCAAAAATATAATATTCATTTTATAAACGGTTTTCATTTTCATCAAGTTTTAACTAGATGGGTCATTACATCTTGCAATCTCAAAGGAAATTCGGGCAAAGTTTACACGGTTTGTCGGTGTACTAAAGTATAATTAACGGTGGGCTCTAAGGGTTAATCTATTTAAAGAGTTTATTTCTCAAAAATTGTAGCCGTGGAATAGAAAAAGAGTATACGAATAATAGTAAATTAAATTTTAAAAAATTGATTATAACGTGGTGTCTTAACACTTGGTTCTCTAAACTAACCTGCTATATGCGGGATGCAGCGTGAAGTAGATTTTTTTTATTACATCAATGATTAACGATGAAATTGCACTTATTATGTATATATTATGTATTTAAATACCGCATCTTCGAAGTTATGCCAATCCTCTACACGTGATCTTATATATGTACATACACACGAGAATGCAATATGCGTCTAATTATATAAGTTGCGGCATTAGGTTTCGGTATTAAACCAACAAATAACAGAGTTTCAGTAGGTTTCCATTCTCCCTCTGCCTATATTGCTTTGTGCGGGATACAGCGGGATGCTAAAAAAGGGCTTGCATTTGATATAGGTACTTATGTTTTTATATCCACAGGAGTGAACGTATTACAGTTAATATTCGAGTATTTATGGTAGTCATGAGGTAAGTGATAGAACGTAATTCCGTACTTTGTATGATCAGATTCTTGAAACATAGACATTTCTCTACCATCGCGAAATGTCACAAAATATTATATTTTTATATCACTTTTAGTAAAAGATTAGATTTATATGTATTACACATTACGTATTTAATCTGGTGAGAGAAATGGTGATATAAAAATCTATTTTTCTTTAAGGTCCTTTACACTCAATTTTAAAATATAACTATGGCACAAGAGGAGACTATGAAGATCAAAATGAAATATAAATATTCTAGAATATTAAATGCCAATGTTAGTAGAGCTCTACGAAACAGTTCATACAGACTAGACATTCGAGGGGAATAAAATTAATTTCTCAGTGACTTAACAACAAAGGCGTTTTCCACTTCGTGTAAGCTCTTTAACATGTTATTATGACATATTTGGAGTTACTATTGTATTAAAATCCACGCGGATTTTTCTCTTTTTGTTTTTGTATAGTAATTAAAATATGTAAAAAATAAAAAGTAATGAATGATGGTTGGGAATGAAATTTTATTTTTATAAAATATTTTCTTTTTACTAATATTAATTATGACACCTGTGGTAGATATGGTGGCTTTTGCAATCTTTTTTTCAAAATTTTTTGGAACCTTTTAGGTCCTCTGCAAGAATCTTATTATGTTTTTATTATATAAATTTCTTGTACAAAAAATTGTGGATAAAATCCGATCTAGGTGCCACCCAATTACTTAATTTTTTGATTGTTAACTGCATGTAAGCAATGCAATGCAATTTTACGAGATATTTTATCAAATTGCATATCTGTTTTAATCTGATTTTGCATTTGTGCATTTATTATTATTATTATTAAGGAATGAACAAACAACAGTGCAGCGACTTGTCAATTTTGACTTATTTTTTATTCCGCAGTACTTGGAGGATGTATAAAGATAACAAAAATGTGCATTTTTAAAAAAGTAGTACGTTTTAAAATGGCTGTAGTGGATGGGAGCGTATGTTTAATTCATCTTGTTAGGCGAGATCACGCGCGGAGCTTAAACACCCCCTGTATATTACATCACAGTGTATCTACTTGCTTTGGGGTATATAATTATATTGTTTTAAATCATTATAATTTAATCTTTTTTGTTTACAAAGTTTTAAAGTTTGGTATGAAAATGAAGATAAAGCTCCACTATTACTGCAAATAATATTGTAGCCACATTTTATTTTATTTAAAACAGAAAGGAGGCCAGTCTTGGCGCAGAGGTACAAAGTGTGACTGTAAAACCGACTGGTTGTGGGTTCGATCTCCACTCGAGGAGATGAAATATTTCTCACAGTGGGTTAAATTTACATTTCCATTTCTTCGTTCTGGTGGCGAGGCAAAGCGCGGCTTTAAGTTCTGCCACTCAACACGCAATGCCTCCAAAATTCGGCAGAAAATGTGATTAACATTAGGTTCCCTATGCCTACCCTGCCCTGCTGTGTGCGGGATAGAGCGTGAAGCTAAAAAAAAGGAAAGGAAAGATTAAGGCTAATTGTGGCACAAGCACAAGCAAGGTGTGGGGACAATCGTGCCATTATAAACGCGATACGTTAGTTTGTGGGTTCAGTGCGCACTCGAGTAAATGAAATGTTTAATATTTTCACAAGCTTGTAACGAGACACAATGCCTCCAGAATTCGGCGGAAACTCTTAATAGAAATGAAGTGTCTTAACATTAGGTTCCCATGTTTATATGCTTACTCTGCTATGTGCGGGATACGGCGTGAAGCTATACAAGAAATAAATTGATGTTGAGGAAAATAAAACATTACATTTCTTATTAAAAAACAATTTTAAAAAAATGCAATATTTTATTGTATAGCTTTACTTTAATTAGTATAGAAATGTAATATTAAACAAAACTAGCGAATTACGTCAAGGCGTGACTCCATTACGGTCTTTGTGCCAGAGAAATGACTTCATCTCCCGCGACGCCAAACAGACGCCACCGCGACGCCTTGAAGTCTGCGAACAATATACGTAATGTTACTATACAAGCAATTTTATACATTATTCCATTATACGTAGCCCTATTATCCTATGAATCCCCATACACATATAGCTCAGTTGTAGACTCGGCTTTATATCATAAATACAAATTCATATTCGCAGTAACAATTCTATCTTGACCTCCCTGATATAGGTATTTCACTTTTATTTAGGAGGTCTCCGTTAATAGCCACCTTTAATCTCAGATACAGGGAGAATGGTCTCAAGGCTGTATGCTAGAAATTTACCCCAATTATGTCGAGATTAATATCACAACAAGACCTCGTTGGGAGTTAACTTGGTCTACTTTGTGCTATACGATATTAATTATTATTGACTGATGTGTCGACAGATAAATAAGAATATCATAAACGATATGTTTTTGATAAGTTTCTATAAAAATTGAAATGTTCTTACTACATTAAAAATGATTTTTATTCTATATTTTTTTCTTTCTTTTATTTAATTTTGTACTCAGTGTTGTTTTTTTCCAGTTCCACACAGGATGTCGCATGTAGTAGGGTAGACAGAGGGAGCCTAGTGTTAAGATACTCCGCTTTCTACTTTCCGCCGAATTCTGACACCAGAGCGAAAAAATAAAAATATTATTTATAATTATTTTATTACTCGATTGACCTTACTCGATTTGAATTTCAAATCGAATACACGACCTGTTGTGTTTAGTCAGATGCTTTTGTGGCCTGGCCTATGTTATTTGATCCCTTTATTAAAAATATAGATTAAAAAGGCCGAGAGTGCTGTAAAAATAATCTATAGTATTAAGAACAAATGACTATGAAGTTATTTATGAACCATCTGTTTTATGTAAAAAAAAAAACTTTTTACCAGAGTTTTTTCAATATATTTGCGGTCCGTCATAAAATGGAAGGTGAGTTCGTGACAGCATCAATATTTTTATTATGAATCCGGCTTTTGGTTTTTTGTTTTAACTTATGATTTATAAAATATTTTCTGTTGCAATATGTGTTATTGCGTTTTACATACAACTGTATCCATAAATTAGTAATAGTCATGAAATGAAAAAAATACTTAATAATAATTCATCCCTTCTGGTAAGGATCGAACCCACAACCATCGCGTTACACACTTGTGTCCCTGTGGCACGACGGCATCAAACTTATAACTTATACATTTTTAAAAATAAAACTTACTGTAAGCTCTTATAACTACTCAGAACTACTATATAATATAAATATATAAATGGTTTATAAGTACGTTTTCAAACACATATTAAAGAATTTATAGTAATAAAAGCAGAGGCGTCCGTCTCTTGGCGCGTCATATTGATGGAAAATTGGTTTTCAGATTTTTTTTCTATCCAAGGTTTATGTGTAAAATTTTAATTTTTCTCTTAACGCTTATAATAGGGTGGGACTAGAGTCAAGACCATACGTTCACCACTTTCTACTCGAAGCGGTGTCTGCATATGGAAATATATAAGAAAAAATGTCATTGGCCGCATTTATTAATGTAATAGAACAAAAAACAATTATTTTTATCTTTTGTCCGTGTCAAGTACACGGCTTGACGGATTTAATTGCAGTAAATTGTTGTATTTTTGCAAGATGTTTTTAATATAAATAATAAACGCTAAAGCGTTTGTTTCATTTCAATTGGTTTATAAATAAAAAAAATTACCATTTCAAACAATATTGAGTTTTTTTGTTTTATTGAATTAGCTGAAGTTTTGGTTCTTTTTGTGATCATCTAATGTTATTTAAATATACTTTGCATTAAGACAGACATACTACATACATAAATTTCAATTATTTTAATTTTTATTTAAAAGAAAAACATTAAAATTTTCCAAATATGTGCATATATATACGTGTTCAAACTTTCCAATTGAGACTAAATTTTTTTATTGCAGGACTATTTTAAAATTTTAATGACTAATGACAGAAAATATTTTTTGCGACTATGGCTGCTAAATGCAAAATCTCTTAACAGAATTCGGCGGATCGGAAGTGTCTTCATATAGTAACGAAGTGTCTTAACATTACTTTCCCAGGTGGCATCTTCCTACTCTGCTATGTGAAGTAGTGTGAAGTTAACAAAAATGTTAGCCACACACTATTTTGAGGGAACCCAATACCCAAGCATTATTAAATGAAATCGATGTTACAAAATATTTTCCCTTATGTATGAAATGAACTCATGTTTAGATTTAATTCAAGTTAGATTGTAATAATATTAATTTAATCAATCTTTATTTGTAATTGTAGAGGCCGTCGTGGCCCAGTGGCATAAGCCTAAGTAAATACAATTGTGACTGCAAAATCGACTGTATTATTACTATTCTCTCTTTGAACCAAATTTCATACTTGTAGGTCCACGGGATCCGTATAGGTTTCGATTACGCCGCGAAATGAGTTGCTTAGCTTCAAGGGACTGTTGACCTGAATATCTGATATTAATTGAAGCGTTATTTCCATGCGATCTCGAGATAATGGTCTGGACAAATGGACAATGAAATCGTCCTAAAAAGTAATTTAGCTTTGTTACTTATGGGATATGGAACCCTAAAACATAATAAAAAATCTTATGCCTAATAAAAAGATATACTTAGTTAGTATGCAATATCCTTACTGCTTAGTAGAACTCGTTCGTACAAGTGGATTCGCGTGCAGAATTGCAATTGCTGAATATCTAGTTGAAACGTAACGATTCCCTTAAGAATTTTCAGTGCATTGCATTAAGTGGATAGAAGTGGAATTATTAATTAATTAATAATCAAAATAATAATCAGATTAACGCTCTATTCCGCATATAGAAGGATAGGGAAAGGGAATCTAGTGTTAAGACACTTCGTTCTCCATTTTCTCTGAATTATTCCCGTCAATAATGCGTGTTGAACGGCGGAACTTAACGCCGAGTTCTTGCCTTGGTGCCAGAGCGAAAAAAAGAAAATATTAATAAATAATAATTTATTCCCTCGAGTGGGGATCAAACCTTCGCATTACAGTCACACTCTTATACTCAATAATTGAATAAGTAAAAATTCAAAGATAGCATCAAATTCCAATTTCAAGTAACGATTTTTTTCACTTACAGCTAAGTAGAAAGAGAATAATTGGAGTTTAATATATTTTCGTTCGCTACGTATATATTATATTCTAAAACAACAATATTGAAAAATATATCATTACATTGTTTTTGTATTTTATAAAAAGGTTCTTTATGTGATATCAAAGATTTTTTAGAGACATTGATATCATAATGTTCTTGAATTTTTTGTTGGCGGATAATTTAATAATCGAAACGAGAGCATTTCAGCGGTATTAACTTTGACATTTTCATGTTTTTATTTATTTTATATCGATGTTATTTGGATGTAAAGATGCTATACTTAATATTATGAAGTTACGTATAAAATTTAAATGAATTTTAGGGAGCATTCTAAGAAATGCTTTTAAGTCTCGGCTCTAAAAAAATATAGAAGATGTAAGTACCTATTGCTATCCAGATATAAAGTCTATATAATTTACGGAAAGTGATGTCTTCACCTTATAAAAAAATAACTGGCCTAGCAAACTGCATACTTGTATTGCCACCAACAAATAGTCGGGCTGACAGGACCAAACTAGCAGAAAGAGGTGAAATCTAAGAGGTTAATCTTAAGAGTTCTAAGAAGTGAAGAACTTTATTATTATAGTACCAAATTCTTTGTTGGCGGAAATGTAAATCTATTATATTAAAAAGGTCTGTTTCACCTAAGCATTACTCAGTTTTTTTTTTCGCGGTGAAAATCGGACTTTAGATTGGAATTTAAATGAATAACTTAATTGTTTCAAAATATGGTATAGTATGGTTCTTTGACTATGGCGTTCCGAGCACATATCACTTCGCCAATGTCACGTTGTGTGGAGAAGACATGAATGAGATTGTACGGTAAAAAAGAAATACTAAAAGAAATACACAGTAGAAGATTATTTATTCAATATTAAGGAGGATCAGGTAAAAATTACCTTCGATTTCTATTGACAATGACATTCACGTATTGCAAATTTCGAACTAGACAAATACACAACAGTACATTGTTTACGTTATTTATACCTGTCATTAACCCGTCCGCTTCATATGAAATGCTGCCTGCATTATTAAATTGCATACTAGAATTTTTAAAGAAATAAGTTTTTTTATGTTGTTTTAATAATTTTAATTATTATGTAAGCAAAATACATACCATATATAGATTATTGAATATTTTTTATTTACCTTCTACTGTAGAATTTCAAGTTGAAGTAAGTTTTTAAAACATTTTTTTATCAAAACTTTATTTTTATATATATTTTTGATTTATTTATAAGGGAATGTATTTGTACATAATGACATGATTCAACATTTCTATAGCATCAAAGAAGCCAGAACGCGGCGATACTAGACAATTGATTAAATTACAGGCAAATTAAATCGATTTCACAATAAAATTATTGCTAATTCGTTCTATGGAATCGATCAACTGAATGAACTGAAACAAAGAAATACGGTCGGCTATATTTTGCTTGTGACATTAAGGTATTAAGAATACATTTTAATTTTAAATTAAATCATTAATTTTTAATTTTTCTCTCTTATGTCACTCGTTTAGTTATATTTTACTTTAAATTTATGAATGATTTATGAGTGTGAAGATTATTATGAACTATCTGATAGTTATCATTTTAAATTGACTACACTTATTGAATTGACATTATTCAAGCAACTACAGTAGATAGGAAAAAAGCGTAACTTTTTGTATATACCAAAATATAGACTTACTTTCTTACATCATTTTTCAAACATAAAATACTGGAAATTTACTATAATATAAATGTAGAATTTTCGAGGAACAAAAGGAGCTTTTGTGAACAAAGAGAGAGCGTTATCTAATAGTGAAGTCGCTAAGACTACGTAATGGTTGGTCCTTCCGATCTTACTCTAGAGACTTCCGATATAGATTCTTAGTATATCGTACGCTTTCCTTAATCATTTTTAATAAGGTTTTTGTTATTTATAAATTACAAATTTATAAATAACTGAAGATAAAATATACAGTCGGATATTTTTTAACTGCACTGTACTGGTTTACTTAAATACATTTGAGATCACCTCAGAACGTACTGACTTAACTTGAATAATTAATTTTGTGTGAGATAGTATAAGTGGAGTAACTATAAAATAATGTTTGCAACATTTTTTTATCGTTACTCCACTTCGAAACTGGAGAACTTCAGAAAACCCGTTCGTGTGCTGCGTTAACGGATAAAGTTAAGTTATGAATATGTTCTCCTTAAAAAGTATAAAGTCCATGACAACTTATTATTATTTTTTTTATGGAAAAGACATGGCAAACGAGCGTGCGGGTCACCTGATGATAAGTGATTACCGCCGCCCACGACCCCGTGCAACCCCAGATGAGCTACAGGTGAGTTGCCGGTTTAAGGTGGGTTGGGCGCTGGCGCCCGGCATTACCTGATGCGAAACGCAGTGGCATAAAGCCACTACTTCACGCCGGTTTTAAGTGCCGGGGGTGGTAATGATCCGGTCGAGTCTGCCCATGCGTGTTGCCATTGCTGGCGACGTGACTCTACCACACGTACTTTAGTCGACTCTTACGACACCACCAGTACCAGGATGATCCTATTCTAGGCCGGGATCACACGGCAAGACAACTTATGTCTATCTTCTAAAGATTACCTACAGCAACCCTTTTAATGTGAAAAAATAAAGAGTTTTCCAGACCCAAGAAGTAATATTATATCGTAAATGAATCTATTTTAACCGGATTATTCGCGTATATTTTGTATTTATTTACATTTTTGGAAACCCGGCGTTTCGAACACTTTGCAGTAGTCCGTGGTCTCGGGTAGTGTCCGTGGTCTACCCATGACCACGGACTACTGCAAAGTGTGTGTGTACTGCAAAATGACCCATGGTACGTACGCAACGTCGACCTACACAAAGACTTCGAGCTAGAATCGCTCAAGGAATTCTGCAAGCGCCTGGCCAAGCGCTACTACGAGCGTGCAGATTCCCATTCCAACCCACTGATTGTCGAAGCGTGTAACTACGCTCCTCACCAGCACCCACGTCTTCGACGGCGCGGCGGGGCCCGACGGCCGAAATCCCCCATGATCAGCGCACGTGGGGTATTCCCCTGCGATCGCTAACACTGCACGAGCGCCCTTCATTGCCCGTAATTTCTTCTTCAGGGGCGAGCTACACTCGCCCCTCCCAGTCCGGTGACGCTGTTAAGACCATTCCAGGTCAACAGCAGTAAGTCCATCAGAAAAAAAAAAAAAAAAAAAACTGCAAAATGTGTAATAATCATGAAAATCAAAGAACTTAGTAATATTATATATGTAATTAAATATATTAAATATCATGTCCTTTTACTGTAGATCATACTTATCTTTTACTGGATATATTTTAAGCGAATATTTAAGTTATCAGCTGCTTAAAATGCAGTAAAAGATTAAAATATCATGTAGTCTTATCACGGCCCACCCAGCTCCCCCGTTACCTACGCCCATGCTGTCTATCAAGGCCATTTATCTCAAGATAATGTAGATATATCAAGCTGAAATATCAAATATTCAAGTCTACAATACAAGAGACCAGTCGTGGTGCAGGGACAGGGGCGTGATTGTAAAAGCGACTGGTTAAGGGTTCAATCCTCACTTGGAAAAATGAATTATTTATTAAATTTATATTTCCTCCACTCAACGCGTTATGCTTTCAGAATTCGGCGAAAAATGTGGAACAGAGTATCATTATGAAATTTAATAAGGAGTTAGAACTTCCCACAAAAACAATATATTTCTCAAAAATTGGTTATAAATGAAATTTTTAATTAAAAAAAATTACAAAATAATTTGTAGAAATAGTCGTTTTATCGATATTTATGATTCAACAGATAAAATATTTGTAAGTGATGTTGCGTTCTTCAAATATAATTATTTATTATATTGTACTTTATTATAAGCCGAAATCATTTGTTTTTAATATATTAAAACGCGGCAAGGATAATTGAGTATTAAACAAATTAAGGGACCTGCGCGGAAAACTCGTCTGTGAAGTTTTGCCTGTTGATTAATACAATTTTGTTCCAAAAATATACCGACGACCTTCCATTGTTATATTCGATAAGCTTTTACATCCAATATAAATACTGATTTATAATTAAAGCACTTAAACACGCTGGTATTTTGGCATCGATATTTATTGGTGGACAAATCATTATTACGATTGAAACCATACTTAAATATGCTTTAAAATGACATAACAAACTGACGTACCTCTTTTGCCTCGTCCACTGTCATCAACCTCTCCTTACAATCTCTCAGGGAGATAGTGCAAATTGAATAAATGAAATTCAACAACCTAATAATTAATCAATTGTAAATTGAATCATTTCCGCAGCGTAGCAATTTAGCCACTCCGCTGTCGTGGGATCGTTACAGGTCGCTATTTGTGACGAGTACCTTTCAGGTTTAAATTGCTGGATTTTTCACAGTCACAATCACAAAGGCAATCTGGTTTACGCGAGTATATAAAAATCTACTATCTACTATCCTTACACACAAGTTGAATAAAAAAAATTGTATTAGATACCAAGTACTAATATAGTGACTTTTAACAGTTATATACATATGCTTAGGGGCTATTCTTGAAATCGAACTTATAAAAGGAATTCTTATAATATTTTACAAAATATATTTCTTCAATTAAATAAATATTCTAATGTATTATATAGTCTAAATATGTTTTTATTATGCTTTGCAATTCTAAGAAAACTCATAATGCGAATAAGAACAAAGCGAGCTACACGAGTGATGGTTGACCTTATCCCCGTAATAGCAATCTTTTCAAGAACCTAACCTTAAGGATCATGTAAAAATTGAACTAACAGATGAATAATAAATAAATAAATTTCATTTTGTGTAAACTTCACTTCATAAATTATTTATAAAACAACATATAAATATAATTCATTTAATTTCATTCCCTTTTTATTATTTTATACTAACTAACTAATGAACTACTAGGTACAAGTTTATTTATAAAAGAGGCAGTTAAGTAGAAAATAGCTCGATTTTATGGCCATAAAGTTTCTCAACGACACTGGAAATTGCAGCATTCGTAACTGAATTGATAAATGGTAGTAACTTTATAATTGACTGCGTTTCCACCGCTAATAAAATTGATAAAATATGTATAAAGTTTAGAATGTAAAGAAATTTAAGGTCAACTAAACACTGAAGTAAAATACTCTTACAATATAATGAAAATGAAAATTAAAACAATTTTTTTCCTCTGTCTATCCTGTTATGCGGAATATCGCGTTAAAACCTCATATTATCAAACCTACATATCTCAGACGAAACAATAAAAATTCTACTTATATCTTTTTAATATGTCAAATAGTATTTTTAATTTCGTCACCAGTCGTGGCAAAGTGTTACTGTAAACTGGACGGGTTGTGAGTTTGATTCCCACTTGAGGAAATGAATATTTAATACTTTCATTTCTTCGCTCTGGTACCAAGGCAAAAGCCCGTCGTTGAGTTTCGCCACTCAACACGCAATGCCTCGAGAATTAGACGGAAAGTGGGGAACACAGTGTTACGCTAGGTTCCCTCTGCCCGCCCTGGTAAACGAGGGATAAAGCGTATAGCTGAAAAAAAGTTATCAAAAGTATTAAAGATATTTTTAAATATTATAATATATTATAGAATTTTGTAAAAAATATTGTTAACATTGAAAGTGTAAGACAATGGTTACTCAACAATGGTTGTGTAATCGTTTCTATAGTTTGTATGAAAGACCAAAAGCTCTACTCTGAACTTGTAAGTGTTAACTTTAAGCAATCATTTGGAAATATTTCTGTGTTACTTCTTTATTGTTAAAGTTGTGCTTTATGTTACAAGCAAACGGCTTTTGAAAACAATTTTATTATTTTTACAGCGGTGCAGTTATATCGAGTTCCTCAACACAGTGTTAAGTTTTAGATTGGCTTGCATACGATATCTAACTTTTAGTGGAAAATATATTAACATTGAATCGGTCTACCTGGAAAATTAAAACTTATAAGAAACGAATAACCTTTAGAGGATATAACTTAAAGCTATATTTATAAAGATCTAGCGTCTTTAAAACGAAAAATTTACTCTTAGAGGATTATCATTCATAAAAGATTAAGCCTACTTGAACGATATATCATCTGAAAGGAGGAATAAATCACAGACAAGTTGTACCTTTGATTGATGACGGCGACTCCATCCAGCCTGACGCCGTCTCTACTCCGTAAAGTATTTCTCGGTTGGAGGCTGTTTTATAACGTGTCGGGGTGAAATATGAAATGGGTTGATAATAATAAATAATAGCGTGAAATTATTAAATAGTGTAACATGACTTCAAGATAATAGAAACTTGTAGTGATATATTATCTTTTATAATTATTCTTAAAACATTTCAACCTTTTACCTGTGGAGTTTAATCTTTTACAAGTTTTTCACGCCAATTGTGTGTCCAAATGATGTAAAAACCACGCTTATTTAGAAAACGTTCAAACTACTTTCAAATTTTTATACGTTTTCTAAATAAGTATTTTTCTTTCCTAAGTGTGGAATAATATTTTAAAAATGTTAAACATATTCAGTTTAAATGTAATAAAGATATTTTCAATGATATAAATATAAAAATCTATCAGTATTTTGGGTAAAAGCAATCCAATCATGGTAAACACGATTTATTGGAAGCCAATGTGTATTCCAGTCTTATACTGTTAGACTGTTTAGGATACGTTGACTCACTGAAAGAATGGGAGATCTATATAGGTGTCGATTATTGTGTTCTCCCGGATTAAAAAAATTAAACTTCCCAGACAACCACTTCCATACAATCTCAAAACTTTAAAATACGTTCTGAATGTTACTATCGAGTATTGTTAGAAAGTTAGGAAAAGAAGTAATATACCAAGTGTATTTTATAATGGTAAAGACTAGATATAAGAGCTTGAATTAATCACGTTTCTTGATATCGACTTTTTGATCTAACATTAAGGCTCCTATTCGGCCTTCAGCTTTTCTAACTGTGACCGATTGTCCATCTCGTCACAAAATAGTAGATGAGATGTATTTAGAGAGATAGCAAATTAAATAATACATTTTAGTTACTTAATATATATGTAATTTATTTATTTTACTTATTTATTTAACACTTTATTACACCAACTTAATAATAAAAATATACAAAGAAAACAATGGAAAAGTATGATGTAAAGGCGGCCTTATCACCACAGGTGATCTCTTCCAGGCAACCCTTACCATTAAAACGATCAAAGAATATGTGGATTTTGGCATGTGTACAAATGATAAAATATGTTATTCTAATATGATATACCTACATAAAAAAATATATTACAAACTTATTTACATAGATATCTATATAAAATAAAATAATATAAAATACATACATCTATTAATAAATAAATATATAATTAAATTTTTTAAATTAATATTATCATTAAAACGTGTATAAAATTTTATTTACAGCAAAAATTATGGGACAAATGCATACGAATGACTATTGAAATAATTATTTTGTTATTGATAAATAAATATTTCATTTCATTATATTGCTGATGTTATATTTATTTTATTATTTTAATATAACACCAGCTTTCAATATAATAAGCTATTCGTTCCATGCAAGACATTAGTCAATAGTTCGTTGTATCAAACACGGTATACCCGGTAGTGATACTCCCGAACCGATATCCGTTTAGTTCCAGTTGTTCTATACGACTGAACCTCATCGTGTTCATTCGTGAGCTTTGTTTGGTATTTTAATAAAAATATTACATATATGAAACTTGTTCATATATATTTTAATCATGAATGACTAGCTAAGCACTACCTTCACTGTATTGATCTTTTCTGTCTATTACGATAGTTGTGGATTCAGAAATGACTCGAGATAATTTTGTAATAAGATGTCGATTTCTACTGGAGTCGTCATGGCGCAGGGGTACAAGGCTGTCAATCGGGGGAATGAATTCTTAATTATTAATACTTTCATTTCTTCAATGAATGAATGAATTCTTAATTATTAATACTTTCATTTCTTCGATGAATGAATGAATTCTTAATTATTAATACTTTCATTCATTCTTTGACAACAAAGCAAAAGCCCGGCATTTAGTTACACCACTCAACACGCAATACTACAAAACAATCGGCGGAAAGTGGGGAACAGAGTGTTTTAACACTTCCCTCTCCCTACCCTGCTATTTGCACGATACGGCGTGAATATGATACAAGTATCTAGATCCATCTTCTTCTTCTGTATTGCGTAAAGTCTCTGAATTGGAAAACTTTATAAGGATGATATTTTACTAAAAGTTTATGAGAGAGGACCTCATAATCTTAATTGCAATTTTACATTTACACTAATATTTAAACAATTTTTCTATTTTTTATTTTTTTTAAGTAAGCGTGATATCGTAGCAAAATGGAGTCACACAATATGAAACCTGGATTTATAAAAAAAAAATCTAGACATTGTATGTCGATTAACATTTTTTTAAATTATTTTCTAAATGTTAGATTGTAGATGTATGAAGTCAGATATAAACAGTATTTAACAAATGTTGTAATTTTTCTGATCGAAGCAAAAAATAATAAGTACATGAATGTTTCCACTAATATTAATAATGGTGTATCTATTATTTTTGTCCCCGATATTACTTTTATAGAGGCTACTATTCTCAGTTAGGAACCATAAAAGAAGTCATAGTGATCGTGAACAAACAACACTTGAATGAATGTTTACGTTTATGGTAAAACTTGAGACTAACAATGAACTAGAGAGTGTCGTCAGTGCCTATAAAAATAAATAATTACAAATAATTATTATTTCATACATATATGACACATTTATTTAGAGCCGTAGATACTAATAAGGTATAGATAATACAATAAGTTATGGTAATCGTTTCAAAAATAACAATTATGGCTCTACGAAATTTTGTTCTATAAAATCTTTGTTAAGCCAGCGCTTGTAGTATCGATTGATCATAAAGAAGCCGCAGCCCTGAGGCGATCTGTCAGACTTTGTCATCAAAGGACAGCAATGTTAATTTGTTGTCCATAATACTAACTAAATATATTGAAGAAATTATTTGATTAAGAAAACAATTTAATTTTATTATAGTAGCCCTGGTTGAGTTTGTTTGTTTGACAGGATCAGAAAAAATATCTTTTGCCTAAATATCCGAACGTGGAAAATGCGTAATGCCTGTAAATGAGTATCTGCTGTTAAAAATAGCAGAAAAACTTTAAATATTCTTACAAATATTTTTTTCAGCCTCACAATGCGTCTCGCATGTAGCAAGTTGCACAGAGGAAGTCCTAGTCTCAAGGCACTCCGTTGTCCACTATCCACCACCTTTTGGAGGCATTGTTGAGTGGCAGAATCCAACGTCACGCTTTACCTCGACATCATACGTAAAGGTAAATATTTCATTTCCGTAAGTAGGAATTGAATCCAAAACCTGTCGTGTTTACAACTACACGCTTGTGCCCCAGCGCTACAATTGGCCTTAATATAAATGTATAAACATAATATTTATTTGAGTAATAACTTCAATTTATAATATCTATATCTTTAGGGACTTGTAAGTTACTTTTGCAAATCAAAATTGAATCTAATGAATAATTCTCTAAGATACACCTGTATGTGAATTGAAAATCGAAAATCAATATGCAATTGAATTTTCCACCGGCGAAGTGGCTTGAGTTTAGCTAAAGAGATTAATTCTAGGAGATAGACCGAACGCCTCTCTAATATCATTGATATTAAAGTTCTACGGCTTAGACGTTTCTCACTTTGAAGTATTATCGGATAAAGCTTAGATTAAGCTACTATTTATGAAGTCTTTATGAAATTTGTTAGTTGCTGCGAAAATATTTTAATCTTTAATAATATTTATTTCGGTTTTTAAAACGTTACAAATAAATATATTAACACCAAAGGGAACAAATGCTCAGATTAATTTATTAATTAATTAACAATTACAGGGGAAGAAATATTGGTTAGTATTCGAAAAAATAGCAAGGGTGATACAAGAGGAAGATTTCTTAAAAAGCGTGAATACCCCTCGGGGAGTTCATGTATTGCATAGAGGCTGCTGACAGTGGATGAAGAGGAGGGCCTCCGTAGAGCGTTTGACACTCTATTCTCTCTGGAATAAAGCGTGTCAGGAATAAAGCGTGAAGCAAAAAATTGCTAATGTGAAGATAATAAAATGTTAAATTTTAATGAAACATTTACAATGGATACAGCAATAATTTTACGTAATATTCCTATATTTCATTTCCATTAGGACTGGCACGTTCCGTAATGTTAAAGCTCCAATATAACTGAAATTTGAATATGAAATTGTAATATTCAGGTTTGACTTAGGCTCATTGAAAGTAAACATTACTCACGAGTGAAATATGTACTTAAAGCCTAACGGAGTTAAAAAAAGACCAGTCAAGTGCGAGGTCTACTTACTCACCAAGGGTTCCGTACTAATTTCATGACTTTTTCATTGACATTTGATTTTCTGTGCCTTAATTTTTGCGTAATTTCTTGCCAAATTTCAAAGTTCCAGATTAATTCAAAATATCATATAAGTCTTATATAAATTAATATATATTTTTTAATATTCTAGGCAACCCTAAGAAAAATGAACTTAACCGTACTGACGTACTGTCAGAGGTAATTGTTAAATAATTCTATTTAAAGATATTTTCAAAATAATTTTGTTATTGGACCTAGGGAACCCATATGTCTTTTGGGAATTTAATGTCACGCGTTTCTAACAATAACTATTATCGTTAGAAATCAGGGTGGGATTCGAACCTACAATTGGCCTACTTCTTTCTAATGAAACTAAGGACTGGTTCTTCAAACTTCAACAGAATGGAATTTTGAAGCAAATTCTGAATCGCGCTGGCAAGATATACTAGAGTTTAGTGACGACCAAAAATTTCTCCCAAATGGGTATCGCTTTTCGGCCTTTTGACTAAGATCAAAGTACGGGCCAGAACACTCGCTTCTGTGACTGGCGGTTCATCCATAGAGCACGCCTGGACGTTCTCCAGCTCAACGGCATAAAGCGCTGGCTGGTCGGCAACGACAAACGCTGCCGTCACGCGCAGGAGACGTTTTCGGACGTCCTCAACCACTGCGGTATGCATGCTGCGGCCCGCCAGAAGCGTCACCACAACATCGTGCACAGGCTAGTGTCAAGCCATCATCACCTCTGACAGAGTGGTAGAGGGCACGCGAGGTCGCGAGGCAATTCTGCTCCCGGACATCGTTATCCGCAACGAAGCGGCAACTTGGCAGCGGGTCAAGGCAATCAACATCGACGACGTCTGCGTGCCGTTCGAGAACAGTCCCGCGGCGATAGAAGCCGCCCGCTCCGAGAAACTGCCTAAATACGTAGCACTCGCCGACCAGCTTCGACAAGATGACTACCGTGTAGACGTGGCTGCTTTTGTCGTTGGCGCCCTCGGAGCCTGGGACAGCCACAATGAAAAAACCATGGACATTCTAGGCATTAATAAGTACTACGCCAGGATGATGAGAGGGTTCATGGTCAGCGACACCATCCGCTGGTCGCGTGATATATATGTCGAGCACGTCAGTGGTATCCGGCAATACGCGGAAGCGGAAGTTCCAGCACCATAGTGAATTCAGTACTGCCATTATCAGTATTATTAGTGAACCTAGTATTTATCTATTTATGTCAGTACTATTTAGTTATATTAGTGCAATAGTTATATTGTTAGTGATATCTGTGCAATTGTCGTCAAGAGACTGCTATCTTATATCAATACTACAACTATATTAGGCTTCTAGTCATTTTATACCCTCATTCGATGGAAGTCTTCTCATTTTTCTAAAAAATATCTGTTCTTTTCAGCTTAATATCTGAAAATTCCCTCACCGCGGGACCAGTATATTAAACTAGATGTACGGGGCTCGCTCCACTCCTGTCGCAGGTAGGCCCGGCATTGTACTCCCGCCGGGATCGGCCCATTTAATCATCTCTTAAATATAATCAGAACTTAATAGTATTTCCAAAAATTAGGCGTAATATATATTATTTACTTACTTCAAAACAGTATTTATTCAGAACCTAACTTGGCTCAGCTGTTAGCATTTAATTCAACTTGTCACCCTAATTGTTTTACTTAATTAATGGTTCTAATCGTAAGTGCTGAACTGTAAGCTCACTAAATTGTTTATTAAAAAAAAACAGCTTCACGCTGTAAGCCGCACACAGCAGGGTAGTCAGAGGGAACCTAGTGTAAGACACTCCGTTCTCCACTTTCTGCCAAATTCTTGAGATATTGCGTGTCGAGTGCCAGAACTTAACGCCGCGTTTTTCTCAGTCGCTTCGCTAATTACCAAAGCGAGGAAGTAAAATATTGAATTTTTCATTTCCCCGCGTGGAAATCGAACCCAAAACCGTGGCGTTTAGTCACACGCTTGTGTCCCTACCCCACGATAGCTTCTCACATCCTAGCATTGGGATCCATATCATCCGATCATATGTCCCGCATCCCATTGATATTTTTTTTTGTGAATAAATGTTTTTATGGTGTTGAAAATGTTAGTAAATTTACTAAAAATAAAAGAAGTCTTTTATGGGACAATATGTACGTTTTTACAATAGGATCCTCGAAAACATAACACAGAGATTATTACGATTTAATAAAATTGTGAGAACACTTTTGTGTCTTAAGGGTTATGATCAAATTAGTGATTTTATTGATCTTACTGGTCAATAGTGTGTCTCGTTATAATGCTCTTAGACCGTTACCCTACAGCTGAAATTTTTCAGGAACGTTGTGGACGAGACGATGATCGCAGGGAAGTAATTTGGTGACAATTGTAATTGTAGTTTATGAGTAAATGGTCATGTATCTCATAGAGTTAAGCTGTGGGACGTTTTGAAATTAACGTACACAAATTGAACTTAGTAAATATATTATGAAAATATTTGTTTCAGTAGCGACTACAATGACAAATAGCTCTTTCCGCTTTGTTGTAACGTATGTGAAGCGTATCGATTGAAAATTGTGATGTATTTATTAGTGCTATTGAGTATCTAAAATTATATATATTGATTTTTTGTTTTAACCATTTACTTGCCCGCTTTTCTCTATTCTCGATGTCACAATAAATAGAGCGGCGTTCAACAATTCAATCTTTTATTTTAACCAGCTTAGCCAGAAACACTCCATAAGTTTGAAAGGAGTTGATTAACTTAAACCCACTCTTCGCCCATTTCTATATGCAAAGAAAATATAATAATTCTATGTATTTACAAATGTACCTATGATTTTTTTTCTTTTTTTTCTGCTTTTTTTGATTTTCTGTTATTTTTGATTTAATGTACGTCCAGGTTTACTGAGAAACTATACCTTTATAGGAGTCGTCGTTGCGGTATCGCGTGAATTGCCGCTACCGACGCATGTAGTGGTGCAAATGGCTTTCCACCTAAAAAAATCTTTCATATTACATTTTCCTGAAATAATATTATAGAGTATTTGCTAGGTTTATATTTAAAATAAGTAAGACTTATTATAGAAGAAAGACAAAAAATATTTTAATTTTCTTTAATTATAATATTTGTTACTATCTTATTGCTCTTTACTTTGTAAGTTAACACTTACGTTCAATCGTTTTTTTTCTTTTAAGTCTTGTTTCATTTTTTAACTAAAGAGGGGGAAATTACCCCCGATTCGATGCAAAATTTCAACTACCTTTCTCAGCAACCATTAAGTTACATAATTTAAAGTTTTTGAAATTACCATAAATATGTCAACAATTATCTAATTATCATGATCTTCTAAGTATTCACTCCTATGTATTTATATATCATAAAACATTTGCTCTTAAAGATGGGCAATGGGTGTGGAAATTGTACGGTACCTTTATTCATCAGTTCTATTTCGGTGGCTATCCTATGTTTTTGAAATAAACTACAAAGGGCTAAATCGCTTCAATTGTTATTTCAAACATTAAAACATTTCTTACAAAAAAGCCTATAAAAATTAGGATATAAATATACGATAATATTAAGTTTTATCTCCAATGAAATATGGCATAAACCATTATATTAAAAGACTAGCGGGCGCGCTCAGATTCGTCTGCTTATTGCACCATTAGAGGTGAATCTTAAAAAAAATAACGACACACCTGTTCAATAAAATATTCAATGAAATATTTTAAAGAGTCTACATTTCTAATTTTATAATCATCGGTGCTGTTTTTAAAAAAAACCATACAAACTTTCAACTCCTATTTCCCTTTAAGGTTAAAATTTTTCAAAATCCCTTAATAAACATCTGTCCAAATTTCACGTTTCCACGCACAGCGGTTACGGCTGTACATGTACATGTCCTTTTATACATATACATACACATATATATATATATTTATATATATATATATATATATATATATATATATATATATATATATATATATGACTTTTCCTACATATCTCAGTAGACCTTGTCATATAAAATAAAACATAATTGCTCTATTTCTCGACAGAAATAATTAATATCTGTACGTTATATATTTGCAACAAATAATCTACGTTTCTTTCATATATTTAAGATTTATTCCTACAATATAAATAAATCAGCTTCACGCTGTATCCCGCACACAGCAGGGTAGGCAGAGGGAAATTAGTGAAAAACACTCCGTTCCCCACTTTCTGCCGAATTCCGGAGGCATTGCGTGTTAAGTGGCTCAACGCCGCTCTTTTCCTCGACACCAGAGCAAAGAAATGGAAATATAAATTTAAGTAAATATTTCATCTCCTCGAGTGGGGATCGAACCCACAACCAGTCGGTTTACAGTCACACTTTGTGCCGCTGCGCCACGACCGGCCTACAATATACTAGATATCAATATCTATTTTAGCTAAAGCTAGCGTCTATCACATAGTGACGTGCAAGAGCAATGACTTTCAGATTACAATTTTATTGTTATCACAACATTAATCGTGTTATTTATAGCTTTAGGGCGTAGAGGTAAATTATGGGGACGGCGATGGTCCAGAATAATGAATTTTAAAACGCCCCTAACGGGGCGTGGGCAGAGGTGAATTTGTATACAATATTCATATTGAAGTTTACCTGATTGAAACTATGTATCAATACAAATATGGTAGATGAGTTAGAAAATTGGTTATAATACCAATCAATACATAAGTCAATCACATATGTATAATTATTTATAAGAAAAAGAATATTTCTTTCTATCTTCATGCATCAATCATGTATCAAAAATATGAAGACACTATTTTCAACTTTTTTCGATCAAAAAACGGAAAAACGGTGCGAGAGTATGTTGAAGAATTGTTCTACTTTACAGCTATAAATATTAATAAAACACAATTTAGTACATACCACACTATTGGCGTAGTTGTTCTCATAGTATGGATCCTGACAGTCTCAGCAGCTACATTAACCCTCCTCGCCAGTTTAGTTATGGGTAGTTACTTAGATTAGTTATGGATTATGTGGCAATAATGCCTAGGGTTTAATAAAATACTACTAGATATTATAATGAAATTTGTGAACTAGTTTATACACTAAATTGTTAGTCTATATTAATAAAACTATACTAATTAATAACTTAATTGAATTGACATAAGCAGATTTTCTTGAATTTTTAATCAATTCTACTAGACTAGATATAAAAAAATACCAAAATATTACACTAAACGTATTCACATACTTATTATTAGTTTTACACAAATTGAATAGAAGCTCGAAAGTTGTCGCACTGGTCATTGACGTTAATTAATGCTCATTTGAATATAGGTAATGCTGAAATAGACAGATATTCTCTAAATATAATAGTGACCGAATAATAAGCATGTTCAGTATTCATATATACATTTTTAATTTTATCGAGCTGCTTTACTTTATGTTAATTTGAAAACTATATTATAAAGGCCAGTATGGGGCGCTGTGGTATAAGCTGTAAACGCGATAGGTTTTGGATTCGACTCCCACTCGAGGAGCATAAGTATTTAATAGTTTTCATTTCTTGGTTCTGGTGTCGAGACAAAAGCGCAGCGTTGAGTTTCGCCACTCAACGCGCATTGCCTCCAGAATACTGCGGAAAGTGGGAAGTTGAGTGTCTTAACAGTAGTCCCTCTCTATCTACCTTGCTACATGAGAGATACATAGTGAAGCTAAAACAAAAATGATGTAGAATACTAAAATCCAATCTTAAATTCAATAACATAGGAAATTAACCTATTTACAAACTATAGAAACTAACGTCGAATGTTGGAATTTAATGAAATGAAAGATCAATTATTTGATTTCTCACGGAGTTGCACCTCCTTAGTTAGTGTTCTAGCATTGTATAATGGCGCGCTTCCGGCAGCTTAGTTCGCTGTCCAAGAGCGCTATTGTCAATTAATGTGAACTAGTTGATTACACTTTGTATTTTGAACTAAATGGGAATAATGAAATTATTTATATTATAATATAAGTGCAACCAATATTACATAATGAGTCAGGGCAATCATGCCACAGAGGCACAAGCATGTGTCACACAAGCAAACGCCTATCGCGTTGATTCAGTTCAAACTCGAGAAAATCCTGCCTACCCTGCTACATGTCGGATACAGCGTGAAGCTGAAAAAAAAACGATATAATAAAAATAACATGATTTATAGTATCTTAGATCACGAAGAATTATCTTTAGTCTCAGTAAATTTAGATAGGTTGTATTTATATTTCATGTACAGCCAAAGAAGGGAATTAATGGGGCATTTGTAAACATTTTTAAAGTGTTTAGTGTATATTTAAAGTTTATAAGTTTTCTAAATAATGGGGCACGTTGAGTGGCGCTATAAGTAATATACATAGATATCGTGTAAGTGACACCTGTGACAACAATATAGAGTGGTACTTCTACTTTACAAATCAAATATTTCTAATATTCCATTCCATATTAACGAATTGAATTGAAAACGCATCATATCAGAAAAAAAATATTCAATTACACTTCCTACAAATTTATATGGAAGTCAATAAATTTATAAATTTTCATGATTGTTAGAGATACTGGATAATTTAAGCAGATATTTAATATTTAAAAATATTGGAATTCGGAGTTTCTGGAGTTGGGAAACGGAATTCTTTTGACAATAGGTTCCCAGGTTCACTCTGCTATCTATATACAGCGTGAAGATGAAAAGAACATGTTCCTTGTATTTGGTGAAATTGCTAAATAATATTTTTTTTATTCTTTATGCATCTCTTACATTTTTCAAAACCTTTTTGATAAAATCTATTCCATTAAATATTATACATTCAACTATAAACATCTGTCATTGTTTATCAGAATCGCTGGTTTTTTTTTAAAGCTCACGGTTAATTTGAAACAAAAAAATCTCCATTGTTTGTTATGGTTTTATCATAGAAGGTAGCCCGGGACCTCTTTAAATTATGCGGATTTCCTGGTAAAGATTTTATTGATTGAAGAGTTGCTTATAGGTTCCGACTGCTAATCCTAATAAACTGTTGGGCTTCTTTATTTTCTTTTTAGTTTTATGCAGTCAGGGTTTTTGTTTTTACAAATATTTTATTTATCACTTTTTAGTTAGGATTCATTATAGTGATGATAACCATGATATACCTTTTTGAAATTCTCGAATTAAGCTCTTGAATTTGATACTCATATTTTGGTATTTAAATTGAATTTTATTTTTCACTAAGTCCAATGACGTCCCACAGCTACCATGAGAGCTGAGTGTTACCATGTTTTTTTTAACGTCATCTATCTAAGAACACTTGGGCTGCTACGACAAATCTAACGATACCTTAATTATGGAAATTCGTTCGGAGGTTCTGGAGATATGAGGTAATAAAGAATATAACATGCATACATACATACATACAAGATATGCGCGAAAAACATAACCCTTCCTTAGTAGTCGGGAAAAAAGGGCAAAATAAAAAGTATTAAAGCCGCCATTTCAAGTGAGGTATTAGATGAAATGGCTAACTAGCTAAGCTAGAATTTCAGAAAAAGCTCGAAACATCCAATATTTGTACGAAACAGTTAGTGGGCAAGCTCGACTCGCGCTTGTCCGCGTTTTGTGAATATTTATATTACGTATCTTATATTTATAGATATTTTATTGTACTCGTACGTATCATGTTACGAATTTGCAGGGGTAGGGGAGATTTTATTAAAATGTCGATCACGAAGCCTTGACCTGTTAATTGGAATGGAAGAGCTTTGAAATCCCGCTTCTATTCATAAAGAATTTGGTGACTTAATTAATGTCTGATTCATTGATAATTCGAACGTTCTTGAAAATAATTTGATAATGAATAAAAGTAAAAATATAAATTGTCTTTTTCGTAAATTTTTCATTTACAATTTTTTTTTTGTTTCGTAGAACTAAACCTAATAGTTCATATTCCTTTAATTTTCTACATATGTAACACTGTACTAACTACGTTAAGTTTCGTATATTTATTGTAAAAGTACTTGCTATGCAAAATAAAATTTACTTTATAATCATTCTACCATTAGTTCTCATTTTATAATTAGTTAGATTTTTAAATAAAATCAATCGCATAAATTAATAGTAACTTGATTCACGTTTCTATTGATATTGAAATTGAAAATTTAAACAACTTTTATTTTAAAATTATATTGCTATTACATAATACGAAACACCTTATTGTCATAGTGCAATATAAATGTGATAACCTATAAGTATATAATATACTTTAGTTAGGGTATTAGAACTTGTCTTTTGTCGATATCACAACCGCAACTATTGAAGTATTAAAATTTAATTTTAAAACATAACTATAGAATTAAAATTTTAAAACATAAAAAAAACAATCAGAAATGAGCTTGTCAACTTTGATTTTAGTGTTACAATTTTTTTTTCAGCTTCTTGATTCATGCGTGAATGTACCCCGTATGTAATAGAGAAGCCAAAGGGAGCCTGTTGTTATGACACTCTGCTTTCTACTTTCCGTCTAATCCCTGCGTCTAGAGTGGTGGAGCTCAGCGCCGCGCTTTGCCTCGACACCACAACGAAAAAATTAAAATATCAAATATTTCATTGCCTCGAATAATAATCGAATCCACAACCTGTCGCGTTTACAGTCCTTTGCGCCACGACTGGCCTCAAACTTACTTTATGTAAATATATTGTAATTATACACAAATACATGCATGATTTTAATAAAAAAACCATCATAAACATAAAAAATTGCCATTAACCAAACTCAATTAGAACCTCGCACAGCCACGCTACAATTGCTGTATGTGAAAGATATTTAATGATTCTAATAATAATCAGCTTCACGCTGTATCCCGCACTCAGCACGGCAGGCAGAGGGAACCTAGTGTTAAGACCCACCGTTCCCCACTGTCTTTAGCTTAGCGATTCTAGTTAACCAAAATTGACGTAGGTCCAATTTAAATTCTCTTTCACTCCCGTTTTAGTACTAACACAAAAGACACGGTTTCCGACCATAACCCCTGTGGTAATGTTTCGCTATCCGATAGCATTATTCAAATGAACGTGAAATTAAAATATAATGGGACGAGAGCAAAAATATATTTGGGATTTTGTGTTTTGTGAGTTTTGTGTTCTTTATTGTGTGTGTTCACAATTTTCTGAACAATGTTTTGAATTAAGGTATTAATGAATTAATATAATCTCAGCACAAATATATTTTAAGAAAATAAATAGGTTTACCTTTAGGTTCAAATACGTTCATATACATATACATATAAGTGATATTAGATATAGTATGTCCTAAATGTAAAATATTAAAAAAATGGATGTCTCGAGCGTTTTCTGAAATTCAAGCTTAGCTTAGCCAGAGCGCTTTCATCTCATTGAACTAACGTCGTTAATACTAAATTTTGCCCCCTTTTTTAAGGCTATTATTTTTAGAATTTTACTACAAATGTATAGTTGTAAGATTTTTTTCTGAACTAGTACTACTTGTAAATGCTAGTTGCCAATTTCATTCTAGGTCAACCGGAAGTTACCTATTAAGTTTGATTCCTTTTATAGTGTCGAAAAAGGTTTTTCTTTATAAGCCGCCATATCTTTTCTTTAAGTAAATGTAGAATTACATTTATTTTCAAGAAAATTACGGAGACGTACATCTGAGTATATGATTTGGATTTCAACTCGATATCTCCAAGCGTTCCTGAGATAAGTGCTCTTGATAGATAGATAGACTGACAGACAGACGGACTGACAACAAAATGATCTTATAGTTGTTTTTTACTTAAATACGTACCAACGTTTTAGTCTTGTGCAACTCTCAGTTTCACTAAGTAGGCGAACGACTGTCACTCAGAATTGTTAAAAGACACATATCCCGTACACCAATTATTTACTTTGCCCAGATAGACTTAACTAAAAATATTTACAATCCTTTGCGCCAAGTAAGTAAAAACGTAACGAACTACGAAATTAATAAAACTGAGCTTTCGTGCTTCATTCACATTAGCCTTACAAACATAAACTGAAAGTGTATAACGTAATGCGATTACGTGACAAGCTTTTGTATGGCGTGAATCCAAACAGGCCATTTATATGAGACGAGTAAACATTGATGTGTATGCCCTGCACCCTGTTTTTATGATTAAAATTTACTCAGCACGATAGGCGGAGAGGGAACTTAGTTAAGACACCCCGTTCCCCATTTTCCGTTGAATTCTGGAGCATTGCGTGTTGAGTGGTGCAACTCAACGCCGCGTTGCGACCAAAGCAAAGAAACTTTATGCGGCTTGGTTAATTAAATACATCACGAATGGCGGTTTCTGAGTGAGTATTGGAGAAAGAAAAATTACGAAATAACATATCTAACTATGTATAATTCTGTATTAAAATATTTATTATTTTTTTATTAAAAATATGTGCAATGTTTTTAACAATCATCAAACTTTCATACTTTATCAGATACACATTTTTTTCAGTTAATTTCATATTTCTTTTATAAATACCTGTCATCTTACTCTATTATTGAATAACTAAAAAAAATGTAGCCTAACAATAAATATATACATAATGTAGAATTAAAAATTTCGAGTGATGGTGCGGCGAGTGCAAATTGTGGCATCGAACGCCGCGCTTAGGATTATAACCGATGGGGCACCTAAACGGCTTGGCTTCTCTTTATAGAACTTTGTAAGGCTTAACTACATACTATTATTCTTGTAATTTAGATACTATTTTAGATTTTAGATACTATTATTATTGTTTACAGACAATAAATTAAATAATATTACATATTATTGCTAAATTTCATATAATAAATTAAAAACCATTGTTTTCTATGAAAAATGAAATAATTTTAATTAAATAAAATACCATTTAAAAACTCATTTAATGAGAAAGTTATTTTATTACTTCATGTATTAATTCGTCATTTATTATTATTAGATAATGAAATTTGAAAGAGTGCGTGCACAAGGCACTCACGACTTTGAGCCCCCTAACTCCTTAACTAAAACTATACTATAAAAACCGTGGAATGCCCCATATACAAAATCCGTATGATAACTCAAAAATAAACACTGAAATATTAAATTATTGCTATAATGTCTAGAGATGTTAAAATTTCAAAAGCATTTATATGAGACAGATACTAATGACTTAAAAAAAAATAATGTTCAGAAATATCATTTAAAGCGTAAAAATCTAATTTAAAGTAATGTAATAGGTTGCCATAATTAAAAGAGGTTTTCATTTAACCAACAGCTATTATGTTGGAGATGCTTGAATGTAAAAAAACGGTGTTATATCACAGCTAACCGCATTCCATTAGGGAAGGCGGGATAAAAGAGAATCTTGTTAAAATAATACTTGGCCAGCTGACACTGTGAATATATATAGCAAAAGCAAAAAAAATATTTTTGTAGTGGAATATTTCCCGTCTATACTAGGTTTTTTGTTTTATTTTTCTACATAAAGCTTTTATAAAGAACAAAGATAACGACAACAAAGTGATAACAAAATTCAATTATCATCAATTCTGTTAACCCCGAATAGCGATTTGGGCGAAAAGCACAAAAACATCCTTAGATCGAGGAAACCACTTTGAGTAATTAAATAAATGGCTTCCAGCGATGGAAAACTCATTTCGTAAGTTGGCATTGTCTGTCTGTATTAATGAAGTTTAAATTAGAATAAGATATTTTAATTTCTAAAAATCATTCAAATATATTATTTTTCAATGAAATTTTGATAAAAAATTGGTTGCATCTACAATAGATCGAATCGATCGAATCGATCGAATATTGGATGATACATTGAAATATTAAGAGCAGAGTGAAGCTTTTTTTCTGCGTTCTTTGCAACCTTAGCGCCCTATACCTAAAAAAGATGCGCGAATATAAAGTAACATTTTTTTTACCTTCACGCTGCATTCATACCAGGGTAGGGAGAAGGAACCTGGGAACCAAGTTGTAAGCTCCGTTTCTATTACAAACGCTTTAAACGCTTAAACACTTAAAAGAGCTTTACTATTTTTTTATATTTTATAGGGGGACCCAAGCGGGCGCTTCGAGATTTATTAAAGCGCTGTAGATTAATATACTGAATTCTTTAAATTCGGTTAAGTACTACCAAACGTGAGCCCTATATGTATGGCCACCTGTCTTGGATAAAAGATTAGACAAGTAAAAAATGATCATCTGAAATTGTCCATCTCTAATCATCTCATTTCACTAATCTGATAATTTGAGAGTGATGTAAAGAAGAGGGAGGACTTCAAAGTTTAAAAGAAATGAAACGAAAATGTTTTTGCGCATTCTAGCAACGGCTGCGAGTTTGCGTCACATCCAAATCGTTAATACAAAGCCGATATAAAAATTCCATACATATGTAACACGATACAAATATACAATATACATTATACTTATGTTAAATAATTTTTACTAGTAAGCTAATCTGATGTCTACCTACAACTATGTAATTCAGTCTCATTCAAGTTTCTATAGTTAGTATATATGATCAGAAATTTTCTGAAGCTTCGGTTTCAGCTTCGGCCATTTTCGACCAAAAAGTTTCAGATATAGTTGTCGATTGAAAATCTTGTATAGGTCTAATAATAACTTTTAAGGATAAAAAAATATATTTATTACTGTTTACTTCCATATGTACTAACAAATACTATTTTTATGTATTGTAACAGCTACATGTATTATGTATTAATTGTATATTATATGATTATTTCGCTCGTAATGTTCAATATGGTAATCGGTGAAATTTCAACCTTGCAACTTTCAATTATTTTTTGTCATAAAATACCTTGTTGTCACAAATCTTTAAAAGATAGATAAATGGTTTTGAAACCTTTTTAAAAGAAGTAATAAAATAGAATATTTTGTCATACAATATACTGACATATATGTAACTATCGCTACAGCGAACGCGCTTAGCGTTTAAACAAACAAACAAATTTTTCAGCTTTATTATATTATTATAGATTAATCAATTTTGATGATATTAAAATTAGAGACCTTACGATTGTTTACTATAGTAATCCATCGTCACAACCCAATGTACTTTTCTTTACACATATTTGAAAATATAGTGTCGTGCGAGATAGACATGATTTAGAAAACATTACATTTAAGAGCTTACTCTATCAGTAATTAAACCCACTACCATCACTTACGATGTTAAAATAAAAATAAATCTTGTTTTATAAGTTAAATAAAAATTGTGAATGTATTTTACTTCCTTCCTTCCTGTTGTCGTGTTGTTATCATAAACCCAATAGTTTTGTGATACAAAAGAGCTAAATAATTCAAATAAATAAAAATATTATTTGGTATTTTGCGTGTTACTCATATAGGACAGATCACGTAGCTTTCGTCAAAATTGACAAATATGCCTACGTAGATTGACGCAACTATATTGAACAATAACTAAGTCTAGTAAATACATCATATTTATAAAATTTGTTACAGTTATATATGGCATAGGGGAGGGCTGGTTGGGCTCCAGACATTCTACTTACAATAAATTTGCCCTGATAAAATAGGAAAATAACATTTACACAAGCATATCTCCTCAAAGCTTAAGTCCAGAGTCATCCCAGAAAATATATTTTATTTTTATGGAAAAGACACGGCAAACGAGCGTGCAGGTCACCTGATGGTAAGTGACTACCGCCGCCCACGACCCCGTGCAACCCCAAAGGAGTTACAGGTGTGTTGCCGGCCTTTACGATGGGTTGGGCGCCGGGGCCCGGCATTACCTGATGCGAAACGCAGTGGCATAAAGCCACTACTTCACGCCGGTTTTAAATGCCGGGGGTGGTAATGATCCGGTCGAGTCTGCCCATGCGTGTTGCCATTGCTGGCGACGTGACTCTACCACACGTACTTTAGTCCACCTCTCTTATGACACCACCAGTATCAGGATGATCCTATTCTAGGCCGGGATCACACGGCATAACACATGGTTGCCTGGAAAATAACTGCCGCAAGCAGAGGTTGCCATCATTTAAATTATTATATTACGGTTCCGGTTGATTAAGTGAATATATGATGAAATGCGAAGTCTGCTTTATGTTTGAAAGAAAAATAACATGTTATAGAAGATCAATCTTAAAATCTATATTTTTTCCTAACTGTTCATATGTAAAATGACGATTTTAATCATATTAAGTACTTACAGAAAACTATGTTAAGATGATATCCACCTTGTTTTATTAAAGACAAAAAAAAACAGAACCCTTCAGATTTATGCACTGAGATCTTAGGCCATAAGTAGATAGAGAGAAGTTGCAGTTGATATATTCACGTTCGCTAACACAGGCATATCAAAAACACCAATATTATAAAAAATATTTCATTTTCATCATATTAAATTTTTATGTTGTTTATATAAACGTTCTTTTTATGATATCAAAATAAATATCTCGGTATCGTAATATTTTTTAAGCTTTTTGTCGGCGGATAATTTAATAATTGAAACGAGAGCATTTCAGCGTTGTTAGCTTTGATATTTTCATAATATTTTTATTTATTTTATGTTATGTCGATGTTAATAAGCTATGTTTATTGTATAAATATGGTACGTAAGAAATTCTAAATTAATTCAAGAATTCCAAGATGTAATTCAAGAAAACCAAATATTAACACCAATATTAATAGTAGATTTCAAGAATTCCAATATTTTTCTCATGGCCAACCAATATGTTGCTTTCTCGAATGTTAGAAATGCTTCTGGTCTATATATATATATTGGCTTTAGAAGGAAAAATCTCAAATGTTATTAATAAGGAATTTGTAAACGTTACTTTACCATTGGGATTCTAATTAACGAAATATGCTTCAGCTTCATTCTTTTGTAAAGTCCACGCGAAAGAAAGTCGCGAGCACCTACTAGTATGTACTATAGTGTTGAAGTAACGCTTAGTGAGTCCGATCCTAGATATTTGTATAAAGAGTATAAGTATCTATATAAAATATAAAGGTGGTATAATTGGGAAGTATTGGGATGTAGAGATGGAATACCTTCGCGTTTAAAGTCACACTTCGTGCCCCTACGCCACGACTGGCCTCTTATGTTGAACTATATATTAAAACAACTGTCGCTACTTCTATAAATTGCTTTAATTTTTTTTTTATGGATTTTTTTTATAAAAATAACTATTTAATGCAAATGCTTTGTACTTTTGCAAAGGGCACCGCACCTCCTTATATTACTTACACGACGTGCAATTTTCCCTACACATTTTCTCACAAAGGCTCTATGAGCTTTTCGTTTGCGCAAATAAAAGCTCTCTCTTTGGAAGGTGGGCGGGAGGGACCTGCGTGTGCTTATTAGATTTAATATGTTTAGTTCTAAATATAGTTTATTTATAAATGTTTTATAGGTTTTTTTTTGCTTTTTCTAATAAAATGAATAGAAGTAGATGTGGTAAAATATTTAGACTATATTTCTTTTTTATTTCGGTAAATACTTTTTAAATCTTGTTTACAATACACAGTGTACATAATAAGGCCCGATGGTTGCTGTTTTAATGAGTATTTGTTTTAATAAAACAACAATTGATAAAATTGTTGGCGATGTTTCGGAACTTCGGCGTCGGCTCCGATAGACGTACGTGAAAGTCTATCCATAAACTATTTTTTTTTTTATTTGATGTATTGTAATTTATAAAATGTGTGTGTTTTTGAGGACCCTTTCATATCCTATTACGTGTATGGCCAGACACCTTCCAAAATAATATATTAGTTAAATATCTATCCTATAAATTACAAAATTATCGAAGTATTGGAACACCTCTAAACAATAAAAACCTATAATGTTATGTATTAAATGAATATAATGTTATGGCTGACATCATTTATTTTACCTGTGGTGTGAAAAACATATATAAAAATTGAAACGTAGCGGGACTCACTTCCACACTTACTTACTTTAGATACGTTCTCCAAATAAGTATTTTTCTTTTCTGGGTGTGGACACCCATTAAAAAAAAACATTAAAAAAATATTTAATAAATATCATTCGCTCTTGCCAGACGATAACTCTTAGTCTTTGGGTAGCGGAAATTTGTAAAAATATCCCTACAGAGATGCTAACAACATAAATAAGTTGAAACAAACGTATAAAAATTTCGACGTAGCTCGGTGAGAACGTATGGCTTAGTGGTCAGAGCGCTTGGTCGGTTTCCAGGGGGCGCGGTTTCCAGTCCCGCTAGTTCAATTTTTTGTACGTTTTTTAAATAACTACATATTTTTTGGTTTGTACAAAATGTCCAGATACACGGTTACAGTAAGAATAAGATTTTTCTTACAAATTCAAAAATAATCCCTGGAGAATTTATTTTACAAAAATAAAAGAACAAGCGTATTTAATTATTTTGTATTTAAGAATTATTACACAAAGATTGAATTTTAAATTATTTTGTGAAATGACATTTTCCATTATATTTGTAAAAAAAATCGGTAGTTCAATTTATTTTATATTCTTCTGTAGAAATTTACAATACAACAATTTTAAGCTATCATACAAGTTTTTCACATAGTATAAACGGGGTCTAATTCATCAGCTTAGGTGCTGGGTCGTCGCGCTAAGCCTTTTGTTGTTGTTCGTATGTTACTTTACCCGCATGAATACACGCAAATATGGGGATATAATAAGAATAGGTATTTAAATAAAAGGTACAAAGCCCTGAGGCCTAATATTTATACTTACATCTGTGATTCTATTATAGTCTACTACATTTTATGCCAATTTATATTATTATAGATATACATGTTGAATATATACCTGTATACATTTTAGGTATTTTAGGTATTTAGGTATTTAAATAATTCTACTGAAATACAGGTATTTTCAAAATAATTTCATTAGTGGACCTAATAGATCAAGGATCCAGGGACGTGGGACCGTGAAACCGTGTATGTTTCTTGTCTAATTATATTCTTTTCTTTAAAAGTATTTACTTATTTCAAAACAGAAGATATTTATTTTGAACCAAGCTCAGCTCAACTGTTAGCATAGTTAAACTTGTCGCCCCATTTGTTTTACTTAAAGTTCTAATTCTAACTACTGAACTGTAAGCTAACGAAGTTATATATATTAGCGTCTTTTCCGGATTTTACTGAGACCAATCGTGGGGCAGGGGCACGAAGTGTGACTGTAAACGCGACTGGTTGTGGGTTCAATCTCGAGAAAATGAAAGAAAATGGAAATATTTTTTTAACATACTCGTATATTTCCATTCCTTCGCTCTAGTGTCGGGACAAAGCGCAGCGTTGAGTTTTGCTACTCAACAAGGAATGCCCAAAATTCGGCGGGAAGTGAGTAACAGAGTGTCCTATCACCAGGTTCCCGCTGCCTACCCTGCTGTGTATGGATTACAGCGTGAAGCTGATTTATTTATTTATTTGATGATACGAATTGATCTTAATTAAAATCCCTTTACAAAACATATATAGTTATTGTTGGCGTTTTTTAATCGATAAAGTGTTTCTATAATATCTTTTTTATTCATAAAAAGCATCCTCGTTTCGAAAGATTCTCCGTTCTCCGTTCGAATTCCAGACATTGCTTGTTGTTTGCCGGCACTCGATGTAGTACTTTTATTTACGAATATCTTGAAAGTATTATAGGCTAAGTTCTAATCAGCAAATATGTTCTAAACTGTTTAATAAATAGAGTTACCCTTTTGAAAAACGAAGCGTTGAGTTCCGCCACTCAACACGCAATGCACAGAGGTTGCGGTGGAAAGCCGGGGACAGAGTGTCTCAACACTAGGTTCCCTCTGCCTATCCTGCTATATGTGGGATAACAGCATGCAAGTAAAAAAGAAAACGTCAACCCTTTATGATATCTACTATATCCTTATAGTGTGCAACATCAAATATTCATTATATTTAAAGGTAGAAACACTTTAGCATTCATTTAAATCATTCACATTTACAACCCTTACATATTTAAACAAAGCGAGTATAAAAGACATCCGACATCCTCACCTTGTAAATATTCATAGGTTCACTTCGTTTTAAGAAAGTTTACACAAGTATCGATCAGGATGAAAATTTTCGTCAACGAGTTCTGAATACATTACGCTACTTCTAATTTTCAGAAGGCTTTATGCTTCTTTATAGTTTGATTTTATAAAGTTAATTTCATTACTTGGGATTACGTTGTACTAATTAGATACTATATAGATATATTATGTAGTTACTGCTATATATTGCGGCGTTGAGTTCTGCCACTCAACACGCAATACTGGAGATATTGCGTGCGTGCGTTGCGAATTCGACAGAAAGTGGGGAACGGAGTGTCTTAACGCTAGATTCCCTATGTGCGGGATACAGCGTGAAGCTGATTTATTTTATTTTTTTTACTATATTATAGTAAAAAAAATTTAATTACTACTACAATTTTTTTATAGCTATAACGATGTTTTAAAAAAACGACGATATCGTTGCATGATCACAGTTGTACGTCTGTGTCTCTGTCTGTTCAGTTAATTTTCCTTAGGGTTGGTTGAAATATAAAACAAAATATATATGAAATGTTCGGGTCCGCAGTCTATTGGGGCAAAAATAAACTACTAGTTTTTGCCGCGTATTCATTGAAATTCGCTACGTAATCAAGAATTATACGAAACTTTTCGTTGATATAGAATTATGAGAAGAAGTTGATATAGAACTATGAAATTTTCCAAAAGGTTAAGTAAAAGTGAAGAGACAGAAAATCTAATAATCATTAAATGAGACAGATGGATAGATAGATAACACTCTTTTTTACATACATAAAGGAAATAAAAAAAAATAAGAATATATAAAAATAGAGGAAAAAAATAAACACAATTAATAAAATAATAAAACATATACACAAAAAAATAAGAAAAATAGTACGGAACCCTTGGTGACGTGACCTTGCAAGTGCAAGGTTGGACTGATTTTTAATGTTTTTTTTACTTCTTTAGGCTTTACATGTTTTATTAACGAGTAATTTCATATACAAATTTCAGTTTTATTGGAGCCATATAATAGAACGTACCAATCCAAATCCTAATGGAAAAAATATTATGATTCTGTGCAGGAATATAACGTAAATTTTTGCTGTATCCATTGTAAGAAGTTCAACATTTTGTTAACTTCACATTAGTATTTTATAGCTTTACGCTTTATGGTGGTGTAATCAGAGTTCTCTCTGTCTTCTCAAAATGCCAAACGCTACTTTTTCTACGGAGGCCTTTCCCTGTCAGCAGCCTCTTGAGCAGTACTTCGTGTGTGTTTCAAGTAATCTTCCTCCAGTATCATCTATGTTTTCTCGATGGTCAACCAAGGAGAGGACCCTCTAATTGTTAATTATTATTTTTTTTTTTTGTGAAGATATGAAAACCAAAATGAACATCATCAGAGATAAAAATATTAACAAGTTTAATAAAGACTTCATTAATACTATTTTAATATTATCTAAGCTTTAACTGATAATACTTCAAAGTAAGAAACGCCTATGCCGTAGAACTTTAATATAAATGATATTAAAGAGGTTTTCGGATCTATCTCCTAGAATTCATATATTTAGGTAAGCTTGAGCCACTTTACCGGCGGAAAATTCAATTATATATTGACTTTCGATTTTCAATGCACATACAGGTGTATCTAGGAGAATCTTTCTCTGGATTCAATTATGATTTGCAAATGTCATTTACAAGTCTCATATACATATATGTCTACATGTTCATGCTGTATCCCGTAGCAGGGTAAGCAGAGCGATCCTAGTGTTAAAACACTCTGCTCCCCACTCTCCGTTAAATTCTGGAGATATTGCGTTGTTGCGTGCGTAGTGCAGAGCGAAGAAATGACAAAATCCCCGAGTAGGACTCGAACCCACACCTGTGACAAGCGTGTGACAGAGTTTGGTAATGAAATAAATATTCATGGTTATACATGTATATTATAGTATTAATATAACAAAGAACCCAATATATATAGTAAATAGTCGTCATTATTTGGCATTTTTAACAGCAGATACTCTTATGTCCGATAAGGCAACCAGCATTTTCCAAACTCACAAAGGCAAGTAACCTTTGTAAAGTACTATGATAAAACTAAATTCTGTTTTTCATCAAATATTTTGTTCAATATTAATTAGTTAGTATTAATGTTGCTGTCCTTTGATGACAAAGTCTGAGAGATCGCCTCAGGACTGTGACTTCTACGATCAATCGATACTACAAACAACGGCTCAAGAAAGCCTTCATAACAACAAAATGTTGTAGAGCCTTATTTGTTATTTTTTAAGCGATTCCCATTACATATTGTAATGTCCTTGTTAGTATCTACAGCCCTAAATAAATATATATACATATACATTTATTTTAGCTTTACACTGTATCCCTCTCACAGTAAGGTAGACAGAGGGAACCTAATGGTAATACACTACGTTCCACATTTTTTGCCGAATTCTGGAGGCATTGCCTGTTGAGTGGCGGAACTCAAAGCCGCGCTTTCGTTGTCGTCAAAGCGAAAAATTAAAAATAATACATTTAAATAAATATTATTTTTTCTACAGTGGGAATCGAACTCACAAGCAGTCGCGTTACAACCACAAATTTATGCCCCTGCGCCACGACTGCCCTCAGCCAGACAAGATATTAAAAGTCCATTGTATGAACTATTATTACTAGAATAGATTTAAAGCTGAAATTTGTATAATGTTGTAAAGACCTAACATAAATAAAACCTACATTAACTTAATTAGAGATAAGACAAAGTTACAGATAATATAAATACACGAATGGCTCATATGCAATTGCACTATTTGCCGTAAATATAATTTTATACATATGTATTATTTATAACAATTAAAAAAAATCAGCTTCACGCAGTATCCCGCACACAGCAGGGTAGGCAGAAGGAACCTAGTGTTAAGACACTCCGTTCCCTATTTTCCGCCAAGTTCTGGAGGCATGGCGTGTTGATTGGCAGAACTCAACGCCGCGCTTTACCTCGACACCAGAACGAAGAAATGAAATAAAAATGTAAATAAACATTTCATTTCCTTGAGTGCCCCTGCGCCACGGCTGCCCTCATTGATTATAATAATAATTATAAACAAATAAATTTTGTATTAAGCAATTTAAACGTAGTATTTAATTTGTTGTCTTTCTAAATAAATCTCATTTGCTATTTTGTAACGTGATGGCAAATCGGTCGCAGTAAGAAAAGTTGAAGGCCAAATAGGATCCTTAATGTTAGGACAAAAAGTGGACATCAAGAATCTTGATTAATTCAAGCCTTATATTAGCAGACGCTTACATTGTACGACACACGTGACATATTACTCAGTTTCCCATGTTATAAATGTCTACAAAAAGCATACAAAAAGTACACTGGCTTCCAATTAATTATTTTTAATATTATGGAGTTACTTTTATTCAAAATGGTTACTTTTATTCAAAATGGTGATGGTCCTTATGACATTTAAACTAAATATAAACATTGTTAGACAAGTTTTTCACACAAATTTTGTGTACACCACATGTAAATGATTGAAATATTAAAAGAACGTATAAATGATGACAAGCATATATAGATTTCTATTATTTTGAGTTGATGTCCTGTTGCTTAATTTTTTTTTAAACTTGTAGAACAGATATTTAACTAATTTACTATTTTATACTACAGAATATGAAATCATTCTAGAAAAATTAACGTCTTACAAATTACAATATACCAAAATTCTGCAGAAATAATGAACATGAATTTATAGTTTTGTAGAATAGTCACGTTCAATCGGAGGTCCCAATCTACCGGAACCGGAGCCGAAGCTCCGAAACATCGCTAACAATTATATTAACAATTTATTTTAAAACAGCATTATTATAAAGGTACCTTGCGTATTGTAAACAAGATTTATAAAGTATTAGCCAATATAAAGACCGACCGGATCATTACCACCCCCGGCATTTAAAACAGGTGACCCGCACGCTCGTTTGCCGTGTCTTTTCCATAAAAAAAAAGAAGAAATATACTCTAAAATATTCAGTATATACTACTTCATTATATTAGAAAAAGCAAAATAAGTTGATAAAACTTTTATAAATAAGCTATATATCAATCAAAACATATTAAGCACACGCAGGTCCCTCCCGCCCAACTTCCAAAGAGAGAGCTTTTATTTGCACAAACGAAAAGCTCATAGACCTTTGTGAGAAAATATGTAGGGAAAGTTGCACGCTGTGTAGGTAATATAAGGAGGTGCGGTAGCCTTTGCAAAAGTATAAACCATTTGTATTAAGTATTTATTTTATCAAAATTTCCATAACAATTTACAAACGAATTTGTAGAAATAGCGACAGTCGTTTTAATGATGTTTATAATTCAACATAACAGGTTATTCGTGTCTGTTCAATTCCAACTCGAGGAAATTAAATATCTTAATTTCTTTGCTTTGGTGTCGAGGCAAAGCCCGGCGTAATTTTCCGTCACTCAATACAGAATACAGTGGGAAATGGGCAAAGGAGTGTCTTAACACTAGGATCCCACTGCTTACCCTGCTGTGTACGGAATACAGCGTGACAGTAAAAAAAGGTTCAACATATTAAATAATTGTATGTCGTGTTGTGTTTTTCAAAAATAATCATTAATTATTTAATATATTGTACGTCATTGTAAACAAAATATATTTTTTTAATTTATGAAAATGCGGCAAGGATAATTGAATATTAATTAAATCCAGAGACTTGCGCGGAAAACTCATCATTGAAATTTCGCCTGTTGATTAATGCAATTTTGTTCCAAAAATAAACCGACGACCTTCCATTGTTATATGCGATAAGCTCTTACATCCAATTCAGTATTCATAATTAACGCACTTAAACACGCTGGCACCGATATCTATTAGTGGTCAAATCATTATAATGACCAAAGCCTGATATAAATAGAACTGATAATTATGATATAATTAATTTATTCACCAAATTATGTTTAACAATTTGCCGAAAAGCCTCTAAAACAAAAGTTATGCGTAATAGTCATACTAGTTCTAACTAAGCACCAGCGACTGATGCCATCGTCTGCTCACAAATATATGCTTTTATATTAAATATTAACTTTATATATATTGTATATAATATTATAAACCCAGTCGTGGCGCAGCGGCACAAAGTGTGACTGTAAAACCGACGGGTTGTGGGTTCGATCCCCACTCGAGAAGATGAAATATTTACCAAAATTTATATTTCCATTTTCGTCGCTCTGATGTCGAGGAAAATTTTGCAGAAAGTGGGGAACGGAGTGTCTTGATATTTGGTTCCCTCTGTCTACCCTGCTGCGTGCGGGATACAGCGTGAAGCTGATTTTGATTAATAATATTTTTGGTGAAATGTTGCTTTTCAATAACTGATAGTACAAATTCAAAAATAAAATTGAACAACTTGATAGTTTATAAACAAACTGAATTATTTCCGCAGCGTAGCAAATTAGCCACTCCACTGTCGTGGGATCGTTACAGGTCGCTATTTGTTACCTTCCAGGTTTAAATTGCTGGATTTTTCACAGTCACATTCACAAAGGCAATCTGGTGTACGTGAGCATATAAAAGAATATTATTTCTTTACACAGATTTTTTTATCAAATCTATTATTTAATTACTATCAATAAAAATATTTATATTAGATGCCAAATACCAATATGACTTTTAACAATTTCGTATGCTTAAATGCTGTTTTTGAAATCACACGTATAAAAAAAATAAAATCTTATAATATAAAAAAAATCTACTTTACGTTGTATCCCACGCACAGCAGGGTAGGCAGAGGGAACCTAGTGTTCAGACACTCCTTTTATAACTTTCTGCCAAATTTCGGAAGTATTCTATGTTGAGTGGCAGAACTCAACGCTGCGCTTTACCTCGACACCAGAGCGAAGAAATGGCAATATAAATTTAAGTAAATATTTCGCCTCCTCGAGTGGGGATCGAACCCACAACCAGTCGGTTTTGCAGTCACACTTTGTGCCACTGCGCGACGACTGGCCTTATAATATTATTTAGAATATATGTATTTCTTAAAATAAATATGTGCTTAAAAGTATTATTAAAAGTACAATTATTAGTTTGCAATTATTAATAAAACGATACATGAGAATACGAAACAGAACAAAGCCTTAAGGATAATGTAAGAAATGGGAGTAAAGATGAACAAATGAATTTATTATTGTGTAACTCCTATCCTACAACATATTTATAATATCTATACATAATTTCCTTTTTATTATTTTGTAAACAAATGAACTACTAGGTACAAGTTTATATATAAAAGAGGCAGTTAAGTATAAAATACCTCGATTTTATGGCCATAAAGTTTCTCAACGACACTGGAAACTGCAGCAATCGCAACTGAATTGATAAACGGTAGAAATTTTATAATTGACTACGTCTCCACCGTTGTAAAATGTTGAATTCATAAAACTAATAAGTTATGTATAAAGTTTCGAATGTAATGAAATCTAAAATCATTATAACACTGAACTAAAATACTCTTAAAATGTTACTATTATAAAAATGGCATAATCTTGTCGTCTGTGTATCCTGCAATGGTACGAAATAAGGCGTTCATACATTATAAATTATTATCGAAACTGGAAATCACACACGAAAACAATATAGTTTATAAAGATATTTATTTACTTTATGCAAACATCAATCCTATATAACCTTTAGCTTAGAATGTCAGAGTCACTACCCATTAGTGCCACAGGCCATTGGTCATTTATATATTATTATAGTATATACGCGCTGTAGGTATATTTACCTAATATGTGACGTGGTAGCAAAGGAAGCAATTAGTTAACGTCAAAGCAATAAATACTCATATTATTCGTACCAAGTGGATTATAAGGCGACGTTTCTAGTTACAAAAAAATATTTTTATTATATCAAATTTTATCCTTGGTTTAATAAAAAACAACTCAATATTTTAAGCCATTAGTGTACAATCGTGCGACTGTAAAGTAGTAACAGGTTGTGGATTCAATTCGCACTCGACGAAATAAAATATTTAATGCTTTATTTCTTTGTTCTGATAACGAGGCAAACCGCGGCGTTGAGTTCCCCTACTCAACATGCAACGCCTCCAGGAATTCATGGAAAGTAGGGAGGGAGTGGAGTGTCTTAATACAGCCTTTTTGCAATGTGCGGAATGCATTCCACGAAGTTATTTAAAAAAAGGAAACCAGAAAACCGTAGATCTGAATATATGGTTTTGTTTAAAAATAACTGAAGCGTAATAGAGAAAGAAATATTATAAGTTTTGTAAAATTAAATTAAATTAAATTAGCTTCACGCTATATCCCGCACACAGCAGGGTAGGCAGAGGGAACCTAGTGTTAAGACACTCCGTTCCCCACTTTCTGCCGATTTTGAAGGCCTTGCGTGTTGAGTGGCAGAATTCAACGCCGCGCTTTGCCTTGACACCAGAGCGAAGAAATGGAAATATAAATTTAAGTAAATATTTCATCTCCTCGAGTGGGGATCGAACCCACAACCAGTCGTTTTTACAGTCACACTTCGTGCCACTGCGCCACGGCCGGCCTCATATAAGTTTTGTGATTTTGCAAAATAATATTATTAACACTGAAAGTGTTATCTTTAGTCAAAAATGGTTGTATAATCGTTTCTGTAGATTGCCAAATATATAGAAGACTAAAAGCTCTTATACCCCGAACTCGTAATTGTGAACTTTAAGCTATCGTTTAGAAATATTTATGTTTTATTTCTATATTGTGCTTTGTGTTATATGCAAACGGCTTTTAAAAATAATTTTATGATTTATAAAGGGCTGCAGTTTTTGCGAGTTCTCCAATACAATGATAAGATTTATTTGTGATCAACACGCACATAATATTTCCTAGCGGAAAATCTGAATCACTGGGTTTTTATAATATTATCGAAACTGAGACTGTACTAAGATTGAATCTACTATGGTCTACTTGGAACATTACAATTAATATAACAAATGTTTCTAAGAAACCAAAAACTTAATAGTATTCAACTTTAAACTATATTTATAAAGATAATATCGTTAAAAATAAACAGTTACTTTTAATCTCTGTCTCTACTCCATAGAGTCCAGTACTCTATATATCTCTATATGCTACATAAATCTTTATAATAAATATATTACATGCTTAATAACTAATATATTGGTGTCACAGACAAAGATACCTAACTAAGGTCAGCTTAGTAATAATTATTTAATGGTTAATTAATTTTCTATAAAGTATTCATCTAAAAAAATAACAAAGGATAACGGCCAAATATAAACTCTATCTCGTTGGTTCATTACTCTCGGGTTCAAACAGAAGCTAATAATGTAAAGAAATTTGCTTTAATAAAAAATGAAAGAAAGAAATTGGCTTATATATATATAAAATATTATATATTGAGTATTCTTGTTCGTAAAGGCCATATATATATAGCTATAAATACTATTTATCCGTATCTGTTGTATACAAAACTAATAACATGTTATAATATTGTCAGTGTTTAGAAATCATTGCAAATTTTTTTTACATATGTTTTAAATAAAACACATTATAAAATTCATTTTAATTGTTCTTATCTTATCAGAAAAATTAATTCTAAATGAGATACAGTATTATCGAATAAGTGCTTTCGGTATGTAACAAAAAATAAACTATAAAAACTGCTTCGCTGCTGCACACTATAGTTGTGAGCTAAAATATTGATCGAGAAGTAATATATTTGAACCATAGGTATTATACAGTCAGCTTACATTTATGTTCTACTCTACCTGACACGAAATATTTTTTAAGAGAATGAAGTAAAACGCTAAAACATGCTACTAAACTATCATTGCATACAGGAACGTGTAGTTATAAAGAAAATATCAATATAAATATCAATATAATAATAAATATATATAGTTTAATATATTACGTGTAAAGGTAACATAAATTCGCAAAATTATAATAACACCAATTGAGGCCAGTCGTGGCACCGACTGGTTGTGGGTTTGATCTCCACTCGAGGAGATGAAATGTTTACTTAAATTTATATTTCTATGTCTTCGCACTGGTGTCGAGGCTAAGCGCAGAGTTGATATCTGCCACTCAACACGCAATGCCTTCTTCTTAATTACAGTGACACCTGAACATAAAGAGGATATTTAGAAATAATGATGTTTATAATATAAGTAAATTGTGCTAACAAACATAATATCACTCGTGTTAAATGTGAAATTCCTCTGAATTTTGTTAATAGTTATCGCTTAATGCCTATAGTCCTTGTTTTGATTGCATTATGTTCAGTATTTTTTTTTATTTTATCTATTGTTAATTTTATTAGAAACAAACAAAAAGTTCATTGGATGAAAAAATAATATCGCAAGATGTATCGCAGTCAGAAGTAATTGGATTTGTCGTTCGCTCAACGAACAAATTAAATCAACCTACCGTGTATCTAAAGGCTTTTATAAAATGTATGTCGAATATAGATACAATATTAACTTATCATAACTTCATTATTGTAAAAATATGTTATAAGTTAATAATGAGGCCAGTCGTGGCGCAGAGGCACAAGCGTGCAACTGTAAAAATGTAAGGTTTTTTAATGAAAAAAGATGAGGCAAACGATTGTACGGGTCTCTGATGGTAACTGATCACCGCCTCCCACGACCCCGTGCAACACCAGAAGAGCTAAAGGTGCGTTGCGGGCCTTTAAGTTGAAAATAGACGCGCTTTTTGAAGGTACTCAGGACATATTAACCTGGAAACACAGTTACGTGGCGCGTGGAAGGAAGCTTCTATGAAGCCGCACATTAGTGGACCACGTATCCAGATGTTGTAGCTTGTGAGGTACGGTTAGAAAATTTGGCTCCCTATTAAGGTCAACCAGTTCTCCAGAACAATCCCCATGATAAATGCGATAGAGACCGCACAACGAGAAGGTATCTGTATATAAAACCAATGTGTCAAGCTTTTGACAGATTATTGGGTCCTTAACGATTCGAACGGCTCTACGATATGTGCAATCAATTGGGTTAAGCTGGTACTGAGGTGCACCAGCCCAGAGATGAAAATTGACCCTATACAGGTCCAATCGGTTGTGAATTCGATAACCAATTTTCAATTTTTCAAATTTTCTTAATAGTTTAAAGTTAAGAATACGATTTCAACTAGCTTTTAAAATTTTATCTTATATAATTAATACTGCTGTAATAATACTGCTATAGTACTCGACTAAATGGACGGCTGCTAAAGGAGTATTTAGAGAGTGCTATCAAGCTACACTATAGAGCACAAACCGCAATCATATATACATTTCAAACCCCTTCAACTTGCATTTCAATTGCTTCATTATCATTTACACACTTGATTGAACGTACAGAGGTGTCCGTTTCTAAATACTTAAATAAAAAAAACTATCTTAGTAAATTATTTATAAAATAAATAATTTAGTTATTATATAGGTACAAAAAAAACATAATAGTTTAACATAAAAAAGGGTAGCCCATCATGGAGTGGCACAGTGTTACTGTAAACGCGTTGGTTGTAGATTTGCTCACTTAAAGAAATTACCTTTTCACTTTTTCGCTTGCAAAGGCGGTGAGTTCCAAGTGGAACTTTGAACAACAGCTTGGTTCTGAAACTGAGGCTGAAAACGGATAGTGTCTTGGGATAATGTGGACTGCCTACTCTGCTGTGCTTACTGGTGCTGATAAAATGGGAAACTGAAAAATAAAATAACAAAACTCAATTAACAATGAAAAACTATTTTTGTGTAGTTACGTATATCCTAATAATAAATTATATGGGAAAGAGTGCGCATTTAGCCTAGTTACGCCGTAAAATTAATAATTGCTTAAAATTTTCTTAGCCTTAGGCAGTATTACTGACTGTGGATAAGTTTACTTAACACTATTTATAATGTTTTATTTAAAAAGCACTGTTTTTTTTTTCTCAAAATGAAGTAAACATATAGTTATATTACATTTGAAAATTGATATTAATAGGAATAAGAAGTAGTTAACGTTTTTAAAACACATTTTAGTTAGTATTCTTCTATGAAATTAAAGCAAAAATCGTCATTTTGAGTGAAAGCGGAAAATAGTATTTCATCAATACGTTCTCTGTACTATATTTGACACAGAGTAATATGTGAAAAAAATTAAACTAAATATTTTTTTTAAAATAAGCATAAAATTGCAAACAAAATAAGAAATTTATCGAATAACTTCGATGTCTCTATCTAGATGTCTCTATCTAGGTAGCATTTAGATAAAGCAAAATTTCTACGTCGTGACATTCAAGGAAATGCAAAGCTATAAAGAGAATGTGGTCCGCAGCCCATTTATATATAATGCAATTGAAATATCTATAATGGCGCAGCTGTTATTCTTAGTGGATAATTGGTATGATCTTAGGATCTAATTTTAACAGAGCTTCATATATTTGTAATTTTTAAAATGTAGACTTTTTTATTCATTATCATTAAAATAACGAAGGAGGACTGTTAGGACTTTCTTTTTTCCTCTGTTACTTGAAAATTAAATGTGAAGAAAAAAAATATATTGTAAAAACTACACATACGATATTTGAAGGGACATAAGTTTCTAAGGATGTTATAACTTTCATTAAAAAATTCTGGTAGCATTTTCCCCTTCCAGACATTGTACAAGGGATTGATAACTTTTCGGACCCTTGTCGCTTGTTGTATACAATTCAATTATTTGAAGCACTCTGACGAGCATCTAACAATGTATTTAGTATTATATATTTCAAGAACTATAATTCAAGTACTGTACCAATTTTTGTGGCGAACCTTTTTTTTTTCTAAAATAATATTTTATCCGGATAAATAAACTATAATGTAAGACATACATTATGATCTATCTATCGAAAAATATGTATCCCGCACACATCAGGGTAAGCAGACGGAATCTAGTGTTAAGGCACTCCGTTCCCCACATTCTGCTGGATTTTGGAGGCATTGCGTGTTGAGTGGCAGAACTCAACGCCGTGCTTTGCCTCGACACCAGAGTGAAGAAATGAAAATATAAATTTAAGTAAATATTTAATTTCCTCGAGTGGGGTACAACCAGTTGATTTTACAGTCACACTTTGTACCCCTGCGCCATGACCAGTCATGATCATGGCGCAGGGCGTAACTGAGACCAGTCTCAGTATTCGATTTGCAACAATATTTTAGAGTTGTATAGTAAATATTGCCTTAAAATGCCTATATTTAGTTAATCGTTTCTATGTTTCTATCACAGTTACCGCAGACATTTAAAATATGTCATATGCCATACACAAATACAAGTCATTCCCATTACACCACACAGACGAAGCCGCAGTCAAAACTTAATTATCAATAAAGTTAATATTTAATACATTATAAATGTCATAAAATATATTCACAGAAACGCTGCAAGCTGATTGTTTTATTTAGCTATTAGCTATATACATATGTTTATGTACATTTATATTATAAAGAAATAATTTAATATTTAATACCTTGTAAAAATACATTATAAGGTAAATTTATATTTATGAAAAATATATTCGCATTGTTAACGAGTCCTACAAACAAGAATCGACAGGTGTAGGAGGAATTTATTGTTTGGGGTCGAGCGACGCGACGCAGCCAGCCGTAGAAAGCTTTGATGTCCATTCTATTGCGTCGTACTAGGCTTCATTCAATTATTTAAGGTACATTAAAAAATAGGACTATTATTAAAATAATAAATAATTTAAAACGAATATATATTTTTTGTAGTAATAGTGATTGGCTATAAAAATAGAGGTAAGACAATAAGAGGAAACCCATAAATAAATTAACTTTATTTGATATAGTCTATATTCGATAATTGGAAAACCTAAAGAAACTTCCAGGAAATCAAAAAAAATAAATTAATTAACTTAGAAAGAATTTGAACCCAAATACCTAAACGATATTATGAATAGAGATAGATTTGGAGGATGGAAAAAGAAATGTTAAAACTCATCAAATGTTAAAAATCATATCAAAAATCAAAAGTGTTAAAAATCATCTCGTCTCATCAATTTTGAGATAATTATATTTGTATAATCAAAAATTCTGGTCCATTAGGCCCACACTGTAGACTCCTATATACTACAATACTGTAGACTCCTATATTCATATACTGTATACATCGTGCATATAAATTTAAAAAAAATATATTAATAGCATGTTAAACATTGACAGAAAAGGAAAATTTCTAAGGACAAATTGGCGCCAATATGACGCGCCAAGCGACGGACGCCTCTGCTTTTATTCTTATAAATTCTGCAATATGTGTGGGATGGCTTATGTATTTATATTATATAATTTACTTAATTTTTTTGTAAATTGTCCAAAACACTATCGTAGCGCAATAGAATCATGTATACCTAAGGGGAGTAGTTTAATTATTTAATTATAAGTTATATTTTTTATGCGGCCGGTCGTGGCGCAGCGGCACAAGGTGTGACTGTAGTTATATTTTTTATAAATATATGCATAAGTTTATGTTTGAAAGCCAATATATATTGAAACTGAAAATTTTTCAAAAATAACATCACGATTTTAAGCAAAAAACCAAAACGCTGTCTGTATTTATGATAAAAACCTCGGTGCTGTCACAACTCACCATAGTGCCTGGCCATTTTATAAAGGACAGTAAATATATTGGAAAAACTCTGGTCAAAAGATATTTTTATATGAAGCCGACCTTCATAAATAACTGAAAAAGGGTAATTTTTTCGTAATACTATGGATTATTTTCACCGTAATCTAGCCATTTTTAATTTAGAGTTTCAATAAAAAGGTTAAATAACATAGGTCAGGCCAGTCGTGGTTCAGGAGCGCAAGTGTATATTTGTAAACGCGACAGGTTGTGGGTTCGATTGCCACTTGAGAAAATGATATATTTAATATTTTCATTTCTTCGCTCTGGTATGGAGGTGTACGTGTCAACACACGTAACGCCTTCAGAATTCGTCGGAAAGCGGAGAGCGGAGTATCCTAACACTATTCTCTCTATCCCTACCCTGCTAAATGAGGAAAACAGCGTGAAGCTGAAAAAAAAAACAATTCAAGTACAAAATTTACAAAATACTGAATTTTCATGTCGTATTGAGCAAAAGCATTTTTTTTTATAGAAACTTATTAGAAATATACGTAATTTATGATATTCTTATTTATCTGTCGACACATCAGTCAATAATAATTAATATCGTATAGCACAAAGTAGACCAAGTTAACTCCGAACGAGGTCTTGTTGTGATATTAATCACGACATAATTGGGTTAAATTTTTAGAATACAGCCTTGAGACCATTCTCCCTGTATCTGAGATTAATGGTGGTTTTTAACGGAGACCTCTTAAAAAAAAGTAACTTTGATCAAAGAGAGGTCAAGATAAAATGGTTGTTGGGAATATGAGTTTGTATTTTCGATATAAAGCGCGTACACAACTGAACTATATGTATATATATATGTATAGGATGTTTTATAGGATAATAGGGCTACGTGTATTAAAATAGTGTTGAAAGTTGCTTGTATAGCAACATTACGTATATTGTTCGCAGACTTCAAGGCGTCGCGGTGGCGTCTGTTTGGCGTCGCGGGAGATGAAGTCATTTCTCTGGCACAAAGACCGTAATGGAGTCACGCCTCGACACTATAATTCGCTAGCGCTAGCTAATTCTGTATTCATAATAAACTTCTATACAAATTAAAGTAAATACCCTTATATATTTATTTAAATTGTTCTCTCTTTGTTAAATCTTAATATTGAAATATAATGTGTTATAGTCCTGAACACGATTATTTATTTAAAGCACACACAAGCGCAGGTAGGCAGAGGGAACCTGGTAATCTAGTGTTAAGAAATTTCGTTTCGTTAAGACACCTCCATTCCCTAATTTACACCTAATTCTGGAGGCATTGTGTGTGTAGTGGTGGAACTAAACAACGCACTTTGCCTTGTTACCAGAGCAAGCATATGAAAATATTAAATGTTTCTTTTTCTCGAGTGGGAATTGAACCTAAAACCTATCGCACTTACAGATTGCTTGCAGTATGCTTGTGCCCCCTCGCTACTATTGGCTTCAATCCTTTCTTCCCTGTATAAATAAAATGTGATTACAATATTGTTTGCAGTAATATGGAGCTTAATTTTAATTTTTATACCAAAATTAAAAAACCAAAAGCAGAAAAAGATCTAGTTTTAATTATTCATAAAACATTCCAATCATAAAAGCTTCAACAAATTTTTGGTGCTCTTGGTGAGACCCTAAAGCAAGAATACTGTAATATACAGGGGCTCTTTAAGCCTCGCGCGTGACTTCACTTATCAAAATGAATTAAACATATGCTATATTCCCTACACCCATTTTTAAAACGTTTCACATACATTTTTAAAGAGATAAATGCATAAAACTAATACTATAATTTTTATTTTCTTTTAAATACTGCGAAAAAAAAGTATCACAATTTATAAGTTTCGCTCCACTGTTGTCTATTTACTTCTTATGATAGTCTATACGTTATATCATATTAAAATATAATATTGATACATTTTCGGGATGTCTGTTGTGAAATTATATCTTTTGTTATTATTCCTAGTCATACAAAGCATTACGCTCTATCATTTAACTCGTGGCTAAAATAACTACTAGAATATTAAATATATTTTGCGCGTGGGTATATAAACATACCTATATCATATGCCACTCTGTTTGTGTTTATTGGATATCGAAGTCTAATGCCGCAGCTTATATAATTAGATGCACTAGAGTGGAAATAGTACCCATAACCACCTATGTATGTATGTATATCACATATGTATGTACGTATATCACATATGTAATGTATATCACTATCCAATGCTTCTCTGTTTTATTTTTGATCTTTTTTCATTTAATATTATTGGTGTAATAAAGACTTAAGTAAAATAGACTTAAAAATAATATGTATGTATATCACTATCCAACCACATCCCGCATGCAGAAGGGTAGGCAGAGGGATCCTAATGTTAAGACACTACGTTCCCCACTTTTTATTTTATTATTATTATAATAAAATTACCAATAAATAATCATATCATATACATTTTTATTAATTTAAATCAGTATTATTAAAATATTGATTTTCTAATCGACGGTAACAGTTTCTTCGAGAAGTAAACTGTTTAAATAGATTAACCCTTCGAGCCCACCGTTAATTATACTTTAGTACAACGACAAACCTTGTAAACTTTGCCCGAATTTCCTTTGAGGTTGCAAGATGTAATGACCCATCTAGTTAAAACTTGAGAAAATGAAAACCGTTTATAAATATAACATTATATTTTTGAATTAACTAATTAAAAGAAAGTTTTCTTATTACTTTTAAAATTAATAAAAAATAATATTTAATAAAATAAAAGAACAAGTTTTTTAAATGAATGTTTTTTAACATAATAAGAATTTTAATTTTTGAACTTTTAAACTTAAATAAATAACAATTTTTACAATTTTTTTTAACAGTTATGCTATGATAACCTATTAAAATTAATATTTTCACCAATCAATAAGCAATGTTTCGATACTTGGGCGGAATGTAGATAGCAAAGTGTCTTCACGCTAGGTTTCTACATACCCTATTACTTAAGGGGTGGTGGTGTGAGGCTAAATAAAATTGGCCTCAGCAATACAATACAATATTCTATATAAATTCAAATTTACAATTCGGCTAGTACTAGATAAATAGCCATTAAAGTTTCTCGGTTGTAGTTTAGCGCGACAATGAATCATTATTCCGAGTCATTATGGTTAATTAATGAATTCCATGACACCATACGGCAGGTCCCGAACTCATATCATTTAATGACCCACGTCATTAAAGTGCCACGAAACGACTTAATTACATCTACATACGTACGTAATTAGATTAGGAGTACGTAATTAAAACGTGGATTTTGTTTGACCCTTGAAACATTGTGCATATATTATTATATAACTTTCTATTGTTTCTTAAAAATATAAATAGATATTGGTGAGGTTACTTAATAGATAAAGTATTTACAAATATTAAAATATTTTTTTTAGAAGACTAAATTTACTCAAGACTTTCTCATCCTCCTTTTGGAAAGATCCTCCGTTCTCTGCTTTCTGTTAGAATTCCAGACGTTGCTTGTGTGCAACTGTGTGCTGGCACTTTTATTTTCCAATTATCTTGAAAGTATTTTGTGCTACATTTTAGTTTAGTTAGTTAGTTTATACTTTATTGCACATAAAAAAAACACACACACAAAAAAGAAATAAATACAAACAAGTATGCAAAGGCGGCCTTATTGCTTCAAGCAATCTCTTACAGGCAACCTTCCAAAACAAAGGACATAAAATATAAAAACAGAACATTTTAATCAGTAATTATTTTCTAATCAATATAATAAATAGAGTTACATTTTTGGAAAGCGGCGCGTTGAGTTTCGTCACTCAACATGCGATGCCCTAAGGTTGCAGTGAAGCGGTAGTAGCTGGTTAACGCTAGGTTCCCTTAATTAACAGCATATAATTGAAAAAAAAACGTTAACCCTCGTATGTTAATATACACAGTACTATATACCCTTATCACTTGTATTATCAAATACTAATTATATTTAGAAGTTGAAACACTTTAGCATTTATTTAAATCATTCACGTTTACATACCTCACATATTTAAATAAAGCTACTTGTATTAGAGAGTTCCGACATCGTCACTTTGTAAATATTCATAGGTCCACTTCGTTTTAAGAAAGTTTACACAAGTATCGATCAGGATGAAAATTTTCACCAACGAGTTCTGAATACATTACGCTACTTCTAATTTTCAGAAGGCTTTATGCTTCTTTAAATTTAACATTTAAAAGTTCGAAGATAACATTGTACTAATTAAATACAACATGTAAAAATATATATTATGTAATAAATTAAAAATTGGCTTCACGCTGCATCCCGCACACAGCAGGGTAGGCAGAAGGAACCTAGTGTTAAGACACTCCGTTCTCCACTTTCTGCCGAATTTTGGAGGCATTGCGTGTTGAGTAGCAGAACTCAATGCCGCGGTACAGTCAAACTTTATGCCACTGTGTCACGACTGGCCTCATATATTATGTAGGTACTCGTATAATATTTTTGTTTTAACGATGTGCTTAGGATTCCATACTTCACAAAAAAAAAATCTGTGATCAGAGGGTCACTTACATAGTTGTACGTCTGTTTCTCAGTCTGATAAGTTAATTTTTTTTAGGATGGCCTCGAATATCAAATTGTAGCCTTGGTCTGTTGTTCTGTTGGTCTGTTGGTCTATTGGTCTGTTGTTTTGTTTGTCTGTTGGTATGTTGGTCCGTTGGTCTGTTTTGCTCGTAAATTTTCATCTCCATGGCAAATAAAGAACTATGATTCTTGCTATCACCTTGCTATTTTCAATTATTTTTATTACAACATTCCTTATTGTGACTTATTTATAAGAGATAGATAGATACACGACGTCGCAGATATTTTTTTTCAACTAATTAATTTTTAATGTTTTTGTAGTTCAATTTACATATACTTAAATATTTCAGCAGCGCACGCGGATTCGGTTCATCAACTATTGCTATTACGTATTTAAGTCTATCTAAGAATTACATCGTAATATTATAAACTCCTAAAGAAAGTAGCTTTCATATAAAAATAAAATAAAGTAAATCCGATTAGTAGTTCCAGAGATTTTAGCGTTTAAACAAACAAACAAGCTCTTCCTATTATATCAGTATAGATTTAGGTATCTCGCATTTGACTGATCTTTTTACTTTAGAGATTTTAAATCCTATAGGCTTTACATGAATCGTGAACAAAATAAGGAATAATATATTATTTCAACCAACCCAAGTCGAACCTCAACAAAACATTACAATTTCATACACAAATTTCTGTTTTATTGGAGCCATGCTAGTTCAATTGAGTAGAAGAATAGTACTTTTTAATATTTACTGTGTCCATTGTAAATTCATTAAAAGTCTACATTTTATTATCTTCAGATAAACATTTCTTAGTTTCACGCTATCTATCTGTATATATTTTATCCATAGAGCGGTGTTGAGAGAACCAGAGAGAACAAAACGCCAAATTCTACGGTTTTACGGAGGTCCTTCGCTTCGTCTACTGCCCACAGCCTCTTAATAGGGAAGGAAGGTATGTACAACCTTCCTTAATGGGGTATTCACGTTTTTCACGTGACCTTCCTCCAGATAATCGGTGTTTTCTTGAATATTAAACGAGATCTCTCCCATAATTGTTAATTAATTAATTAATCTGAGTATATATTTCCTTTCTTTTCTTTTTCATATTTTTAGTTTTTTCATTTTATTAAAAAGGAAAATAAATTTAATTAAACAAATAGCAGGTAACTAACTAGCAAAACAAGTTCAATAAAGACCTCAAAAATATTAATTTAATCTTAATCTAAGCTTTATCTGATAATATTTCAAAGTGCGAAAGGCCTAAACCGTATAACTTTAATATCAATGATATTAGAGAGGCGGTCGGTCCTACTCCTAAAATTTATATCTTTAGCGAAACTTGAGTCACTTCTTATTTATTATAATGTATTTTAGGTATTCTTCTATCTTTAGTACTAAATACATATATGTACATATATTTTTTTAGCTTTACGCTGTATCCAGCACAAAGCAGAGACTCCGTTTTCCATTAATTGTCGAATTCTGAAGGCATTGCGTGTAACGGAACTTTTCTTAGAGGATTCAGTTAAGAAAATAAATAGAATAATAGTCTAAGTGACCGTGATTTACTTTGTTAAATTTAAAGTTTACTTTTACGATTAACTTTGATTAACTTTCATCACCCAGTATATAAGCAAATAATGAAATTTATGTAACGTAGTACTTGCTATACCTGAGTTTTGCCAATAAAAATTAATAATTGCAATAATTAATATTTTGCAAATAATATTTTTTTTTTCGTTCATATATGCACATACTGAGACCAGTCCTGGCGCAGGGGTACAAGCCGAAGGTGTGAACGAAATGTCTTAATACTACGTTTCCTTTACCTACCCTATTGTGAAGGATACAGCGTGAAATTGATAAAAAAAAACTTTAAATATATTAAAACGCGTCAAGGATAATTGAATATTAAATAAATTCAGCAACTTGCGCGGAGAACTCATCAGTGAAGTTTCGCCTGTTGATTAATGCAATTTTGTTCCAAAAATATACCGACGACCTTCCATTGTTATATTCAATAAGCTCTTACATCCAATATAAATACTGAATTTATAATTAAAGCACTTAAACACGCTGGTATTTTGGCATCGATATTTATTGGTGGTCAAATCATATATTGATTGAAGCTTTAATTGAATATGTTTTTAAATGACATATTAAATTAATAAAAATTAAAATTATTTACCAAATTATATCGAATTTACCAATATTTTCATTTGCTCTCTGATACGAGGGTATTGTTAAATTCTGTCGCTTAACACGCAATGCCTCGAAAAATACAGCTTACAAGTGAAGATAGGAATGTCTTAACACTAGGTTCCCTCTGCTTATCCTGCTATTTGCGTAATAGAGCGTGACGCTCATTTATTTTATATATTTCAACAAAATATTAAATTACGAATCGCCTCTTAAACCAAGAAGTGTGCGTTGATATTCGTACTAGTATTCGTAGTAGTATTCGTAATTGCGATGTTGAGTTCCGCCACAACACGCAATGTGTCCAAAATTCGGTGAAAAGTTAGGAACGAAGTGTTAATTAATAAGTAATTGGTTCCCTCTGCGTACCCTGCAATATGCAGCGTGAAACTTAAAAAGCTTAAAGTTTTGGTTTTATAAAAAATAACTCAAAAAAGAGCAAACAAATATTTTTTATCATTGTAAATGTGAACTCAACAATGGTTGTATAATCGTTTCTGTAGTTTGCATGAAAGATCAAAATTTCTTATATGCTCCGATCTTATAATGTATTAAGATAGTATCGGTTTTCCGGAAAATATTTTAATTTTAATATTTTTAAGCTATTATATATGTATAAAGATGTATTTCACATTCACATCTCTTAAAAGAAATATTTTAATCTGTACTCTTACAGTATTATAATCATTGATAAAAGATAAATCTTACGTGAACGATATATCATCTGAAAGGAGGAATAAATCACAGACAAGTTGTACCTTTGATTGATGACGGCGACTCCATCCAGCCTGACGCCGTCTCTACAACGTAAAGTATTTCTCGGTCGGAGGCTGTTCTATAACGTGTTAGGATGAAATACGAAATGTGTTGAAAATATTTAGACTAATGTGTATTTTTTATTGCTTGGATATATGTTTGTGTCTCGTCGTCCTCGTCGTTTACATCTCGATTATGGGTTCTTTTTTTTTAGGTTCACTCGGTCTTCTGCACATAGCAGAATAGACAGAGGGAACCTGGCTTCCTAGTATTTAGACCCTCCGTTCCCATTAACATACTTCCGTTCCATACTTTCTATATATACCAGTGCAAAATTAAAATATTAAATATTTCATTTCCTCGAGTGAGAATCAAATCCACAACCCGATGTCATTTACAGTCACACCTTTGTACCCCTAGGACTGGTTCTTATACACTTATTATAAAGATATTATATAAATCTTTATAATAAGTATATTATACGCTTAAATCGAATGTATTTGTTTACAAAGACTAAAAACTTAACAAGAGTTTAGATTATCTTTTTAAAATAAATTGATAAGTTCTTGCAAGATTTCACAGATTTTTTTCTCTTATATTAATATAAATACAATATTTTACTTATTTAACGGTTAATTAATTTTGTATAAAGTATTCATCTAAAATCTTGTTGGTTCGTTACTCAGGTTCAAACAGAGGCTAGTAATGAAAAGAACCTTGTTTTAATAAAAAAAATAATATAATAAAGAAAATTGACAGAAATATTGAAAAGAATATTGAAATTATATTTATCAATAAACTAGAGGGTCACTTGCGGCTTCGCTCGCTTATTTTTTTTTATTTTAATTTGATACAATCAACAATGAACACTACGTAGCTGTATGATAGGACGTCAACGGCAGCAAGGGCACTGATTAATAATTAATAATTTAATAATAATATTTGCTTATTATTTATTATTTTGCATATAAATAAATTGAAATATCTGAAAAAAAATGTTGAAGGCCAGTCGTGGCGTATTTAATTCCCACTCGAGGACATGAAATATTTAATATATTTTTTTTCATTCTGGTATCGAGACAAAAACGTCACTTTTTTGGTGATTTTAGAATACTTTGAATTCATCACACAACACGCAATGAAATCGGCGGAAAGTGGAGAACGGAGTGTCTTACGCTAATCTCCTTGCTTAGACTGCTACGTAGTTTTAGACTTAGTCTATATTCTTTTTTACAAATAGCAAAACAATTTTTTTGAGTTTAAAATCTATGTAACAAATTATATTTTTTTTTTGAGGAAATAACAGTTTTTATTCACTTATTTTATTTATTGATTTAATATATAATATATATTAATATATAATATTATTGTAATATCATTATAATTTATATAACGCTATTACATGCATGCACTATGTACCCTCTGTAGTCTATATGTTATGTATTTCGTTAATTTATAGTATAAAATCTGAATCTATTATCAGGCTGTCATAAATTTAAAGTAAAATATAAATATAAGCAAGAAAGATATATATAATAAAGAAAAATTTTAATATAAAGATATTTTTTTAAGTTCATACATTTTACTTCATACCTTAATGTATTCGTTGTCACAAACAAAGTATACGAACCGTCGTCGTATCTCTTTGTTTCAGTAAGTGCAGCTGAACGATTCCATAGAACGAATTGGCAATTATTGTATTAGCAAATCGATTTTCAAATGCCTGTAATTTATTCGATCGTCTGGTATCGTCTTGTTTAGGCTTCTTTGAAGTTATAAAAATGTTGAATTATTCAAGATCATTTTATAATGTTCAAATACTAGAATTTCTAACAAATTTCAGAAATATACTTTTTATATAAAGGTTTTTTGTACGCTGTTTCCCGCATGTAGGCTAGGTAGAGGGAGCCTAGTGTTAACACTTTCCGCTAAATTCTGGGGTCAATGCGTGTTGAATGGCGCAACTCAACGCCGCGCTCTACCTCAAATAATAACAACATAATATAAAATTTATATTTGAAAATATATTTATACCAGAGGTTAGTTGTGTTGTGTGGATGTAAAATTGACTGGGTGTGGGTTCGATAACTACTTGAGAAAATGAAATATTTATTTAAATTTATATTTTTATTTCTTCGCTCTGGTGTCGAGGCAAAGCGCGGCGTTGGATTCCGCCACTCAAAACGCATTGCCTCCAGAATTCGTCGGATGATTTAATTTGGAATTGTTATCTTCTGAATTTTTTTTCAGCTTTGTAGTGGGGCATGCACAGAGACCTAAGTGTTAAGACGTTCTACCGAATTGTGGAGTTTGTGTTGCGCTTTGCCTCGACACCAGAGCATAGAAATGTAAATATTAAATATTAAATTTCCTCGAGTGGAAATCGAACCCACAACCGATCACGTTTATAATCCACACTTGTGCCTCTGCGCCACAACTGGTCTCACAAAAATACTTAATTTTAGCTTCACTTCTTTTAACTTAATGCAATACACTAAAAATTCTTAACCTTTTAACTAGATATCCAGCTATTGCTATTCTGCACGCGAAGCTTGATATATATTATTTTTAATTTTTGAATAAAAACCTTTATGAATATAAGTTTTACATTCACAGAATAATTATAAGCTTAAGTAATTCGAACTGGTACCCAAAAGTTGTTGAAGAATTTGTACCAATTATTTTGTTGTGTTTTCAATACATTTTAACAATTTTAGATCAAGTTACAGTATTCTTCCTGAAAGCAATTTATTGTTTATATTATTTTTTGGAGTCCCGTATTGTATGTTAATGTGCTCTTGGGAATCTGTTCGAATCTCAGAGTCTTCTTATAGCAATCGAACTTTGCATCTGTATAAAGCATCTAATTTGAACAGCGTTATTGCTTGAATTTATAATAGCTAACTCTTATATATTCACATACCTAATACTATAAATGTTTTTCTTATTATTTTTCAACTTCACGTTATATTCAGCTTATAGCAGGGAGGCAAAAGTAACCTAGTGTTGTCCTAACATTTCCACTTTCCGCCGAATTTTCCAGATACTGAGTGTTGAGTGGCGGAACTCAACGCCGCGCTTTGCCTAGTTACCACAAGGGAGAAACTAAAATAATTATGATGAAAAAGACATTATGTTACTTGAAACTTTAATTTAATAAATATTGATTGTGTTAAGCTCTTCTCCCAACTTTTTTTTCAGAAATAATACTAGGATGACTTCTGCCTACTACATATGATCTTTTTAATATATTCACTGTATATACTTTTTTATATTATTTAAGAGTATATAGGGAAATTGGGTCGATTATTCTAGCATAGCCATTTAAAAGTACTATTATACTCTTACTAAAAAGATTTAATTGAAGAATTATAAAACAATATCATGGTAGGAAGCGAAGAATATTAGAGTATCGTTTGACAGCCATATATTTTTACTCATTCAATTAGAACTGCACTCTTGCAGAAACGTTTTACATCGCATCGTACCGATTTTTATAAGCGAGCTTATTTTAAAGCTAAATGCTTAAGGCCATTGATTTCCTCCAAACAGACACAAAGTAACATTTCAATTTACTATTTAAGAGGATCAGAAATAGGTACCTAACCTTTAAGTTACATACATTTTCATTTTAAATTAAGTAAATATTAAATACAAAAATGCACCTGCATTTTTTATAAATAAATTTTCAACTGATTTATGAATTATCTTTGAAAATAATGGATAGTTTTTCGTGCAATAGCTGCTCACCACGTTAAATATGATCAATCGCTTTACCGTGTCTCACCAGCATCTGAACAGTTAATATTCATGTTAGTAAGTACATATGTATATCAAAACCTTTTGATGTGATTTATATGAATATAATAAATACAATACTTTTTTTGTATATCTTAACCGATTTCTTCTGTAAAAGCAGGGGATTATCAATTCGACTGTATTTTTTTGTTTGTTACCTCGTCTGAGGTATTTCTATCTGACGGATTCGTCATTTCTAACTGAGGGAACCGATTTTGATCATTCTTTTTTTAATTGAAAACTGGTGCTTCGGGTGTGGTCCCAATTTCATTTCGTTCATGACATCATCGGTTCTGACAAATGAAACAAACGACTAATGGAAGAATCACTCAATATCACGCGGATCGATTTCGATGATTCTTTTTTTTATTTTAAAGGATATACTTTAAGGGCACTTTGATGATAGTTTCAACCGGACCCTACATCAAAATCAAATATTTTGATTATGGGGTCCGGTTGAAGTTGGTTTTTTTTGTTAAAAATTGTGATTATTAAATATTATAATGTATATGTGAAGAGTCACGTAATACAATGCATCATAAAATTTCAGCAATGAAATTCTAATATTTGTAATGTGTTAACTAATACAATACAACAATATATACGTATATGTGAGTTTATACAGGATGTTTACATGATCAAAATGGTAACAGATTGGGATCAATTTAAAAATAGATGGCAAGGAAAACAGCATAGCGAAGGTCATTAACGCTTCTATTTCCATTTTAATTTTAAATTAATTTCCGAAACTAATATCAGACTCTGGTAAGATTATTTATTATGTATAACCTGCTGCTTACCGTGCTTTGTATAAAAAAATGTAGAGCTACAAAAAACCTTATTAAGGTTAAACTCACCTTTTGCACCTTCGTTTATATCTTAGTTAAAGGTTTCACAGTAACGGGGTAATCAGTTCTCGCTATTTATAGACTGCGCAAATATTTTTTTCAGCTTCACGCTGTATACCACATATAGCACTGTATTCAGAGGGAACCTAGTGTTAAGACAATTTGTTTTATACTTTCCGCGGAATTTTCGATGCATAGCGTGTTGAGCGGTGGAATTCAACTTTGCTCTTTTGTCTTGGTACTAGAGTGAAGAAATGAAAATCGAACCTACAGTCGTTGCGATACAGTGTTATCATATTTATACTTCTACGTACCTACATATTGGTATGTATTTATGTAGGTTATATAACATAACCCTTGATCTATTACCCGCATACAACGTATAGTGAGTTAATTGCACATGTCGATCGAACATTAATCCTCTTTTGCGTGTTTCTCATATAGATCACGTAGCTTATATCGTCAAAATTGACAAATATGCCTACGTACATTGACGCAACTATATTGAACTACAGTTAATTCTAATAAATATTATGGGCATGGGCGTAGGAAGAGCGAGAGAGTGGCCTGTGCCCATCCCAGATATTTTACTTGCAATAAATTTTAAAACAATATACACGATCATGTCTCTTCAAAGCTTAAATCCCTGAAAATATATCTCATACGTTAATTATTATGGGTTCTATTATAAAAACATTATTTGCTTAATGAAAAAAAATCGCATACATTTTGAACTCTCCAAATACCAAATCATATTTTTATTTATTAGAATTGTTTAGCTCTTTTGTATCACAATGTTATTGAGTTTATGGAGAAAATACGAGAACAGGAAGGAAGGAAGGCAGTAAGCAAAAAATATTTACAATATTTGTTTTAGTAATAAAATCATTTTTTTTTAATTTTAATTTTGCGAGCGTAGGCAATGGAAGTGGGTTTAATTACTAAGGGTTAACTTCTATGTGTATTTTTTTCTAAAACCTTGGGACTTAATATTTTTAAATATGTGTAAAAAAGACTACGTCGCGTTGCGACGATCACGATGAGACTAATTTTAATTAAAAAATAAAAAAAATTAGTAGGTTTTTAATTTTAATTCAATCAAGATTAATTCAAATGTATATGACATATACACTTATCACCATACAACTCTCAGTTCTTCCAATGTCTTATATTTAAAATACATACAATATTTATTTCTTACATTACAAAAATATTCGACACGGCAATAATAAATGAAGTGGTGCTGCTTTGTTAGGGAAATTAGGGTTAGCCAGGCTCTAAAATCACATTCTAGTAAACGCTTTCTAAATCTTTGTAGCAGAATAAGACTATTAGATAGTTATTCGATACATGAAATAATAGCAAAGGTTAGTTAATATGTCATGATCAAAGCTCGTGTCACGGTTGGGATTTGACCTTCCATTAAAGGCGCCGGGAGCATTGGCATTTCTTAAAATTTACTTCTGAACTTTCCGAAAGAGCACTTGGAAAAATTTCCACTTAACAATATCGAATATTATTGGAATTAGGTACTAAAAGTGATGTGAATTATGTAAAAATTTCTTATACTTAGTTAAGTGGTCATGAAAGATAAATAAATTTTCTTCATTTATTATATTTCCAATTGGTTAGTTAACAGAGATTATAAACACAAATTTTAAATGTAAAATAAAAATATTAGGGTAGACATTACAGATGATGTACATACATTAATTACTGATTTGTAATACAAACAATAACACGAAATATAATTATTGAAATAAATAATGATTTTTATTTTATTTTCTATGGCTGCTGTAGATATTGAGTTTATTTTTATAACTTACCATATAGCAGCTAACAACATTTTTGCATTACACTACCAAAAGAAGATTACTTTCTAAATATTCTACAATTTTTAAAAGATTTTATATTTTTCTTCATCTCCCGCAACAGCTGGTGAGCTAGCGGAATAAAAAAGAATAATAAAACGTACTTTAAAAATAAATCATATTTTAAGTACTTTTCAAATGGGCGTCAAAAAGGCAAAAGATTCAATCAATGATAAAACAAAATCGGAAAATATTCTTACAAAATACAGGCATCAGTTAGTTATTCAATCTATATTGAACGACAGTTTACCCTCAGTTGAGCGAAAGAAATTTAGTATGTAAATTGTTGAAAATAAATATTTCCAGAAAATGTCAAGTTCATATTGTCTCGTGTCAGTTCCTTTTTATGTTCCAAGAAACGATCACTGGTTTTCTCTTACACATAGAGAAATAAATGGCTTAAACGTACGAGCATTTATTATAGAAATTGTAGTGGATTTTCCTTATCATTTAAATTCTTTTGAATGAATTAGATTTCGAATACAAGGGGATTAATCAACAATGAAAACCAGCAATTTTTTTATGTTTTGGTAGTTGAACTAACGTTAGACTGCTTCTACTAATGTTCGATTTAATACTAGATATAATATGTACATAAACAAAGATGTTAATGTAAAAGTTTTCATATTTTGAAAAAGCGTGTCTTATAATTTGAAAGTTTCAATTTCGAATTAATATAAAATTGTATCTGCACACTACAACAGAAACATGTAACATACATAAATATGTAACATACATACATATATAGTTCAGTACCAAAAATGCCACTTTCTTTTTTTGTCGGGACATACCTAAGCCTCACACGAAATACCTATGTTATTCGAACCCACCGGAAATGTTATCACAAAGAATGAAATGGGAGAAATTATTACCTGCCTTTCGCGAGAAGGTTTGTACTTCATAGATTTTTCTTTTGAACTATAATCATTTCGATTTCATTTCATTATATTCGTAAGCGTTATTTTATTTAAATGCTAGCTACTGAAATGCTACTTGCCTCGATTTTTTTTTTTAATAATTTGTAACCTATGTATATATGTATAATATATTATTCTGGTATATAAGCAATATTACTGTAAAGTTTCATCCAAATCCGTTTAGTAGATTTTACCTGTGCTACAAACATCCCGTCAGACTATCTCAGGCCAATTGAATATTATATTTACTACGGAATAAATTTAGTATATAATAGATTGTTATGTAGAAAAAAATTGTACATTTTTAAATTTTATATCAATATAAGATTTAAAAATATTATAAAAGCTATATCTGAATTGAATCCAGTTTTTTTTTCGTTGTCAGTTTTCCGTAACATTGCAAAACGTACAATTTCTCTCTTGGAAATAGCTCGTTTCATTTGCATTTAATTAGGTTTCGAAAGGTAAATAAACTATGTAATGTATGATTCCCATTAGAACGGGTCTGACAATTTCCTTTGTGGAACAAATATGTATTATATTAACGTTTTCATCGTATGAAAGTGTTTTTGTTTTTGTGAAAAAAGAACCTTCGAAATTAAATAAAAACCTTATATCCGTATTTGTATTTTCGCTCTCTGTATAACTTTACTGAATATGACAGACAATTCAATTTTAACAAATAGTCAGTTACTGACATAAAAACATCATAGTAATATTATTAATGAGAATGTAATTTTGTTTATTATTTTTTGAGACCAAGACGACTCGACACGTAATTATGAAAATGTTTACACTGTCTTATAGGTATAAGAAAGGAAACAGGATATATATATGCTTTAATGAAAAAGCCTGTTAAAAAATTAATATACTATGGCGTTTGAGTCTTGAATTCATATATAACATTTCGAACGGATTCGTGATTTCGCGTGCGAAGCCGCGAGCGATTCGCTAGTAATATCTTATATAAAACACTGATATTTATTTATATCCATATATAAATAAGGACTTATAAATAACCTGAAAATAAATAATCCACCAATTTTCCACACATATTCTTTTATCGTTATCATTGTGTTGCTGAAACGCTTGAAGCACAGTTTCATTTAATGAGAAAAGTTGAGACGTTACCTCAGTTGTGCCTTCTCCATCCTTAATATTTTTTCTCCTGGCGGCCTCATAATATGCTACTTCAATATCGTCCTTGACACAAATAGTTGCGGTCGATTTTGTTAGTAAATTCTACATGCAAAGGTCAACTAAAAAGACACTATAAATACAATTTAGAGGTAGGTAATACATTAAAATAGCATTTGTTAGTATATATGGAACTGTACAGTAATATTTTTTAAAGTTTAAAAGGCCAGTCGTGGCGCAATAATACAAAGTGTGACTATAAAACCGACTGGTTGTGGGTTCGATCTCCACTCGAGGAGATAAATTGCAAACCGTACAATTTCTCTCTTGGAAATAGCTCGTTTCATTAAGTTTCGAAAGGTAAATAAACTATGTAATGTATGATTCCCATTAGAACGGGTCTGACAATTTCTTTTGTGGAACAAATATGTATTATATTAACGTTTTCACCGTATGAAAGTGTTTTTGTTTTTGTGTAAAAAGAACCTTCGAAATTAAATAAAAACTTTACATCCGTATTTGTATTTTCGCTCTCTGTATAACTTTACTGAATATTACAGACAATTCAATTTTAACAAATAGTCAGTTACTGACATAAAAACATCATAGTAATATTATTAATGAGAATGTAATTTTGTTTATTATTTTTTGAGACCAAGACGACTCGACACGTAATTATGAAAATGTTTACACTGTCTTATAGGTATAAGAAAGGAAACAGGATATATATATGCTTTAATGAAAAAGCCTGTTAAAAATTAATATACTATGGCGTTTGAGTCTTGAATTCATATATAACATTTCGAACGGATTCGTGATTTCGCGTGCGAAGCCGCGAGCGATTCGCTAGTAATATCTTATATAAAACACTGATATTTATTTATATCCATATATAAATAAGGACTTATAAATAACCTGAAAATAAATAATCCACCAATTTTCCACACGCATTCTTTTATCGTTATCATTGTGTTGCTGAAACGCTTGAAGCACAGTTTCATTTAATGAGAAAAGTTGAGACGTTACCTCAGTTGTGCCTTCTCCATCCTTAATATTTTTTCTCCTGGCGGCCTCATAATATGCTACTTCAATATCGTCCTTGACACAAATAGTTGCGGTCGATTTTGTTAGTAAATTCTACATGCAAAGGTCAACTAAAAAGACACTATAAATACAATTTAGAGGTAGGTAATACATTAAAATAGCATTTGTTAGTATATATGGAACTGTACAGTAATATTTTTTAAAGTTTAAAAGGCCAGTCGTGGCGCAATAATACAAATTGTGACTATAAAACCGACTGGTTGTGGGTTCGATCTCCACTCGAGGAGATTAAGAGCGAAGAAAATGGAAATAAAAGTAAGTAAATATTTCATTTCCTCGAGTGAGGATTGAACCCACAACCAATCGGGTTACAACAGCGCTTTGAGTCCCTGCGTCACGACTGACCTCAGTCATTACGTCATAAATATAATGTAATATTTAGTAAAATGAAATTGTAATAAAAACATGCTTTAATAAGACTCAAAAAATGTAAAGCTCTTTTAAGTGTTTATTTGTTATTGCTACGATTCAAAATACATATTAAATGTAAATGTTACAATAACCTTTCAAGTTTATTTTAAAAGGTTCTATAAACCTTTAATATGCTTTTAGTAAGTATTGTATAATTTAAAATCTGGTAAAATTAAAAAAAAAATTAGCTTCACGCTATATCCCGCACACAGCAGGGTAGGCAGAGGGAACCTAGTGTTAAGACACTCCGTTCCCCACTTTCTGCCGAATTTTGGAGGCATTGCTTGTTGAGTGGCAGAACTCAACGCCGCGCTTTTGCCTTGGCACCAGAGCGAAGAAATGGAAATATAAATTTAAGTAAATATTTCATCTCCTCGAGTGGGGATTGAACCCACAACCAGTCGGTTTTACAGTCACACTTCGTGCCACTGCGCCACGGCCGGCCTCAAAAAAAAATAAAAATAATATATTTAATTTATTTTTAGTAAAGAAAATATCTTATTCTGATATAAACTTCATTAATACAGACAGACAATGCCAACTTACGAAATGAGTTTTCCATCGCTAGAAGCCGTTTATTTAATTACTCAAAGTGGTTTCCTCGATCTAAGGATGTTTTTGTGCTTTTTGCCCAAATCTATATTCGGGGTTAACAGAATTTGTTGTCGTTATCTTTGTTCTTTATAAAAGATTTATGTGGAACAATAAAAAAAAAACCTGGTGTAGACGGGAAATTTTCCACTATAAAAATATATTTTTTTGCTTTTGCTATACACATTCAGAGTGTCAGCTGGCCAAGTATTATTTTAACATGGTTCTCTTTTTTCCTAATGGAATGCGGTTAGCTGTGATATAACACCGTTTTTTTACATTCAAGCATCTACAACATAATAGCTGATGGTTAAATGACAACCTCTTTTAATTATAGCAACCTTAAACTATATTTTAACGCTTAAAATGATATTTCTGAGTAAACATTTTATTTTTATATTTTTTTTTGTTACTAGTATCAGGTACTAGTATATATACCCCGCACACAGTAGCAACATCATAATAAAATTTTCAGTTTTTATTTTTTATCAACATATATATACATATATAACATATTTTGTATATACATCATTTTAATACATAATGTTTTCTTGTTTTTTATTTTTAAGCTTAATCAATCAACTATTTATGAAAGAAATGTAAAATCAAATGAAAAAATGTATATTTTATAAAGTAGTAAAGCTTGATGACTTTTAAAAAAATATTATTTAAATATACATACATATTTTTATTAATACTTAAATCTAATATAAATATTTCCATGTTTTGTAACAGTATTAACGCATTATAAAAAATAGATACGTTATTTCATTGTTTCCTTTCCGATACTTAATCAGAAACGGCCATGTCCTTATGATGTCCTTACTAAAACCATATAATTTTTCTTTGTTTGTGGTGTATTAATATAAATATTTGCTCATTAAATGTAATTCACGGAAAGTGAGGAACGGAGTATCATAAAACTAGGCTTCCACTGCCTACCCTGCTAATGAGGGATACAAAGGGAGGGGTAAAGTAGAAAAAAAAATGTACAGCCAAATAAAAAGATGTTTATTGAACATAAAAATTTTTTTGAAAATTTAACTATTTTCAATAAACATCTGCAACTTGAAACTTAAGCGCAAAACTTTTTAATTCAGTACAAACACATCAAATTGGTTTAATGAATGTCAAGTCTCTAGGTCTACTACTAGGTCTCAAAGAAAGTACCTCAGACTCGAGTGGAACTTGTGAAGTAAATTTAGCAAGACGGTTGTAGAAGTACTATTGTAGGTTGTTATTTGTTAATAAACATATAAAGCTGATATGGTGGATATTTATAAAAGATGTAAAAGGTAAAAAATATAATTCTAAAAATAGATTTTTAATGAATTGCCTTGTATTATTATTAAAACAATACATGATGAATAAAACTGAGACCAGTCGTGGTGCAGGGGCACAAACATGTGACTGTAAAAGGGACAGATTATGGGTTCGATTCTCAGTCGAAGAAATGAAATATCTAATATTTTCCTTAATTCGCTCTGGTATCGAGGTGAAACGCGGCGTTGAACTCCTCCACTCAACGCGCTATGCCTCCAGAACTCCGTGAAAAATGGGGACTGGAGTGCCTTAACAACAAGCTCCCTCTGTCTACCCTGCTACAAGTAAAAAAATAATGAAAAACGGAGCTTTCGTGCTTCGTTCACATTAGCCTTACATACATAAACTGAAAGTGTATAACGTAATGCGATTACGTGACGAGCTTTTGTATGGCGTGAATCCAAACAGGCCATTTATATAAGACAAGCAAACACCCATGTGTATGCCCTGCACTCTGTTTTTATGAAATAAATTAAAAATTAAATCAGTTTCACCCTACATCCCGCACACAGCAGGGTAGGTGAAGAGATCTTAGCGTTAAGACACTCGGTCCCCAACTTTCCACTGAATTCTGGAGGCAGTTAATTGGCGGAACTCAACGCCGCGCTTTGCCTTGACACTAGAGAGCAGAAACGAAAATATACATTTAAATAAATATTTTATTTCCTGAGTTGGATTCGAACACACAAGCCCACAACGAGTCGCGCTTACAGTCGTCTGTACAGTAGTCTGTTTTGTGCCCCTGCGCCACGGCTGGCCTCAAAAATGTTTTTATAATATAAAACAACATTAAACCGTTAAATATCTCTCTTAGCTCACGTATAAAGGAGAACAACATTTAAAAAATGTAATATTATTATAAACTTGTATGTGAAAACAATTGTCTTTTTACTTTGTTGTATATTTTATTTGTCTATCCTTAATTTAGTAGATTACGTGACGTTATTATTTAAGTTTTAAAAGGGATCTCGTTGTTTTAAATATTTTTTTTAACTCCAGGCTACAGCCTAACATTGTAGACATAAGAAGCCTAGTGTTAAAACACTCCGTTCCCCACTTTCCGCCGAATTTCGGAGGCATTGTGTATTGAGTGACGGACAACAACGACGCACTTTTGTCTCAACACGACAGCGACGAAATTAAAATATTGAATATTTAACTTCCTCGAGTGGGAATCGAACCCACAACCTGTCACACGTTTGTTTCCCTACGCCACAATCGACTTCTTTATTTATATTTAAATAATAAAGTAAATTCACCCTTGGTTTGGTTTATTTAGTGTCTCACGTAGGTATGCGGGATGTGTGTCTTTCTACATTTTTGAGTGACACTCGTTCACCTTGTACTAAATTCGAACCAGCGTAAATTACAGAAAAATAAAAGTTAACAAAAGCTTTATTATGTTTTTTTTGTCCATTGATGTGATTTTAACTTCTTCGATAATTTCTATAACTTTTTATTGAAGTGGCTGAAGCTTTACATTTCAATATATATATATATATATATATATATATATATATATATATATATATATATATATATATATATATATATATGTATGTAGTTCAATAAGTATATATATATATTGAACTACCTATAGATTATTAGATACAGAGACAGATATTAAAACTAAATATAATTATTTAGGTCAAGCGGGCGAAGTCGCGAGCGGCTCGCAAGTATGTAAATAAAATTTATTATTCCTAATATTAAATGACGGCCAAAACTATTCATTTTAATTAAACCTTGCTGAGATTACATTAATTCAAGACATTATTCAGAACATTGTAAACATAATAAAGAATAGAATTCGTATAAAATACAAAATCCCAAATATATTTTTGCTCTCGTCCCATTATATTTTAATTTGGAGTTCATTTGAATAATTCTTTCGGATAGCGAAACTTTACCGCAGAGGTTACGGTCGCAACATGTCTCTTTTGTGTTAGTAGTAGAACGGGAGACGGGAGACCTTCATGCATTTCGGTTAACTAGAATCGCTAAGATCCTTTCACATATGAGATACTAGCGTGGCTGTGCGAGGCTCTAGTTGAGGACGGTTAATGGTAATATTTATCTTTATGGTGGATTTTTTTTATGAAAATCATGCGTTTGTAAATATAATATTAACGTTATATAAATTTGATTGGCCGGTGGTGGGTTCGATTCACACTAAATATAACATATTTAATATCTTCATTTCCTCGCTCAGTAACGACTATATAACACGTAGTGCCTTCAGGATTCTGTGGAAAATGGGTAACAGAAGTGTCTTAATGGGAAAGGAGGATCTTAACACTTGGTTCCCAGGTTCCCCCTGCGGAACCATCCTACGGGCGGGTTACAACGGAACGAAACTAAAATATAACTTTAGATCAAGCTTGGCTAAATTTAATGTTTGTTCTAAATTAAAGATTTACTGTTGGTACATACTTACATATCACTTTGTAAAAAATGTTTTTGTATTTAAATTTAGATGTCATATTATAGAATAAGGTTGTTCACGTCAATAATGATCGTTTTTTCATGTAATTATTTTGTTGTGATAGATATTTTCTTATATATGTTCATATTGATATAATTTTATAATATTGCGCATCAAAGGATTTTCCATTCTATGGTTTGCTTCAATAGTTGCGGTTGTGATCCGCTTAATTATTATCGACAAAAGACGCAAGTTCTAATACCCTAACTATAGTATAGTTTATACTTATACGTTATATGATTTATATCGCATTATGAGAATAATGTGTTTTGCTTATATAATATCAATATAATTTAATATAATTTAGATATTTTGGAAATGTAGTTTAAATACAAGTCACTGTATCAATTTATTTAATTAATTAGTTAAAAGTAAAAAAGGGGTATTTCTTTTAATATGAAATCGTATAAGAAAAATAAAAAAAAGACAATTTATAATTTTATCATTCGTAATCAAATTATTTTGATGAACGTTCACAATTATCAATAAATCAGATATTAATTGAGTCACCAAATTCTTCATGAATAAAAGCTGGATTTTGAAGCTCTTCTATTCCAATTAACAGGTCAAAGCTTCGTGATCGACATTTTCATAAAACTTGCTTACTGTGACATGACAGTGTTTGGTCTTTGTACATAGCAATTTTATAACGTGATACGTGCGAGTACAAACAAGATCTGTAGATAACATATAAAATCATAAATCAGCTTCACGCTTCCCGCACACAGCAGGGTAGGCAGAGGGAACCTAGTGTTTTAGAGACTCCGTTCCCCACTTTCTGCCGAATTCTGGAGGCATTGCGTGTTGAGTGGCAGAACTCAACGCCGCGGCACCAGAGCGAAGAAAATGAAAATAAAAATTTAAGTAAATATTTCATCACTTCGAGTGGGGATCGAACCCACAACCACTCGATTTTACAGTCACACTGTGCCCCTGCGCCATAAAATATTAAAAATGATCATTTTCTTATCTAAAAATGAACGTAAGTTATTTTATATTATTTTTTAGGAAGTGTATCCTTATGTTGTTAGCCTCTTTGTAGGAAGCCTTTTACGAATTTCCGCTACCCGCTAACCTAATCTGTAGGTTTGAATTATCATTTAACAAGGGATAACGGTATTCATTTCATGTTTTTTTAAATTTTATGTTAAAGTGACATTTTTCGTTGTAATAAAGGACGGTACTGTACAAATCAACCGTATAAAAATTGAACGTAGAATGTACTAATTTTGAGCTACAAAGCTTGATGAAAGGGTACATACAGTTTGGTGATAAGAGACGCTTCGACGGTTTCCAACACGCGGGTTCAAATCCCGGAACATACAATTTTTCTATACATTTTCTTAAATAGAAACAGAAAAATTATTTCTTAAGTGTGGAATAACACTTATAAGGTTAAAAAATATTTAATATTGTTGACATATGTATCTACTTAATTTGTACAAAATATAAAAAATCTCATTCAATTAATTCATTAGTACCGTACCGTGTTCTATTAAGCTCATAAAAACCTAAATCCTAATATTGATAACGTTTGCACGTATCGTACATAAAAACATAGGTACATATCTAGTATATATACCTATATATGATTATATACATTTTGACAAGCGGTAATAAATTTCAGCATTGAAACATATATGGAATAGGAAACGTTCATACAGTCTGCGTCTATCGAATGTTATAAAGTTTTTTTCATTACATAAATTTTATTTTTGTGCCCATACTGATACACATTATTGAACATTTTACATTCTATCAAAGGGCTGAGCAGTACGTCGTAAAAAAAATCACTGAAAAGTACTTTTTTATATGTTCGTTATTGTATTTTTGTGTTGTTATTTATTTTTAGCTAATCGTAATGATACTTTGATTTGATACATTAGATTCCAAATATAAATTTACAACATCTGGATGGCTGTGGAAATGCCGGGCATGTAAAACGGCATTTTCATAACTGTTTACGTCGACGATTTCATAGCAGTTAGCTATCAAATACGTATTGTAAAACACAGACAATTATTAAATTGTTATGGAAAAGCCGTCTTTCATGCCCAGCATTTCCACAGCATTCCAGATGTATATTTATATTTAGATTTAGTCTTTAAGATGTCGTCATAGATAGAAAAAAAGAAACAAAATTTCTGTAATATTTTGTCAGTCGTTATAACTAACAGCTAGGCAATAAACTGAATTAAGAAAAAGAAAGAAAGTAACATAAAACCAAAAAGATAATAGAGTTTTAGATTTAGAGGCAACCAGTGACGATAATGGTAATAATAGCAATCTGAATAACATCACTTCACGATGGCTTTATAGATTCATATAGTGAGATGCTATCAGTAATTAAGCACATAAATAAAACGTCAAAATCAAGATCAGTTCCTAAAACCGGAGTAATCGCGTAAATTTAGGATCAAACATTTTTAGAAACTTATTATACTAAACTACTGCCAACGGTTTCTGAATTGCCTCGCGTAATGTCCTGGATTCCTGCAGAAGAGCTGACTGTACCTTTCCGTCTGGTCATCTGGAATCTCTGAAGTCTCTAACCCACCATGGGTTAAAGACTTCAGAGATTTTATGAATGGGTCCCAGGCGGTAAAAAATATTTCCAGCCGCCCTATTGAATTCTCTATTGAAATTAGTATTGAAAAAAAATTCTAAAATTATTCGCCAAAATCTCAACTTTACTGAGCCGTAGTAAACCGCCTAAATCAAATATTTCTCTTGATGAATCTCGAGCTCTTTGTAAGTTATATCTAAACCATTTAGCTTAATTGTCTAGTTAGTGGTAAAATCTGGTTCCCGAAACTGGCTTTTCATACAATCCTCTAATATGACCTGGTATGTACGTACGTACGTATACTTAAATTCATTTCCTAAGTAACCAATATATTACAACTCAGTATAATAAAAAAATATGTTTTTTTTACGTATACATTTTAGTTATGTAATTCTACTTAATACTAATCTTTAATTAAAATAAAATGTAGGATTTAATCTGTTCGAGGATCCTCCAAAACTCGAAGTCTGTATAATCCTGAGTGATAAACAATGGGGTTTCTTTGTTTAAAATTATCTTGAGCTTTCTAATAAAACCAGTAATTTTGAACAAAAATGCCAGAGATTTATAGTTGGCTGTAGAATTTTTAATAGATCAGGTTTTACGAAATGTTAGAGTTGCAGAAAGAATATAAGAAATATTACATTGGAAATAAATAAAAATAAATCAGCTTCACGCTGTATCCCGCTCACAGCAGGGTAGGCAGAGGGAACCTAGTGTTAAGACACTCCGTTTCCTACTTTCTGCTGAATTCTGGACGCATTGCGTGTTGAGTAGCAGAACTCAACGCCGCGCTCAACCAGTCGGTTTTACAGTCACATTTCATGCCGCTTCGCCACGAATGGCCTATATTATATTGTAATTTTACCAACTGGTTGTGGGTTAGATCCCCACTCGAGGAGATGAAATATTTACTTAAATTTATATTTCCATATCTTCGCTCTGGTGTCGAGGCAAAGCGCGGCGTTGAGTTCTGCCACACAATACGCAATGCCTCCAAAATTCGGCAGAAAGTGGGGAACGGAATTTCTTAACACTAGGTATCCTCTGCCTACCCTGCTGTGCGGGATACAGCGTGAATCTATTTTTTATTTATTTATTTACTATCTATATGTATATTCCATAATATATTTAAAAAGAAGAACATAAAGTAATATTGTTTGTTATCTCCTAAGCTCATTGCGCTAAAAAATATTTGGCCCCGGTGATCTCGAAACGTTATTAGGGAAGTGTAAATAAAGCCAAGTCTACACAATTGACTCTCCGCGGCCTACATCAGCATATTTTGTGGACAGTGCAAATATACCTTTAGTTCTGAACGCGGGTAAAGTTATTTGGACCCCTTGTTGACCGTCCGGTAAAATATTTATTGAGTACTTTAATGAAAATATTTTGTTTTTTTGTGTGGATTTTTGTGTTTCATTTTTTGAAACTCTGTTGATATAATAAGGTTAAGCTATGTGTGTTTTTTTATATGAAATACTATGGGGAAATGCGTCTTTATTGTGTTGATAATTAATTGTAAGACACATAGGTTTATAATTCTTATTCAAATTATAACGGAGTTTATAGAATAATCGATTTTAATATTTTATATATTAATATTACATATTTATTTAAAAATATTTTTTATAAATTAACGTAGTGAACGATTTGAATCCGCGCTTCTTGGTAACTGGCCAAGTGCATTGATCACTTAGCCATACGTTCTCATCAAGTTACATCGAATTTCTTATACACTTATTACAACTTAATAAGGTGTTGTTGCATATATCATTAGCGTCTCTGCAGGGAGATTTTTACAAATGTCCGCTACCTAAAAATAATTACTTAGAATTATCATTTAACAAGAGAGAAAGCTATTTATTAAATATTTTTAACATTTTAAAAATATTATTCCACAGTTAGGAAAGGAAAATACTAAGTATTTTTCTTTCGTAAGTGTGGAAAATATATTACATAGTACTATAACGTTATTCGTAACGTCTTCGAAATTAATTAAATACCTACGTTACCTGAATATCATTAGTTATAAATGGAAAATAGTGAACAGAGTTCCTTTACACTAGGTTTCCTCTGCCTACTCTGCCATACGTGAATTTGAAAAAAAATATGGTTCTGTCGACTGACTGACTAGAATTAGATAAATAAAAGACTTAGATGTATATTATAATTAACAAAAAAATTAATTTATGTTATCGTTCGAAAAAATGTATACACAATTTCAAGAAAGGATTCTAATATCAATTAATCTCAAGTTTTCGGGTTATGTTCAAATAGTACAAATTAGCTATATAAAATAAAAAAACATCCTATATGTTTTTTACTTATATAAAATAATATAATGTTTACTCTGTACAGCGCCTACGGCGTACTACGCCGAGAGGGTAACTGGAAATGCTTCCTGTTGACGCTTATGATAGTCGGGTGTCCTTAGATCGGTCGCGTGGAGCAGAACGGCGGAGATCGATAGAGAACTCATTGATCTAAATACGTTATTTTTTTTTATATCATATCTCAAATATTTATTGAAATATGATAAAAATACCATTTGCAATTGTTGTACACTATAATGTTTTTAATTTTATAATATTTGTATAACGTTTTTGAATGCTATATATCTGGTAAAATTTGCCTCATCTAGTACAGCGAATAATTAGGAAAAAATAAAAAATTATTGATTTCTATTGTAGGATGTGTAAAGATTTATGATACAATTCATTTTCAATTCAATTCGTTAATTTAGTTAATGGTTTATTACATTTTATTTACTCAAGGAAATATTCAAAATATTTTATTGTGATAGTGTAATCATTTTTACGTAGAAGCAAAGTTTTAAGTAGAAGCATCACTTTTTGTTGTTGCCGGTGTAATTGCTTTATATTATCATTTATTAAATGTATGAAAGCAAAATTTATTAGGCTTACACGATATCTATATTATTTATAGCGCCTCTCAACATGCTCCATTAAGTTCCCCTCTTTGGTTCTCTACGAAATATAAACACAACATATCATTAACCTTATCGAGACAATAAAATTGTCTTACTTGTTCTAATTCGTCAAATTTTTATTATTTACATTTTTTTTCAGCTTCTCGCTATACGCTATTTATGTTTACGTGTTGAGTGGCGGAATTCAACGCCGCGTTTTGTCTCAACATCAGAGCGAAAACATTAAAACATTAAATATTCCATATTCAAATAATTTCATTATTGCCACTTAATTCAGGACACAAACTGTAATAAACTAGTTCACATTAATTGACAATAAGAACGCTTGGACAGCGAACTAAGCTGCCGGAAGCGCGCCATTATACAATGCCAGAACACTAACTAAGGAGGTGCAACTCCGTGAGAACTTCTCTCTCATTGCGAATTGATCTTTCATTTCATTAAATTCCAACATTCGACGTTAGTTTCTATAGTTTGTAAATAGGTTAATTTACTATATCATTGAATTCGAAATTAGATTTTGGTATTCTATAGCATTTTTTTAACTTCACACTGTATCCCGCATGTTACAGGATAGGCAGAAGGAGCATAGTGTTAAGATACTCCCAACTTTCCGCAAAACTCTCGAGTCATTGCACGTTGAGTGGCGGAACTCAACGCCGCGCTTACGCCTCAACACCAAAGCGTAGAAATGAAAATATTAATAATATATTTCATTTCTTCGAGTGGAAATCGAACCTATAACCTGTAGAGCTTATAGTCACACGTTTGTGCCACTGCGTCACTACTGGCCTCTATAATAAAGTTTTCAAATTGACAATAACAGGGTAAGGTTAGATCGATAAAAATTAAAAAAACTAATTTAGGTACACTGAACGTGCTTATTATTCGGTCACTATTATATTTAGTGAATATCTGTCTATTTCAGCATTACCTATTATCAAATGTGCATTAATTAACATCAATGACCAATGCGACAACTTTCGAGGTTCTATTCAATTTGTGTTAAACTAATAATAAGTATGTAATACGTTTAATGTAATATTTTGATTATTTTTATATATAGACGAGAAGAGCGAAGCGAAGAAATTAAAATATAAATATTAGGAAATATTTCATTTCCTCGAGTGGGGATCGAACCCACAACGAGTCAACTACAATCACACTTTGTGCCCCTGCGCCACGACTGGTCTCAATCTATACTAATATTATAAAGAGGTAAGATTTGTATTTTTGTATGTATGTATGTATGTGTGTATGTTTGTAGAGTTTTCACACAAAAACTACTGGACCGATTTCAATATTTTTTTCACTATTAGAAAGCTGCATCTTCACTGACCAGCATAGGATATATTACATTTTCAAAAAAAATAGAGATCCCTAATAAAAATGCAATAATGTAACCCAAGGTGAGAAGAAATTGATCTTAACAATTCTATCATCGCGTGCGCTACGAAAACTATTGACGATAGAACAAAACAATGTTCTACAGTATTATAGAACGCATCAATATCTATATAAAAGTCCGCGATAGCATATGTCCAACTACTGTAGTTATGACAATATAACCATTTTTTTATATTTTATAAGTTAACAAATGTGGCGACAATAATCAAACCATATTATTCATACCTCTGCATTAATCCTTATCCTATAAAATGATATTTTATTAAAGATAATTTCAATACCTGTAAAATACTTTATAAATTAATAAAATCGGACATCCCATTCAAAAGATATAACAAATCAAATCAGCTTCACGCTGTATCCCGCACACTGCAGGGTAGGCAGAGGGAACGTAGTGAAAGACACTCCGTTCCCCACTTTCTGCCAAATTACGGAGGCATTGCGTGTTAAGTGGCAGAACTCAACGCCGCGCTTCACCTCGACACCAGAGCGAAGAAATGGAAATATAAATTTAAGTAAATATTTCAGAAAGATATAACGAATTTAAAAATATCAATCTAAAGAAAATCATGTAGTAATAGAAAATGCGGAGTGTGTGTCGTGTGGCCTCGCGCAACGTGGCGAGTAACTCTGCGGGGGTGAGGGGGAGGTGCATCGATATCACTAAAATTATTAAGACAATCGATTAGATTTTTTGTTTCCTTATTTGATTTGAATAGGCCCGAAACTACGAGACCAATTTGGAAAATTCTTTTACAATTAGACCATTAAGGTGTAAAACAATACCAAAAAAAACCTTATATCGCGTACGCTGTGGAAATTATTGACAATAGAGCAAAGTGATGTACTACATACTTATTTTGAAAACGTATAAAAATTTGAACGTAGCGGGACTCGAACCCGCGCCTCCTGGAAACCGTGTTTAAAATAAATATTTATCTTTCCTGAGTGTGGATTAACACTTTAAAAATGTTTAAAAAATGATGTAGTACAATTTCATAGAAGACATCAATATCTACAAAAAAGTACCATGTCATGTGTAACTGTTAGAGTTATGTTACAATAACTAATTTTCAAAGGAAAAAGTGCAAACTAGAACAGAGCTGCCATCGTAGTACAGAGGAATATCTAATATATATATAATTTTATATTCTGTCATAATGAATAGCTTTAAACTTTGCATACAAAGGTATCCCGTACGTAGTATATCATTTTTTTCATTTATTATTACCAGTACAACCGTATCGATACTAATGTGGTATCTATATTTTTATATATACTTAATATTTTTTCTGCCCTTAGTGTTTTTCAGGTGGAAAACACAGACAATATTTTATTCACCATAAAAATGTTAGTAGTTTTTATGATTCTAATATAATTAAACAACTTTCTAAAATGATCTTTCCTTGCATGTGTTGTAATAACTATCAGGAGCTATTAAACAAAACAATACATTCTCATTTTGATAAATATATTATATGTTATTGCAGTATAACAATATAATATATAAGATATTATATATTATTTTAATTTTTATCTTAAAACTAGCGGGCGCGCGCAACTTCGCCTGCTTATTAGCACCCTTAGGGGTGAATTCTAAAAAAACCACGAAAAGCGTGTTCAATAAAATATTTTTAACAGTCTGAATTTAATGTTTTATAAAAATCGGTGGCGATTTAAAGATTTTTTCATATAAAATTTCAACCCTGTCCATTGTTTTTAGAATTCATCCCTAAGAGGATGAATTCTAAAAACCATGAAACACGTGTTCAATGAAATATTTTAAACAGTCTGCTGACTTTCAAATTTTATGAAAATCGGTGCTGTTTTAAAAAAAATCCATACAAACTTTCAACCCCTATTTCATGCGTATAGGGTAAAAAATTTTCAAAATCCCTTATTAGTGGATGTCCAAATTATTAAAATAAACATCTGTCCAAACGTCACGTTTCTCCCATCAGCGGTTACGGGTGTGCGTGCGTCTTACCTCAGTCAGTCAGGTACATGTGTATTTACACATGTACCTGACTGACTGAGCTGTACAGGTGTATTTGGATCAAATTTATTTTCTTAAAAAATTAACAGTGCCCAAAAAAGCTATCATTTCTCTATGAGGATATAAATAAAGGCCAGTTTTTTAATCATTACACCATTCATACATGACGAATGCTACAATAAAAACAATTAAACCGATTTTACCGCTCCCGCACCTCGCTCACGTCTTAGCTCTTTAAATCGCTTAAATCGTTTCTGAGATAAGCGTCGACTAACAGAAAAACCAAGAAACAAACAAAATTGACAAATATCATTGTTTCTGGTTCTATTACTTTGTTAATTGCCCCCAATAATAATTTTTCTAATGAAAATTTAAAATGCCACCATGGTTTCAATAATTTTCACATTAGAAATCTTAAGTGCGCTGCAAGCATACAGTATTTATTAAAACAGGAACGTAATTCCCTGTACCGAAACAAACAAATAATTCACAAATTTAAGCGAGTGAAGCCGCGAGCTGGTTGCTATAGTTTATAAAAGTTTATATTGGATTTAGATGGATTACGTGGGGATATCAATACATTTTAATCATTGGCACGTAGGTACGTTACATTCATTTACAGTACATATATTTCTCAAGAGAACCTAATCAAAATTTTGTATATAAAAAAAATACATGAAATAATCATGTTAAGGAAGTTATAATATATATTATGAATCAATCTTAATGTTATATTCATAACAAATGAATTGTATGTAAAGTTGTTAATACATTTCAAGTATGAAAAAAAGAAAAAATGCAATATAATTGCGTTTCTCCTTTTCTTTCCAATGATTTATATTTCTACTATTTATATCGATATATCAGGGACGTAAATGCGGGAACAGATAAACAGATAAACTGACCAAGTTCTATTACATTGTTAAATGTCCGTAATAATAATTTTTCTAATATATCTTCCACGTACAGACACCGATGAGTTAGGATTTTATTGTAAGTGTCGATATTACTATAACTATATAGCTATAACTATAACTTAGGTCCTTAAGGCAAAAGTTTAAAGAAATTAATATATTGACAGCTGCATCTCTCTTATGGATGGTACGAAAATGCGACCTAAGGTTTTAATAATTTTCACATTAGAAATCTTAAGTGCGTTGCAAATATACATTATAGGTATATTAAAACATGAATATAATTTTAGTTTTTTAAGTAAATAATTCTGTGGTTAACGCGGGCGAAGCCGCGAGCGGGTCGCTAGTAAAATATAGAAATGTAACAAACAATGGAAAGCAATGACATGATGACTTAACAATAAGATGGAACGGTAGGCAGAGGGAACCTGTGATCCTCGTGTTAAGACACTGCGTCCCTATCAAGGCACTTCGATTCCCCAATTTCTGTAGAACTTTGGAAGCATTACGTGTTTTAGTAGCGAAACTCGACGTCACGTTTTGCCTCCTTACCATTCAACACTCAATAGGATACAGCGTGCAAATAAAAAAAAAGTTTTATATAATTAATCCCATTTTATTTAACAAAATAAGATTCATTTTATCTTTTTTTTTTTTTTTTTATGGAAAAGACACGGCAAACGAGCGTGCGGGTCACCTGATGGTAAGTGATTACCGCCGCCCACGACCCCGTGCAACCCCAGAGGAGCTACAGGTGCGTTGCCGGCCTTTAAGATGGGTTGGGCGCCGGGGCCCGGCATTACCTGATGCGAAACGCAGTGGCATAAAGCCACTACTTCACGCCGGTTTTAAATGCCGGGGGTGGTAATGATCCGGTCGAGTCTGCCCATGCGTGTTGCCATTGCTGGCGACGTGACTCTACCACACGTACTTTAGTCGCCTCTTACGACACCACCAGTACCAGGATGATCCTATTCTAGGCCGGGATCACACGGCACAAAATTATCAGGGATTTTTAAGTTATGTCCTATATTGTTAATAATCATGTTTATTACATGCACTCATGTTTTATTCATAGTTCATAGTAATACTGCTACGCGTGTATGATATACGTCGTCCTCATCCATGATATGAATTGTAGAGTAGGCATTTTGTATAAAAACTCTTCACATCATATAGTATAAATGAATTTTGCAAACAAAATAAGTATAACAAAGAATTCTCAAACAGTCATCCTGTGCTTTCCTCAGTAAGGCTAGCTCGGACCGAGCGAGGAAAAGTTAGAAACCTAAAAACAGTATACGCAGGCCAAGGTGTCATTCTCACAGTAGAGCCTTTGGTCACTGTGATCTAAATGTCTGTTTTAGCTTCAAACTGTATCCCACACCTAACAGGATTTTAAGACACTAAGTTCGTCACTTTCCGCCGAATTTTCGAGACATTGCATGTTAAGTGGTTGAGCCCAACGCGTCTGATTTGTTTAGGTACAAGAACAAGGAAATGTCTCACCGAATCATAAAGACGGGATATAAGGGAACATAATCACTACTTTTCTCAAGTATACAAACTCACTCTTGGGACTAATCTTTGAGTAGCAGCAACTAGTAAAAATCTAACTACAGAGATATAAAGGACAAAACTCTATGGTAACAAGTGTATAAGAATTTCAACTTAAATCGACAGCAAAGTATGGCGAGTGCCTAGACGTTAAACGCGGGTTCGAATCCAGTAGCAGCAACTAGTATTAAATAAAATAATAAGTAAATATTAATAAAACCGTAATGGATCGGTTGTTTGTCTTCGCGTTTGTTCACACTTATCTCAGAAACGACTTAACCGATTCAACTTGATTTAATTTGTAGTATTCACTATTGTGCAAATCCTCCTTTACATTTAGTGTTTTATTTCAATTGGTTCATAAATAAAAACATTATACCATTTTTAAAAGTTGTTAGACAATATTGTTATAAATAACTGTTTTATTGAATTGGATGAAACTTTACTTGTCAATACAAATTTAAATATTGTTTTTAAAATGATATAAGAATAATAAATCAGTAATTATATAATTCAAGCGGGCGAAGCCGCGAGCGAGTCGCTAGTTGACAATAACCATAGAGTTATACATATATAACAATTTCGCCTCCCTAATCTAATAACAGTTTCGTCTCCCTCAGGTACTCCATAAAGAGGACAGTCCGAGAGTCGCCAAGCGATGTAGGTTACGCGTACATCCCTATTGCCTTCGTGTTACTCCTATACGTAGTATATCTACTATCTATCTAGTGGAATGTTACCATAGTACTGCTAGGATACAGCTGGCGAGGAGAGTTGATGTAGCTGCCGTGACATGTGACGGTCCATGCTATGAGAACAGCTACGCCACGGGTGTGGTATGTACTAATGTTTTAATAATTATGTTTTATTAATATTTATTGCTATTAATGTATAGTTTTGACCGACAAATGGAGAAAATAATATCTTAAGATTTTTGTTTAATATTCTTGTGCTAATAAATAATTACAAAATTCTTACTCTTAACAGTAAAATTCCCCAGTAAATGATAAACATTTAATTTATATAACTAACGTCTGATATTTTAACCAATTTGCAAACTCATCTACGATATTTGAACTTTATATTGATACATGGTTTCAATCACGTAAACTTCGACATGAATATTGTATCACAACTTGAGCTCCGCCCACGCCCCGTGAGGGTCGTTTTAAAATTCATTATTCTGAACCATCGCCATCCCCATAATTTAACTCTACGCCCTAAAGTTATAAATAACGTGATTAACGTTATTGTTTCTGGACATCCACTATGTGATAGATACTGGTTAAAATCAAATTCAACAAATACAAATAAATATCTAGTATATTATGAAAAAAACGTTATTTACACTTATTTATTATACTTGAGGCCGGTCGTGGCGCAGCGGCACGAAGTGTGACTGTAAAACCGACTGGTTGTGGGTTCGATCCCCACTCGAGGAGATGAAATATTTACTTAAATTTATATTTCCATTTCTTCGCTCTGGTGTCGAGGCTAAGCGCGGCGTTGAGTTCTGCCACGTCAAACCCGCAATGCCTCCAGTATTTGGCAGAAAGTAGGGGAACGGAGTGTCTTAACACTAGGTTCCCTCTGCCTACCCTGCTGCGTGCGGGATACAGCGTGAAGCTGATTTATTTTTTGATTTATATATTATACTAGATATCTATTATATTTGATGCAAATAACCCAATATTGTAGAATATCGGCAAGAAGTGAAAATGAAATTAATGATTGCAGTCGAGAAATAAAATCAGTATGTTTTATTTTATAATATGTCTACTGAAACATGTTTGCATGTAGAAAATTCCAATGAATCTTTTGATATAATGATTCATCACATATTTTATTGGATATAAAATTTAATATATGTTTTTCATCAAAATTTGTACGCGTTGATTTGTAAGAAATACTTTTAATGTTTTAAATAACAATGGGAGCTATTTAGCCTTTTGTAGCTTATTTCAAAAACATAGCATCGCCACCGAAATTTCATGTAAAAGGGAAAATAGAGCACAAAACTGATGAATAAAGGCACCGTCCAGTTTCCATTCCAAAATTTCCCATCTTTTAGAGCAAATATTTTTTCTCTACATGCTTTCAAATATGGTGAAATTTTGCGATATATATATAGAGAGATGAATTCATCAAATATAAATAGTTAATATTAATATATTAACTAGATATTTTATTAACTAGATTATTAGATTGATTTTTTTACTTACTGGTAGCTGATCCTAAGTAGTTGAAAATTTGAATCTGATCGGCGAATACATTCATTTATATAATAAGACAAACTAAAAATAATTAAAAATTTGAACAAGAGCAAAGAGAAATTACTGATTTATAACTTACAAAACAAAATAAAGATACATACGAGAAAAGAAAAAGAATACTTAATCTACATTCAACACTAAAACATTATGTTCTTTATAACAAAATTAATAATCGCCATAAAAATTTACTTTAGAGTTAATATAGAACAAGTATAACTTATTTTAAATATAAACCTAGCATATACTCTATAACATTATTTCAGGAAAATGTAATATGAAATTTTTTTGTCAGGTGGAAGGCCATTTGCTACCATTACGTGCGTCGGAAGCGGCAAGTCACGCGATACCGCAACGGCGACTCCTATACTACTACACAGGTATAGTTCATTCAATGAAAACATGGATTTTTAAGCATTTTTTTATTGTGTGATATATTTTATATTTTAAAATATCTGCAAATATCAAGACATAGATATTGTATTATTATGTATGTTGTGTACGTTTATTATAGTATAGTATATTAGCTATATATTTCTCATATTATAATTATGAGATAAGAGAAAAAAAAGAAATAAAACAACAATATCTTGGTAACGCAAACTTTTTTGATATTTTTTTGTAATAAAAACAATAAAAAAAAAATCTTAGGTTTTGTAAATACTCATTCAGTTTTCTTCAACTCTCAAAAATTTTAATCAACTCCCTCTGAACTTCTGGAATGTTTCTGGCTAAACGTGATATTAATTTGGAATTTAAATCTCATTCATGAGAATATTTACATTAATAAAAGATATAAATGAAGTCAAGTGGAAAACAGGAACATGGGTATAGGAATGGTGGTTCGTGCCTACTTCCCCAGAATAAAATTATTCTATCTTTTTATGTAAAGGGTTTTTTGTACCATCTGGTACTAATAAACCTCAGTTGGTAACAAAAAAATCAGTTCGTAACTAAAGTCGAGCCAACTACAGCCAATACATTCTTGAAGACAAAGCATCCAGCACCAGAACAAAGCGCTGTGTGAGGGATGAAGCGTGAATTTCAAAAAATATGCTTATAATTATATCACACAAGACATTGGATGACATCTAAAATAGATAAAAAGTAGATAAGGGTATATATTTGAACGTAAATAAAAATATATTTAATTTATATATGAGTAAGTTACGACACTCAATAGCAAGAACAGATATATTGTCTTTCTCAATCATACGCTTCACATAAGTTACAACAAAGCGGATAGAGATATTGGTCATTGTGGTTGTTACTGATACCTGTAGTTGAACCTATTTTTAATGTCTAATTACTAATAATAACTTAAACTATAACTTTTAAAACCAAATTGACATTTTTGTATATTTGTTGGTTGTTTACTATTTTCACGCCAAAACTTAACCATTATTATAAAGCTGTACACATATTGATAGAGGTATTGCGAGCGAGCGAAGCCACGTTTGAGTCTCTAGTAATAAATAAATTAATTATACGTTCATTTTTAAAAGCACGGACAACAAAAGTCTGTGGCGCATAACAATCCAAAACAAAAAAAAATATAAACTTGTACACGACTTATTAGATTTTATTAGTTATATTTAACATTCTAAGTCAGGCCTTTATTTAGTTGTGTACCTTCACAAGTCTTCTACTAGTTGTAAATACCTACATACATGCAACGAACTTACAACCGTAGGGTTCAAACAGATAAGTTAGTAATAAGTTTTAATAAGTTTTCTAGGTACACTATCTAATTTTAACTATAAAATCAACAACAACAACAGCACGCATATATATTATGCAATTTACGTACGAAAAGTTCGATGTTAATCATAAATGAATATTCAGCTTCAGTACACTACTTAATCAACTGTTGCTTTGATACCTTATAAGTACGCAACGTGAGATAATGCTTCTGATAACAAACGACGGTTACTGAACTCAATTTCCATTAACATGATAAATAGTTGTTAGGCGTTGAAGATTTTCATACCACATTATTACTAAATTATGTAGTTAGAACTAACATTATGTATTATAGTTAGCAAATATAAAGAAATATAAATATAATTGGACATTTTAAAATTAAGTATTTTATATATTTACTTAATGTTCTAGTAATAAAGAGCATCTCCAATATCCCAGCTTTTAATTATTATTCGAGGACTCAGGACAATTTAAAAAGCTGAAAGTTGCTTCAATGAAACATCAAAACACCGTGAACAAACGTTACAAAGGCTAATGCTTCTAAAATTTTACCAACACTTTGTTGTCAGAAATTTTTCTGTAAGCAGATTTAGATTGTAAATAAAACTTCCTATAAACTTTTCTGTTGAAGCGTTCAATTTAAAGAGTGCTTTGTTCTAATGTTCAATTCTATAAATTCTGAAATCAGTTAAATGATAAATAACTTTCTAAGCAGTTATAAAATATTGAGGGCCTTGTGTTTTGTTAAAACTATTTTGAATTACTTAATTGTTTCAGAATTTGAAGACCAAAGGTCAAGATTTTTTTGCTGAACATGGGAGATTTGATGATTTTATGGGAATTCGTGAAGGATTAGATCTCATTGGAGTTACTTCGTTTAAGGAATACATGGTAGCCTATAGGAAACAGCCATTAACTCAATATATGCCTAAATCACAAGCATATATTAATTTCTATGAAAAAATGAAAATTTTATTTTAGGGACATAGACCGTGTATTCCCGTCCTTTGTATTCTTCCCAACCCATCTTCAAGAAGAATACAAAGGGCAATCCTTTGTATTCTTCTTGAATTATTTTTTGGGCATTGTCCTGCTTTCTTCTCTCTTGGCTTCTTACAATAATTATAGAACGTATATACAATATATGTTCATTATACGATAAGATCAATTTATATAATATTATAATAATATTATTACTTTTTTATATGACATTTATTTATTATTCTTTTTCAGATAACAAAAATATTCGGTCAGATCAGATACTCTACCGCCAGTTCCTGCTACTAATTATGCATGGGCGGTAGCTGATGAACCAAGTGCGGTACTTTATGCAGCAACTAGACCTCCTCGAACCCTACCATTGTTCCATGTTTCTACAGTAGATAGCTTAGAATTATTTTCGGCAATACGAGAAAATTGTGCATTAGTACCCTCATATTCTGAAGCTCTAAAGCTAACGCCTAAGCGTTGACGCTGCTTTTAGAGAAGACCCAGAAGAAAAAACATCTAATACAGTTTTAATTGATGATGAAACAAAAAGGCCGAATCGGTCAGCGGTAAAAGCAGAGACGCACTCAGTGCACGATTAAATAACATCAAATAACAAAATAGATAATCATGGGCTGGTATATTATTTAATTCAATTATTTAAAGCACTTTGACGAGCATCCAACAATGTATTTAGTATAACATATTCTACAATATTCAATTACGCTAACAATATCTGTGGTGAATCTGTTTTTAGTATAAATAAATAGCTATAATTGATAAATATTATTGACTAATAAGGCAAGTTTAATCTGTCCTTGTCAATTATAACGTAACATGCCTTTAAAGATTTAATGATGAAGACCTTAATATGCTGTTTCTTAAAATCCATTTCAGTCCGTGTCGAGCATTTTTTTAAGTATTGACAAGCGCTACACAGTTTTTTTTTTAAATGTATATTTACATCTAGCTAACTCTAGGTAAGTAAATATGAAAAACGTAATAAAAACGCTGAATTCTCCTTTTTCGAGAAAAGAAAAGGACAACCCGTCATGACAATATAATAATATTGTTTATTCAATCAAATACCATGGGTATAATTTAATGTTGCAACTTTGGTGTATATTAGGTAGTGTATATTTGGTGTATACTCTGCTTATATTAGAAACGGCATGGTACATATATGTACAAATGTTTGAGCACTTTGCAATGGTAAGTAATTAATGCTTAAATTCAAATTATCCACTACAATCAAAGCCAATATACTTTGAAAAGCTGTTGAAATAATTAGTGTTGAGTTAATATGAGTTGTTGTTGAGTGTTTGATGTGTTTTGTGTGAAAATCAATTTGTGGTAACTCCATTTTAGAAAACGGTTTTTTCTTAGTCAATTTTGAGTAGTAAGAATTTGAGTAGTAATATACTTATATGAATACATGTAATATTTTTTCTAAGTGACACCTTGTATACTCACCGTGGTAGTCAAATGCAACAAAGCAATAACGTAATATTCTTAAAACTAAACTAACTTCACGCTTTATTACTAACAGGGCAGTTTATTCCTAGAGAGAACGGAGCGCCAAACGCTACGGTCTCTACATACCTCTTTCGCCTCGTCCACTGTCATCAACCTCTTCATACAAGCCCTCCGGGAGGTCCTCATGTTTTTACGTGACCTTGCTCAAGTATCTTTGATACTGTGTTTTCGAAGATCAACCGAGGAAACATTCTTATTTCATAAAATATTACAATTGTAATAAATATCTTTTTTTTTTATTTTTAACACTTCTCCCACATTTTGCAGATTTAGTGTGAAAATCATACTAGGATCATTTTGCCTACTTCGTATATCTAAATTCAAAGGCGTCTACGCCAAGGAGCGCACCGCGTCGCCGGCCAATTAAGGGTATAAATGTTATATCAAAAAATAACTAAGACGTTATAACAAAAATATATTTTTTCCGAAATGAATTTTCATCAAATATACTTTATAGATTTTATGTAAACAAAAAACAAAAAGGTATTTTTGTTTTCTTACAAGATACGAATTAATATACTATAAAAAGAAACTAATGAAATCAAGAAATTCTGGCACTGGAACTTTATCAATGTATTATATAAGCAACTTCAAACAATTTCAATATACGTAGCCCTATTATCCTATGACACAACCTCAACTCTGACACAACGCGACTCTTTATCGAAAATACTAACTCATATTCGCAATAACAATTCTATCTTGACCTCCCTGATATAGGTATTTCACTTTTATTTAGGAGGTCTCCGTTAACAGCCTTTAGTTAACCTTTAATCTCAGATACAGGGAGAATGGACTCAAGGCTGTATGCTAGAAATTTAACCCAATTATGTCGAGATTAATATCACAACAAGACCTCGTTTGGAGTTAACTTGGTCTACTTTGCGTCGACATATAAATAGGAATACCATAAACTACATATATTTCTAATAGGTTTCTATAAAAATGCAATTTCCGTCGAATTCTGCATTCATTGCCTGCTAGTGACCCCAACTGGCTTGGCTTATATTAATTAATTATTGTATTAAAAGTGTAGATTAAAAACGACGAGAGTGCGGTAAAAATAATCCATAGCATTACGAACAAATGACCCTTTTCTCATGTATTTATGAAGGTCGGCTTTATATAAAAAAATCTTTTGACCAGAGTTTTTTCAATATTTTTGCTGTCCTTTATAAAATGCCCAGGCACTATGGTGAGTTTGTGACAGCACCGATGTTTTTATCATAAATACAGCTTTTAGTTTTTTGTTTGGATTTGTGATGCATGGTTTATTTTAAATATTTTCTGTTTCAATGTGTTTTATTGGCTTTGAAATATAAATTTACGCACACTATATAACATTTATTGTAAGATATTTATTAACATATATTCATGATGTAGAGGCCACTCGCGAAGCAGTGGCACAAGCGTGTAAAAGATGGTTAGTTCGATTTCAACTCGAGGAAATGAATTATTTAATATTTTCATTTCATCGCTCTGGTGGCGAGACAAAGCGCGGAGTTGAGTACCACTCTACACGCAATGCTCCTGAATTTAGTGGGAAGTGAAGAGCAGAGAGGTTAAACACTAGCCTCCCTCTGCTTCCTATATTTAACTTAGCTTCACGCTTTATCTCTAGCGGGGTAGTCAGAGAGAACGGAGCGCCAAACGCTACGGAGAGTCCGTAGCGTTTGGCGCTCAGTTGCATACCTCTTTCGCCTCGTCCACTATCATCAACCTCTTCATACATCCTTCCTTCCGGGGGTTCCTCCAGTATCTTTGATACTGTGTTATTGAAGGTCAACCGAGGTCTCCCCCTACCTCTCTTACCACTCACATTGTGTACGGCCAAACGCGCAGCTGTGCTGACGTTTCGCCGTCTCATCAATGCTGCTAAGGCTCCGTCAAACTTGTTACCGGCAGCAATACGCCTTTCCACATACATCTCGTATCTTCCATCTCTACTGAACATCTTCCCAGGTGTACCACTTCATCACTTGTTCTAATACTTACCATACTACATGTGGAATACGGCATCAAGATGAAAAAATATTTATTTAGAATAAAATTTATTGTAAATACTTATAAATATAATTACTGCGTAGAACCCCGAGTGAAATTAACCCACATTTTTCGTATTCATAGATAGACAGTATCTTGTACATTTTATTTACAAAATTTTTTATAAAATATAAATTTCGTAAATAGTTCTTATATTATGTATAATATAAATCCATAAATCATTCCATACATATTAAAGAATTTATAAGAATGAAAGGAGAGGCGTCCGTCGCCTGGCGCGTCTTATTGCCGCCAATTTGTCTTTAGAGATTTTCCATTGCAGTCAAATGTTCATGTGAGTTAAATTTATTTTCCATTTTTACCTGTGCGCTGTATATAGCAAATATAAGGGTGGGCCTAGTGTCAAAACAATCCGTTCGCCGCTTGACGCTCTAATTTGAGACATTGCACGTTGAGTTGCGGAACTCCACGCCGAACTTTCAGATTACTAGAAAATTTTCATTATTAATAATGAACTGTAATTATCTCAAAATCTACTTGACGACATCACTAACAGATTTGGTTTCAAATTGTTTCGAATTAATTTTGAATGAATTTTTTTGGTTGCTTGGTGTTTAAGTAATAAAATAGAGATTAGCTTGTTTATAGATTTCCCCCAATTTTCTTACCTCAATCACCTATATTTTTTTATATGGAATAAGGCAAGGCAATCGAACGGGTCACCTGATTGTAATTGATCACCGCCGCCCACGACCCCGTGCAACACCAGAGGAGCTACAGGTGCGTTGCCAGCCTTTGAGGTGAAGATTGACGCGTTTTTTGAAGATACCCAGTTCGTATCGACCTGGAAACACTGCCACACTATTCATTTTCAACAAAAAAATATTCATTTTGAATCGTTTCATTATAATAATAATAATAGTACATTTTTATAATTTATCTTAAATAATTGAATAAAGCCTAGTTCACAGCGTCGCGATAGAATGGACATCAAAGCTTGCCACGGCTGGCTGCGTCGCGCCGCTCGACCCCAAACAATAAAGTCCCCTATACTTGTCAATCATTGTTTGTAAAATTCGTTAATGAGGCAAATATATTTTTTAACTAAATAAATATAGGTATAAATTTGCCTTTATCACTCTTAATTGTTGAAATGTCATACGAAAAAAAAATATTAAAATTATTCGGTTAGTTTGTAATTATTAGATACTGCACCGATTACCACTGGACCGATTGCAAAGCTTGTTTATTTGTGGTATAGTAGAATTAGTCGCGGGGACTGTATGAATTATACACTTTTATAGTACTACGAGGTAAGTAAGAAGGAACATAGAAATTGAATACCTGAAAAAATTGTGGACAGTATTTCCTTAAAAAAAACTGTGCAAAACCGCTAAATTTTTTTGTTTTAATATTTTGAACACCTTTTCCATCAGAAAGAGATTATTTTAAAGTAATTCAATATATTGTCATATGTTTTAAAAGAGTTTGTCATATCTTTCGAATAAGCAAGAAGTGATATAATGTGTTTCGGCCAAACGATACTTTCTAATTCTAATTTGCTTGCTAAAACACAATAACATCATTAACATATAATGTTTTTGTGTTTTAGCAAGCAAAATCTTTTTGTTAAGCATATAATAAGTATATTAAAATAAGCAACCGAGTTTCCCAAAGAATACTTAAATAATATTAAATAAGTATACGTTTAGTCTAATATAACGTACTACATGTAATAAATACATATTATATTATATTTATTACCTTCTTTAGTGTAAAAGATTTTACAGGAACGAGCAAACCTGTCAATTTCACGTGAATAATAGATCCATTGACCGAGTTTCTTGATTTCATCAGTTTCTTTTTATATAACATTATTTCGTATCTTGTAAGAAGTTTTGTTAAGTTTTTTTATATAAATTTAAAAAGTGTATATTTGAAAAATTCGTTTCGGAAAAATTATATATTCAAGTAAACATTTATGCACTTAATTGCTGTGCGAGGCGGTGCTCTTCGGCCTTTGAATTTAGATAAACCGGCCTTTGAATTTAGATACGAAGTAGGCAAAATGATCCTAGTATGAATTTTACACTAAATCTGCAAAATATGGGAGAAGTGTTGAACACAATTTTTTTTAATCTGAGGTTAATGCTGTTAACCCTACTGACTTTACAGCGACACCAGTTGTATAGATAACAGGGTACTCTGTCCCTGGAGAAATGCAAGCACTATGTGACTACCTGTGAGGAAGTGGAAGAGGATATTTATCACAATTATATAATGCTAGAGAGGCCAGTCGTGGCGCAGCGGTTTAAAGTGTAACTGTAAAACCGACTGGTTGTGGGTTCGATCCCCAATAAAGAGATAAAATATTTACTTAAATTTATATTTCCATTTCTTCGCACTGTCACGCAATGCCTCCAAAATTCGGCAGAAAGTGGGGAACGGAGTGTCTTAACACTAGGTTCCCTCTGCCTACCCTGCTGTGTGCAGGATAAAGCGTGAAGCTGATTTAATTGTACAATGCGATGAACTGAAAATGTGTGCACTGAAGACTACTTCACTGCACTCATGTTCAGTTCATCGCACATAGCACATAGTTGCAGCACTTAGTTGTGCTGATAATATTTTGTTGAATAACAATATTACGTTAATGCTTTTTCGCATTTGACTACCGCGATGAGTATATGAAGTGTAACTTAGAAAAAATATCAAATTCATATACTTACTATTCAAAATTGACCAGGAAAGTGAGCTTTATTTGTTTTTAGTTTTGCTATTAGGATAGGCAGAGGGAACCTGGTGTTAAGACACTCCGTTCCCCAGTTGTTTAGTTGTAACATTATTCTATTTTGAGCCGAGCTTCTAACTTTAAATATATACCTGAGAGTTCATTATTAATTTAATCTAAAATATGTTGAAGTATCATTAATGTTTTAGTAGTTCCAAGAAAATTAATACCATGTACCGTCTATAGTTTTGTGGGCGAGTAACGACTTACACACAAGCTGTCTACCGTCTAGTCGACTACTGAGAAACAGTTTTCTAAGAGGGAGTTACCACAAATTGATTTTCACACAAAACACATCAAACACGTCCCTCAGTGTAAATTATTTCAACAGCCATTCAAAGTATATTGGCTTTGATTTTAGTCGATAATTTGAACTTAAGCGTTAATTGCTTACCTTTGTAAAGTATTCAAATATCTGTACATATATACATATTACAGTTTATAATATAAACAGAGCAGTATCCAACTAAGTTATAATATTAATTTATATGGATGGTATATGATTGTATAAACAAGATTCTTATATTGTCACGACGGGTGGTACTTTTCTGTTCTTTTTGTTTAATTCCCATGAGAACATAAAAATGAGAATTCTGCGTTTTTATTACATTTTAATATTTACTTGCCTAGATTTAGCTAGATGTAAATATACATTTTTGGAAACGCACTGTAGTGTTGTTTGTTCAATATTTAAAAAATGCTCGATACAGACTGAAATGGATATTAAGAAATAGTATATGAAGGTCTTCATCATTAAATCTTTATGATATAATCGACAGATATATCTAATTAATAAATATTATTTATTAAATAAAACGTAAGTTGTATAGAAATTTAGTTTTACTAAAAACAAATTCACCACAGAAATCGGTAGAATAACTGAATTTTCTAGAAATATGTTAGTTATACTAAAACATTGTTAGATACTCGTCAGAGTGCTTCAAATAATTGAATTATATACAACAAGCGACAAGGGTCCCCAAAGTTATCAATCCCTTGTACAAATTCTGAAAGGGGAAAATGCCATCAGAAATTCAATCAGTTAAATTCGTAACATTCTTTTTTGTCTAAATAATATTTTTTCTTGCTTTTGAAATTTATGACCAATTTTATTATTTTATTTCTCCATTCTCATGTAGCAGAGGATAAAACATTGTTATTTCGTCCTGAAAGTTCTCGTACGTCGTTTAAATGATAAATTTTAAATACGAATATATATATATATATGTAGAGCTCTGGAAAGGTATAAAGTTAAATTAAAGGTTATGATCTTTTCAAATTTCATCTTCTGATCTTATCATACCAATTGTCTACTCTATTATGGTGGCACCATGGTGGTAATAACGGTTATTATAGATATTTCAATTACATAGATCTATATAAATAGACAGCGTATTGATAATAGAGACCTCTTTGCAGCTTTGCATTTCCTTGAATGTTTGTCGTACAAAAAATACTATGTATTTGTTAGCAAGATGTAGATATCAAAAGTGTTATCAATTTGTTATTTTGTTTACAATTTCATATTTATTTGATTTTATTGTTGATGTTTTTTTTTTTTCGCATTTATGTTGTATCCGAGGTATAGAGAACCGATGGACCGCTATTTTCCGCTTTCACTCAAATTGAAGACTTTGCGTATTAGTGTAGGGAAATCAAAAGAATGCATTGCCTCGGCTGAGGATTAACCCTATAGCCACCGCGTTCACAGTCAATACGATATCCCACTGCGCCACGATGATGTCGTATAAATCATTATATTGTTAGCAAATTCGTGTAAGCAATGAAAGCGTGTCAGCGTGAATTGGATGGATACTCGTATGAAATAATATTATTAAATAATATATCACGTTCATACAAAGCAATTATGGAACATGTATGGAATTAATGTCTATTGAATATAATGCAGGATAGCTGCCAGATAATGTATTATAATAATACCATTGACTTTGAAAAGAGCAACTGTTGAGTTTCTTGCCGGCTCTTCTCAGCAGAACTGCCTTCCGAACCGGTGGTAGCTTTTTTTGTCTATATTTTCATTTGACGATTCAAAAGTGCTTACGAAAGTTTATTTGAATAAAGAATATTTCGAATTTGAATTTGAATTTGAATTACTTAGAAGAGAAAGAAAGAAGTTCTGTTGGAATTATTTACTATATGTTTTTTTACCGGTTTCACCGGTTTAATAATAATATACATTTTAAAATGTCATAACTATGTGTACTTTACTCTTTGAGAACAGATACATTCAAATATAGGAAAACATTTTTAAGTAAGCGTACATTTACTCCTATATCGGGGCTAAGTTTGCCCCTTTAGAAGTTAAGTGGCGGAACTCACCGCCTCATCGTCGTCTTGTCGAAGGAAATGAAAAAGTAATTCGTCCAATTGAGGAACGAACCCACAACCACGGCGTTTACAGTAACAATCTGTCCCAGTCCACGATACCCTACACAGCCCTTCACTTTTTTAAGCAAATTTGTCTGTTTTGTAAATGTTTACTGAATCCATGTATGCTTTTTAAAATTATTTATCTATAATTTTTTTATATAAGTATTCGGAAACGGACACCACTATACGTTCATACTAGTGTGTAAATGATAATCAAGCGATTGAAATGCAAGTTGAAGGGGCTTGAAATGTATATATGATTGCGGTTTGTGCTCCATATTGTAGATTGATAGCACTCTGTAAATAGTCTTTTAGTAACCATCCCTTAACATATAACATAATAGCAGTACTGTTCATATAAGATTAAATATTAAAAGTTGGTTAAAATTCCTTTTATTGCATTAAGAAAATATTTTAATTAATTATATTTTTTATCTTTACGTTGTATCATGCACTAGTGTTACGATACTCTTCGTCCCACTCTCTACCAACATATAGAATAATAAAACTCAACACCCCGCTTAGTTTAGTTACCACAGCAAGGAACCTAAAATATTAAATAGTTTGTTCCCCCTAAACCCATGACAGTCACGTCACAGTCAAAAACTGTTCCACTGCACCACAACGTCCTCAAAGAGTTAAAGCTTATGAATATATTTGCAGGTCTTTTAGTACATATATATAGATTTTTCATTTTTTAATATGACATGGAAAAGGTATAAATACAAAAAAGATCAACTAAATATATTATAACGTTTATTGAAAATAATAAACATATGTTGTGATCATTCATACAATCGAAAATATTTTTTTACTCAAATATCCTAGTTCACTCCCTACCGAGTCATACATATAATCAAACTCCGTACAATATAATCAAAAGCGTGTTATTCTAAATTACATACAGACTTAATGTATAATTAATTAAAGTTATTAAATATAGTAAAACAAATGATTAAAAGACTGTTTAAATATGGACGTACCATTATACATTATATCCATACAATTACACCTTTGAATAGTAATTTACAAAAATAATAGGTATGTATGTGTTACTTTAAATTGGTATATTTAACATCTCATCAAATAAAATTTTACGTTTCACAACAAAATAAATGACGATTTGTAAATCGTCATTTATTTATTACAATCACAATGTATTACAATGTTTGTATATGATAACATAAATACAAAGAATCAGCTTCACGCTGTATCCCGCATACTAGCAGGCTAGGCAGAGGGAGCCTATTGTTTAGACACTCCGTTCCCCGTTCCCTTTCCGCCGAATTTTTCAAGGCATTGCGTGTTGAGTGAAGGACCTCAACGCCGGGCTTTTGCCTTGGTGGCAGACCGAAGAAATATTAATATTAATAAATAATAATCCTAGATCTTCGCGTAGGGATCGAACCCTACAACCGTCGCGTCCCAGTCACACCGTCACCTTGTTTTCCCTGCACCATGACGGACTATATGTGATAAGTTGTGCGTAAATCATAGTAGTAATCTTTTAGGTTAACAAAATATTTTTGTAAAAGCTTCTCTATATTCTAGCTCCTATTAAAATATTATGCAATAAAATTTAATTCTTTATATACACTACCTATCTAAGTTAAGGTGCGTTAATATTTGAATTTGGTCTCAAAATTAAGATCATCGTAGGCTACTATCGTATAATTGACATATAACCTATGTACATATTACACAATTTTATAACCATACTATTAAAAAATAAATTAGAAAACATAAAAAAATTTAGACAAGCAGGTATGAAACCCGCTAAGTTTAAATTCTTATATTTTTTGTAATTTTTTTTTACATCCTCAGTGTGGAATTTTACTTTATAAATATTAAAAACATTATACTATCAATTTATTGGCACTTCTTACCATTTTATTTATCATTCTATTCACTATTTACAAGCAAGTATGTATTTGTTATCTTTTATTTTTTTTATAATTAATTAAATATAATATATTTAATGAATAATGTAAAATCTGAAATTTATCAGAACATTTAACATTAATATCACGTTTGGGCATTTACATATTAATTACAATATAACAAATAAAAAAAATCAAATCAAATCAGCTTCCCGCTGTATCTCGCACACAGCAGGATAGGCAGAGGGAACTTAGTGTTAAGAATTTCTTTCATGAATTCTGGAGGCATTGTGTGTTGAGTGGCAGAACTCCGACGCCGCGCTTTGCCTCGACACCGGAGCGAAGAAATGGAAATATAAATTTAAGTAAATATTTCATCCCTACAAGTGGGAATCGAACTCCGGTTCCGGAACCAGTCGGTTTTACAGTCACACTTTGCACCGCTGCGCCACGAATGGCCTCTTTAAATAACTGGAAACAAACAACTTACAAATTACTTATTACTATATACCTAATGAGAAATGGCTATCGCAAATAAAATAATTTAAAAGTTGTCGGTTTTATACTGTTAGTTTATCTTTTGTATCGATTATATGAAAACCGATATAAAATTTGTTACGTATTATTTTAGCTGGATGCTAAAATTTTTTAGCTATAGGTTTTTGGCTTTTTCAAAGATTTTATTCAGATAAGTGATAGGATTCACATTTTTAAAGAATAATATAAAAAATTACATTAGGCATATATTTACGATTTCTATTTCACACTTAAGCTGCAGATAGGACAGTGATTTAATGTTATAAGGCACCGCCTTGCCGTACTTCTAGATTTCAATTATTTAAGAAATCAAACTTAAAAGCAATTTAAAAAATATATATTTTATAAATATTTAACTGGTTAGAATAAAGTAGCCAACTTATTTGTGATAATGATTTTACAATAATAGAACAAGTGAAATGAAATGGAAAATTCGTATTTAAAACAAATGTTCCGCTTTATCTCACTGATATAACTATATAAGTAAAAAATTAATTTTTAAATTAGGATTTAACATATATAAGCACACTTATAAGGATTTTAATTACATAGTTAGTCAAATTTCAGTCACAAAATGTATTCAATTCCATTCGGCTTTGAAATCAGTTATTAATAACTGTCAACAATACCTACGATGCGCAAACGCTTCTGTTAATCATTTATTAGAGCTTCAACTATTAATATTGCAAAGTCAAAGTAATAAACGTTGTACAAAATTCTTTATTATATACATGTATAATAACATTTTTACATATTATTAATAATAATTGGGCAAGCTTAAAGCGTATAACAACTCTGAAGCGTATAAATTGCCTATAATAACTATCTCACTTCATATACATTTTAACAAGGTCTTTTATACGGAGTATATCTATAATAATATTTTATTGCACCATAAAAACTCCATAAATTCACTAATGTAGCGTCGTTATAGGGGTGTTTCTTCCCCAGATTCGCTATATGGTAATCTTACGGCTTTAGTACCCGCTAAAACGCCAACACCTTCTAAACATGACCTTCTATTTGACAAAACATCTTTCAAAAATGCCCTTCTTGGCCCTGCTAAGTCGGTGCCTGTAATTGATCTCGTTAATTTTTTCAGCGCTGGTAGCCTCAGTGCTTCTTCATATGTAGGCGGTTCGTCAGTTGGCGTAGTAAGAGCTCGACCACCAAATGGATCTCTTGAGCATGTGGGTGATAGTTCTCTTGAAAAATATAATGTATTTTCACGATTTCTTCTTATTTGTGATTCAGGTATGGGCTCATAATTAACAGTATTACTAGTTAAATCTTCTAAAATTTGTCGAGCACTTCTGGTATTAGTTAATATACCAGCCCATGATCGTCTATTTAGTTGTTTGGCGTCATTTAATCGTGCACTGGCTGCGATATTGTAACTTGAGTGCGTCTCTGCAATTGTGACTCGTGGTCTTCTCGTTGGTTCATCAAATGATGCTGCTTTGACTGCTGACCGATTTGGCCTTTCTGTTTCAACATCAATTAAAACTGCATTAGATGTGTTTTCTCCTGGGTCTTCTCTAAGAGCAGCGTCAATGCGCATTGCTTCAGAATATGAGGGTACTATTGCACAATTTCCTCGTATCGCTGCAAATAATTCTAAGCTATCCACTGTAGAAGCATGAGAGAGTGGTAGAGTTCGAGGGGGTCTAGCTGCTGCACAAAGTACTGCACTTTGTTCATCTGCTAACGCCCATGCATAATTAGTAGCAGGAACTGGTGGTAAAGTATCTGATAAGTGCGTATCTAAGTCTAACTGTCGACTAGGATCTAATTCATAGTTTGTACCAAATATTTTTGTTATCTGAAAAAGAAAATAATAAATAAATTTCAAATAAAAAATAATAATATTATTATTCTATAAACATGTCTTACCGTATAATGAACATATGCTGTATTACATTCTATAATTATTCTAAGAGGCCAAGAGAGAAGAAAGCAGGACAATGCCCAAAAAATAATTTGAGAAGAATACCAAGGGCAGCGGTCTGCGTCCCTAAAATAAAATATTCATTTAAATAGAAATTAAGACATGCTAGCGATTTACTCATATATTTAATTAACATTTGTTACCTATAGGCTACCATGTATTCCTTAAACGAAGTAACTCCAATGAGGTCTAATCCTTCACGCATTTCCATAAAATCATCAAATCTCTCATGTTCTGCAAAAAATCTTGACCTTTGATCTTCAAATTCTAAAACAATTAGGTAATTTAAAATATTTTTCACAAAAGGAAGGGCCTTCAATATTTTATAACTTTTTTAGAAAGTTACTTATCAACTAACTTTCCAGAATTTGTTAATCAATTAACTAATTTTAGAATTTATCTGATTGAACATTACAACAAAGCTCTCAAATAATTGTACGCTTCAACAGAAATGTTTATAGGAAGTTTTATTTACAATTTGAGTCCGCTTACTTTCTCAAAATAAAGTGTTGGTTAAATTTTAGAAGCATTAGCCTTTGTAAAATCTGTTCAAGATGTTTGGATGTTTCATTGAAGCAACTTAAGGCATCTTAAAGTGTTCTGAGGTCTCGAATAACAATTAAAAGCAACAAAAATACTAATATTTATACATTTTACATTAAATAAAAGAAGATAATGATTTAAAATCAGTACATTCAAGAAAATATATGGTTAAAAAATACTAAACGAATGTTTAATTTAATAATATGTACGTGCAGTTAAATGTAGTTTAGTAACAACCGTATAAACATTTTAATCTTCTATATAAAGTATAACATTCTTATATTTACCACTCGCCGCTTCAATATTGGCAAATGCAAAGCCTTTGCTAAAACGGACTTTTGTGATGGGGGTTTTGGAATCTAGAACGAGATTCCTGGATGCGTCTCTTTGCCCGCAACAGGCGTGTGCAAACGAAGTACTGGCACTATGTGTGTTTACTCGTTCATAATATACCTGTAGAATTATCGAAATCCATTTAATCAAAAAAAATGGTAATATAAATTTAAGTAAATATTTCATGTCCTCGAGTGGGGATCGAACCCACAACCAGTCGGTTTAACAGCCACACTTCGTGCCGCTGCGCCATGACTGGCCTCAATTTAATAGGTTGTATATTTATATTTTACTAATGAAACAGTATATATTCTTCAGTAATTGAGTATTTATCAATAAAAAGACTGTTTAAAAAAATATGGAACAAAAAATGTACTTAATTTTTTCATTTATAACAAATTACTTTTTGTTTTCCCCAATGAATAAAATAAGAAGCTATTCGGAAATACATGACTCCATAAAACTATCGTATATGAGGTTCGTTATCGATTATAACGTACACTGTTCACGTCACATTAACTCGATATGTGTTTATCATACACACTTGTAAGTTTTTAAGCTTTAGAAGATACAGGTTCAATTTTTATTAAAGTATTTTATTCTCAACAGCATTTTTTAATAACACCGTTTAACATTCGTTTGTTTTTTGTTAACTTAGATAATATTTCGGATGGTATCGACATCAAAAAAAATTATTAGATAATGGTATTTTTTCAAATGTTGACTTAATGAATATATTCCACTACCGTTTTATATCTATGTCCAACACCCTAGAAATACGCAACGTACAATAATGTAGAAACGTAGAAGTAACGCTATTATATAATACAAGATAGCATCAGTCACAATATTATAGCCAACACTACCGTAATAATTAACTTAAACCAAATATATCAGCTACCACGACGAAATGACAGTACTAGGTTTAGCTTTTCGACATCAAACATCAGCAGAGACCCAATCATCACACTCACCGAACATCGACGGCGACAGAAGCATTATTTCCGAACTTAGATCAATTATATGAATTGCTCCCATAATATATATACGAATATATATTGTTAAAATTTCTTGTGTTATATAATTTCATTAATTACCATAAAGCTTTAATCATACACACACGATTTAATGCAGTGCGAGTACTACAGGGCGTCATATCAATTAGAACATAATACTTAGAGTAGATGACTCCACATGCAAGGAGCTGTTACGACATTCGGGACGAGAAAACAAAATTCTCAATGCCCATGTCCTTATATTTCAATACGCAAACAACATCATTTATATAAGATATGTTATTTTCTTATTTTATTTATTAAAGTTAATTATTTCTTATTGTTACAACATTAAGTAAATACATAAATATATTTATATTTTTATGTATCCTAAATATAATTAATATTTTATTAGTACTAATATTTTTAATTTCTTTCATCATTTAATAAGTAGTGTGAAAATCTTCAACGCCTTACAACGATTTATCGTATTAATGGAAACTGGATGAGGCGTTTGTTATCAGGAGCATTATCTCACGTTGCATACTTATAAGGTATCAAAGCAACAGTTGATTAAGTAGTGTACTGAAGCTGAATATTCATTAATTTTAAACATCGATTTTCTCGTACGTGAACAGGGTAGTATATTTATATCAAAGATATTACACTACAATATACTTTATTGCACTTAAAATTTGAACAAATTATGTACAGAACAAGTAAAAAAACATTATGTACAATAAGGCGGCCTTATCGCTTAAAGCGATCTCTTCCAGGCAACCTTTGGTCGCTGGAGTTGTATAAAAAAGAGAGTGTGGGTGGTGCAGTAAATTGCAGGAGAATATTTAATAGCAGAAATAAAAAAAAAATTAAAATAATAATAATAAAATATATACATATACATATATAAATATTATAAATAAATATTAATTTCAATAAATATATTAATAAACACTAAACAACATTTATAAAAAGTAATTTGAAGATTAAAATATATAAATAATATTATTAATACATAGACACATACATACATATATATACACATATACATATACATACATATATATACACATACACATATATATACATATATATATGTATGTAATTATTATTATTATAATAAATAAATAAATAAATAAATAAATATACAAAGGCTCAATTAAATATTCATAAAGTGGTTTTTAAGTAAGGCTTTAAATTTCTGTTAACTTTTGGCATGTCTGATGGGTATCGGTAAGGAATTCCATAGTCGGGCAGCTTTAATGGTAAAGGAGTTAGTCAGAAAGAAGAAGAGTGAGGAGAAATTTCAAGTAATAAATTTTTCTGGGAACGCAGGGAAAGTGAGTGGACATCATGTAGGAATCTGAATTGTTTCTTCAGATAAGGAGGAGTACAAGGATTTAACAGCACGGAATAGAGTAAGATGAAGGATATGAGTACTCCTGTGAAGGCGGATAGGGATATTGTATATTGAGAACTTATTATTTAGGAGCCATCGTGAATATCTCTCTGATTATAAGTTCGATTGATTTAGGAGCCTTCGTTTTTGGAAGGTAAATGAGAGCCTTGTTTTAATTGTAAAATAAAACAATTAAAACCATTAAAAAGTTTCAATTAAAAAAAACGTGTACTTAATTGTATTTATAATTATTACAAGGGACTAAACTAATTTTAATATTATTGCCAGAGAATAATATATAATTTTTTTAAAAATAAAATGTATCCAATTTTCATTTTTATTTATACCTCTAAAAATATGCGTATAAAATCAGTTGCCTAGTTCTGGCTTTTTTGTAACGTATATAAAGCGTATCGATTGAGAATTGAGATGTATTTGTTTGTGCTATTGAGTTTCTAAAATTATATAAATAGATTTTTATTTGTTTTAATATATTGCCAGATGATTTGAAGTATGTCATATATCACATTTAAAAAAAATGCTTAAAGACCCATTTTTCGATTGAATGAACTATACCTGTGTAGTAGTATAGGAGTCGCCGTTGCGGTATCGCGTGACTTGCCGCTTCCGACGCACGTAATGGTAGCAAATGGCCTTCCACCTGACAAAAACTTTCATATTACATTTTCCTTAAACAATATTATAGAGTATATGCAAGGTCTTTATTTAAAACAAGTAATTCTTGTACTTTTTAGAAAAATTATAAAAGTTTTAACGTAGCGGGATTTCAAAACGTGCCTCTTGGAAACCATCCAAGCGCTCTGACCGCTAAGCCATACGTTGTCATCACGCTACGTCGAAATTCTTATACACTTGTTACAACATACTTATGCTGTTAGCATCTCTGTAGGGAGTTTTCATTGTTCTTTCGAACATAAAAAAATCTTACGAAAAAACACAGTAAAAAATTGGATGAAAAAAAATATAAATATCAAATTTTATCTCCTTTGAAATATGAAATAAACCATTATATCAAAAGATGCTATTGGATTTTTCTACATACAGACATATTTCAGTAGACCTTGACATATAAAATAAAACATGCTGGATTTATTTCTCGACAGCAATCATTAATAACTCTATACTTTTTGTTATGTTATACAATAATAGTGTAACAAATCATCTTCAATTGATATGAATAAGATTTATTTATTTATTACGCTATGCTACCCTTTTTTTGGGATCATTTTTTTACAGATATTTGTTTCAATTAGTTGATTCTGATTTTTAGTTAGTGTCTGTCACATAGTGATGTGCAACAGCAATAACTTTTAAATTACATTTTTTATTGTTATCACAAAATTAATCGTGTTATTTATAGCTTTAGGGCGAAAAGTTGAATTATGGGGACGGCAATGGTTCAGAATAATGAATTTTAAAACGACCCTCACGGGGCGTGGGCGGTGGTTGTGATACAAGTCGTGATACAATATTCATATTGAAGTTTACCTGATTGAAACTATGTGTTAATACAATGTTCAAACATTCTCGATTTGCAAATTGGTTATAATATCAATCGCTACTTACAGCAATTACATATTTGTCATTAAATTCTGTTAATAACTATAACATTCTTAATATTATAATTATTTGTAAGAAAAAGAATATTTATTTGTTATCACTACGTATCGACCATGCATAAAAAATATTAGGACACTATGTTCTCCACTTTTCTGTCAATATGTGTAAAATACTACTATATTACAGACGATGCAAAAAAAAATATTAATAATGGATTTACGTTTATAGCTATGAATATTAATAAATTTAGTACACACCACACCCGTGGCGTAGCTGTTCTCATAGCATGGACCCTGGCTGTCACGGCAGCTACATCAACTCTCCTCGCCAGCTGTATCCTAGCAGTACTATGGTAACATTCCACTAGATATACTACGTATAGGAGTAACACGAAGGCAATAGGGATGTACGCGTAACCTACATCGCATGGCGACTCTCGGACTGTCCTCTTTATGGGGTACCTGAGGGAGACGAAACTGTTATTAGATTAGTTATGGGTCTTACGGTAATAATTTTGTAAATTATGTATTACTCTATAGTTATTTTCAACGAGCGACCTGCACGCGGCTTCGCCCGCTTGAACTATATAATTATTAATTTATTAATCTGTATTACTTTCATTTTATAAACCAATTGAAATAAAACACAAAATATTACGAGAAACTTGCAACGAAACTATAGTGAAAATTACAATTAAATCGGTTAAGCCGTCGCTGAGATAAGCGTAAACAAACGTACAGACAAAAAAACGTACAGACAAACACACAAAAATTTAAGAAATCATTGTTTTTGGTTACATTATTAAATGACGCCACCAATGACGTTTCCCTTATTTACGAATATCTTTCATGTAAAGACACCGATTCGTTACGATTTTGTTATAAGTATAGATTTTAAAATAACAACTAAATGTTTTAATAATTAAATGTGTGTAGAGCATATTCAGTTCTGCAAAAATAAAAAAAAACTAATATGTACACTATCATTCAAATCTATTATAAACTTGATGCACTTAACTTGATGGATTTGACGCAATCGAATTGATCTAAGTAAAATTTTCATGTTTTAATCAATTCCACTAAACTAGATATAAAAAATTACAAAAATATTACACTAAACGTATTCACATACTTATTATTGGTTTAACACAAATTGGATAGAAGCTCGAAAGTTGTCGCACTGGTCATTGACGTTAATTAATGCACATTTGAAAATAGGTAATGCTGAAATAGACAGATATTCTCTAAATATAATAGTGACCGATAATAATCATATTCAGTGTACACCAATTAATTTTTAATTTTTATCGGGTTTAATTTTTACAGTTTTTATTTCTTCGCTCTCGTGTCGAGGCCAATTCGCGGTGTTGAGTTCCGCCACTCAACACGCAATGCTTCCAAAATTCGGTGGAAAGTGGGCTAAAGTGACCTCTGCTTATCCTGCTATATGCGAGATACAGCGTAAAGCTAAAAAAATTAAGATTACTAAAATCGAATCTTGAGTTCAATAATATTTTAACAGCTTTGCGCTCTATCCTGCATATTTTGGGGTAGGCAGAGGGAACCTAATGTTGCACTCCGTTCCCCAATTTCCATCGGATGAGGCATATTGAATGGCGTCAACGCCGCGCGCTGCATGAAAATATGAATAAATAGCAATTCATTCCGACGAGTGGGAATCCAACTCAGATCCGTCGCGTTTACAGTCATATAGTATTGCACCACGACGGCCTCTACAACAAATTCAATAATATAAGAAATTAACCTATTTATAAACTATAGAAACTAACGTCGAATGTTGGAATTTAATGAAATGAAAGAGCAATTCGAGTGCCTAAGTTCTCTCGGAGTTGCACCTCCTTAGTTAGTGTTCTGGCATTATATAATGGCGCGCTTCCGACAGCTTAGTTCGCTGTCCAAGAGCGTTATTGTCAATTAATGTGAACTAGTTAGATTAGACTTTGTATTTTGAACTAAGTGGGAATAATGAAATTATTTAAATTATAATATAAAGGAAACCAATTCTAAATAATGATTCAGATCGATCGTGGCGCGGGGGCACAAGGGCGTGGCTGTAAACAAGATAGTGTATGAGTTCGATTCTCGCTTTCCCCATTTTTTTGTTCTGGTGTCGAGACGAGAGCGGTGTTGAGTTCCAGCTCTCAAAACCCAATGCTTCTGGAATTTTTTGGTAAGTGGGGAGCGAAATGTCTTAACACTAGGATCCCTTTGCGTAACCTTCTAAACTTGGGATACAGCGTGAAACTGATAAAACTAAATAATTAAAATTAGATAAATTGGAATTAGATAAATCGCAAAGAATTATTTATCTTTATTGTAATAAGTTCTTTGATTTTCACAATTATTACACATTGTAAATGAAACTATTTATTTATTTTTAATGAAACTATTTTTACCGGATTAATCGCGTGTATTTTGTATTTTATACATTTTTGGGGAACCCGACGTTTCGAATACTTTACAGAAGTCCGTGGTCACGGGGAGACTCTACCCTTAAATCCGGTAAAAATAGTTTCATTGACAATATCTTTATTGTCTCAGTTAAGTTTGATGATATGTTGTGTTTATACTCCATGAACAGTCAAAGAGGGGAACTTAATGGGGCATGTTGAGTGTCGCTATAAATAATATAGATATCGTGTAAGCAAAATAAATTTTGCTTTCATACATTTAATATATGATAATATAAAGCACCACCTGCGACAACAACAAAAAGTGGGGCTTCAACTTCACTTAGAGATAAAAATAATTATACTAGAAATCATTTGGAATACTTCATAATATAAATGAAATTTAATGATTAACTCTCAATAAATTAACGAATTGAATTGACAACACATCATATCAAAAACATATTTTGTTCAATTTTACTTTCTAGACATTCAGGGGAATTCAATAATTTTGTTAATTTTCATAATTATTAGATACTTGACGAGGCAAATTTTACCACAAATTCAAAAACGTTATACAAATATTATTATTAAATTAAAAACGTTATAGTTTACAACAATAGTAAATGGTATATTTATCATATTTAAATACATATTTCAGATATAATATAAAAAAACTTACGTATTTAGATCAATGAGTTCTCTATCGATCTCCGCGGTGCTGCACCACGCGACCGATCCAAGACACCCGACGATCATAAGCGTCAACAGGAAGCATTTCCAGTTACCCTCTCGCCGGAGCACACCACCGATACTTTGTTGACGAGGGCGCTGTATAAAGTAAGAATATTATGTAATTTGAGTACATTCAAGAATATTTTATATTATATAGGTACATTCATTAATCTGTAATTAACCCAAATAATGACAACTTGCGATACATTGATATTAGCTTATTGAAATCTTGTTTATATTTTTTTTTTGGAAGATAACATGAATGTATTTAATAATTATAAATAATACGATGACCGTATAAATCTCTGTCAGTCAGTTGCTAAATTATAGGAATATTTTCTGAATTATAAGAATTTATTTTGTTTTTTTTTGTCAGTTTCATACTGCATCCCGCTTAAAGCAGGGCTAAGAGAGGAATCGAGTGTTAAGACACTACGTTTGCCACTTTCTGCCGAATTTTCGAGAAACTGCGTGTTCAATAAACAACAATGTATGAAACAAATGATAATTATTTAAAACCTCATATGAGGATATAAACAAGAACCAATGTCTTGTAAAATGAATTAGTAATATAACAAAAATAATTTTCCCGTAGCATTTCCAAAACGGAGCCTATATTTATTCTTTTGAAAGAATTTATAACAATTAAAAATTCTTACATATTACGAGCAAACAGAAAATGAAATATTTTCATTAAAGTACTCAATAAATATTTTACCGGACGGTCAACAAGGGGTCCTGTACCACGTACTGTACCGCGTTGAGAACTAAAGGTATATTTGCACTGTCCACGAATTATGTTGATGAAGGCCGCGGAGAGCCAATTGTGTAGACTTGGCTTTGTTTACAATTCTCTAATAACGTTTCGAGATGACCGGGGCCAAATATTTTTTAGCATAATGGGCTTTGGAGATAAAAAAGACAATGTAATATTGTTCTTAACAAATATAATATGAAATATAAATATATATCAATAGTATTAATAATAATAGTAATCATAAATATTTTTAATAAATAGAATTTTTTTTTAGCAACAGGCGGATTGGCACAAGCTTGTGACTGGGAACGCGTCACGTTGGGGGTTAGTTTCCACTCGAGGGAATGAAATTTTTTCATTATCTGCATCAGCTCCCCACTCCCAATGCCTGCAGAATGCAGTGGAAAGTGGTAGTAGTGGTATTAGTAGCAGTAGTGGTATAACGTTTTTTTTCATACAGTACAATAAAATGTTTCTATTGAAACCTTTGTCGTAACCCCCTGCCCCATTAAATATTCTACAGTCGACCATAAATTTCTGGCATTATTTATCAAAATTGCTATTGTTATTGTTAAGGCCCAAGATTAATTTCAAACAAAGAAACCCCATTGTTGTAGATGATCCTCGAACAGATTAAGCAATCCTTAATGTAATTTTAACGAAAGATTAAGTAGAATTACATAACTAAGATATCACAATTTATTTTGTGCATATTATACTAAGATTATAACATATTGGTTACTTAGCTAATTAATTGAAAATATTTGAACCAGTACAATGATAATAGTAATAAGATAATAATAATTATCATACAACGGTTGTGTTAAGGGAAGTTGACCCTGAAAAAGCTAGATTCGGAAAAGAGGCAGTATCACTAACTAGACGATAAAACTAAACGCCATAGTTATAAATCAGGGCTTTGCTTAATAGTTTTCGATATACAATCAACTACCTTTCAATAAAAGACTATTTTAATATTTAAGTGTATTTCTTATGAACAAAGGGAAAATGGCTCTTTTACAGCGTGTATATTATAACAGCTATGACATTATATAATAGAGCCAAAAATCAAATCAAATCATATCATCTAAACGCTTTATCCCCCACACAGTTGGGTAGGCAAAGGGGACATATTGTTAAGACACTTCGTTTCCCACGTTACGCCGAATTTTGGAGGCATTGCGTGTTAAGTGACGGAAGTCAACGCCATGACATGGAAATATAAAATTAAATAAATCGAACCCCCGACCAGTCGATTTTACAGTCACACTTTGTGCCCCTGCGCCACGACTGGTCCCAAATATTTTTCCATTGTGATGCCTCAGTTTCATTATGTAAATATATTATAATTATACACTAGTATATGCACGTTTTTAATAAAAAAAAATCCACCATAAAGATAAATATTACCATTAACCGTCCTCAACTAGAGCCTCGCACAGCCACGCTAGTATCTCATATGTGAAATGATCTTAGCGATTCTAGTTAACCGAAAAACACGGTCTCCCGTCTCCCGGTTTAGTACTAACACAAAAGAGACATGTTGCGACCGTAACCTCTGCGGTAGTTTCGCTATCCGAAAGAATTATTCATATGAACTCGAAATTAAAATATAATGGGACGAGAGCAAAAATATATTTTGGATTTTTTGCGACTTCTATACTTTATTGTGTACAGTTACAATATTTTGAATAATGCCTTAAATTTAATGTAAAATAATGTAATTTCAGCAAATTTTCATGAAAATAAATAGATTTCGCCGTCATTTAATATTAAGAATAACAAATTTTATTTATACTTAATTAGAAAGTGTGGATTAACACTTAAAAATGTTTAAAAAAAATTTATTTACATACTTGCGAGCCGCTCGCGACTTCGCCCGCTTGACCTAAATAATTATATTTCGTTTTAATATCTGTCTTTGTATCTAATTATCTATAGCTAGTTCAATATATATATATATATATATATATATATATATATATATATATATATATATATATATATATATATATATATATATATATACTCGTATATGAAAATATAATTATACAAACCATATATTTATCCTTCAATATCTTTTTATAAATAGAGATATTAAATAATTAATGTTGTCAATAGTCTTCGGAATTTTATAATTTTAAAATACAACATGGCGGAGGCTTTCGAAGATCGGCCCCTCTTCGCGCCAATTTTGTACTAAGTCTTACTATATCGTTCAGGAACGATCGCGTAATTAAACACAATAGATGATGATGAACAATGCATGATAAACGATTGCACTTTTAGGCATAATTTGATATTAAAATAATTAATAAAATTATCAATATTCTAAATAATTTCTAAATAATCATTTATTTTGTATTGAGTTTAGATATTAATTAAAATTTTAAATAAACACTAAAAAGTATGTTCGAGAAGTCTTTTACTTAAAAGTACCATATATGGTATGGTTTATTTTATGTCTAAATGGTATATATACCATTTAGACATTAAATAAATAATTATATTATGGTTATTTCGATGTTGTTTAATTTTATTATTATTCATCATCGAATTACTAAAATCATGATGAATATGAAATTTTATTGCTGAGTTTTTTTCTTAATAATTATAAAATATATTCTTATGAGACTAGAAACTAATGTCGAATTTTTATCAGTTTTACTTAATTTAATGTCTTTTTTTTATTTAATTTAATGTCGAATTTTTATCAGTTTTACGCTGTATCCCGCACACACCACGGTAGACAGGGAACTTACTGTAAAGACACTTTCACACAAAGACGTTTCCCATTTTCTTCCGAATTTTGGAGGCATTGCGTGTTTAGTGGCAGAACGTGTGACTGTAAAACCGACTTATTTTGGGTTCCCCCATCTAGGAGATGAAATATTTGCTTATATTTTCATTACTTCGCTCTGGTGTCGAGGTAAAGCGCGGCGTTGAGTTCTGCCACTCAACACGCAATGCCTCCAGAATTTGACAGAAAGTGGAGAAACGAGTGTCTTAACACTAGGTTCTGCTCTGCTTACCTTGCCGTGTGCGGGATACAGTGTGAAGCTGACTTATATTAGTACATATATTGCTAATTAGTAACACAACACACATAATACTGATTTAAAGAAAAAGGAAAAAATATGATTTATTTAAAACAAATGTGTAAGCCTTTTATTCGTGTAAAATTCTCAGTGGTTCAAATTTAGTACAAGGTGAACAATTGTCACTCAGAAATGTGGAAAGACACATCCCGCATACTTACGTGAACCACTGAATAAACAATTCTTCATTTTGGATAGAAAGAATTAAACTTAAATATTGAGAAGTACTTGCACCTAGGGTTGATATACTTTACTGTTTAAATATAAGTATATTTGAGTTCAGGGAAACAAACGTTAAGGTTTTGGATTCGATTCGTCTTCGAGAAAATGAAATATTTAATATTTTTTTACTTCGCTCTGTTGTCGTGGCAAAAGCGTGGCGTTGACTTCCGCTACTCAACATGAAATGCCTCCAGAATTAGGCGGAAAGTGGGGAGAGTGCGGGATACAGCGTGAAGCTGAAAAAAACTAGATCCCTTTTGAAACGTAAATAATAACGTAACATAATCAACGAAATTAAGGACAGACAAATAAAATATAAAACAAGGTAAACACAATTGTCTTTACCCACAAACTCGTGTTATAATGTTATATTTCATAATTTTGTGAGCTTACTGAGTTGTTTAATGGTTAATGTCTCTTTAAATTATAAAAATATTTGAGGCCAGGCCAGGCGCGGGGGCACAAGTGTGTGACTGTAAACACGACTGGTTGTGGGTTTGATTCCCCTTCGGGAAAATATCTATGTAAGTTTATATTTTCATGCAAGAGCGAGGCATCTTAGCAAAGCGAGGTGTTGAGTTCCGCCACTCCACACGCTCTAAAATTCGGCAGAAAGTGGGAAACGAAGTGTCTTAACTGTAAGTTACATCTGTCTATACTACTGTGTGCGGGATACAGCTTGAAGCTGATTTTATTTTCAAATTATATCATAAAAACAGGGTGCAGGGCATACACGTGGATGTTTGCTCGTCTTATATAAATGGGCTGTTTGGATTCACGCCATACAAAAGCTTGTCACGTAATCGCATTACATTATACACTTTCAGTTTATGTATGTCAGTCTAATGTGAATGAAGCACGAAAGCACAATTTTATTTATTTCTTTTATCTTCACGCTGTATCTCGTTTGTAGTAGATGGGCAGAAGGAGCCTAGTGTAAAGACACTCCGTTTCCCAATTTCCACCGTTAAACGAGTGAGTGGCGGAACTCAACGTCGCGCTTTGCCTCGACACCAGAGTAAAGAAATGAGAATATTAAATATTTGATAATATCGAGTGGGAGTGGAACCCACAACCTGTCGAGTCTACAGTCACATGCTCTGCTGCGCCATGACTGGCCTCAGTTATTTATTATGTATTATTTATTAATCTTTCAATTCATTAACTAAACAAGCCAATTCATTAAAAATGTATTTCTAGAATTATATTTTTTTAGCTTTTACAAATCCATTTAATAAATCACCACTATATCAATTTTATGTTTATTAACAAGCAACGATAGTACTCCTACAACCGTCTTGCTAAATTTACTTCACAAGTTCCACTCGAGTCTGAGGTACTTTTTTTGCGACCTAGTAGTAGACCTAGAGACTTGACATTCATTAAGCCAATTTGATGTGTTTGTACTGCATTAATCAAATTGCACATGTTTATTGAAAATATTTATCTTATGAGAGTTTTTTATTTGGCTCTTCATTTTTTTTCTACTTCAGTAAACAGAGGGGGCATAATTACATTTAATTAAGTACATTTAATATGCAAATATATGTATTAATACCCCAATGAAGGCCAGTCGTGGCGCAGTGGCACGAAGTGTGACTGTAAAATCGACTGGTTGTGGGTTCCCACTCGAAGAGATGAAATATTTACTTAAATTTATATTTCCATTTCTTCGCTCTGGTGTCGAGGCAAAGCGCGGCGTTGAGTTCTGCCACTCAACACGTAATACCTCCAGAATTCGGCAGAAAATGGGGAACGGAGTGTCTTAACACTAAGTTCCCTCTGCCTACCCTGCTGTGTGCGTGAAGCTGATTTCTTAATACACCAAAGCAAAGAAAATTTACGTGGTTTGGTAAGAAAATCATCACAAATGAAAAATTTAGAAACCCCTTCTAACTAAGTACCTATCGCAAAAAAAATTAAGAAAATAAGAAGCAAATAAATAACTTATCTATCTATTATATCATTGTATTTATATATTTCCTTCCTAAGTGTGGCATAACGTTTTAAAAATGTTAAAAATCATTTATAAGTTTATAAGTACGTAGATACTAATGACACTAAGAATTAAAATCAAATGTTCATTCAGAATAATCATTTAAAGCGTAAAAATCTAATTTAAAGTAATGTAATAGGTTGCTATAACTAAAAGAGGTTTTCATTTAACCAACAGCTATTATGTTGGGGATGCTTGAATGTAAAAAAAAAACAGTGTTATATCACAGCTAACCGCATTCCATTAGGGGAAGCGAAAAAGAGAACCTTGTTAAAATAATACTTGGCCAGCTGACACTGTGAATAAAATATTTTTTTAGTAGAAAATTTCCTGTCTATACTATTTTTTTTTTATTTTCTTGATATATTAGACTGAGATCACAGAGCCCCCAGACCTACGTAATTTTAGCTAAGTTGAAATTTTGAGGATTAATAACCTAATATGTAGTTATGACTGTATGCGTACTTACAATTTTGGTAGCGCCAATTTACGTTACACGCTCACGTTAAAGTAGAAACGCTCTTATTGAAATATGTTTTTAAAAATAATGTAAAAAAAATATATTTATTATTAATAGACCTTGTACGTGAGCCTTTACTCCTGTCAGAAGGATGTTTAAAATTAGGGCAAAATACGTTATACAAGCAAGCTCTAATTTCAAATATATATGTATTTATACTATACTTTATATACTTACTTTTAACCTTTTTTTAAAGAGTTATTCCACACTTAGAAAAGAAGAATACTTATTAAGAAAATGTATAAAAATTTAAACGTAGCGGGACTGGAACCCGCGCCTCTTGGAAACCGACCAGCCGCCCCGACCACTAAGCCATACGTACTCATCAAACTGCGTCGAAATTTTTATAGGCTTGTTGCAAATTATTTATGTTGTTAGCATCTCTGTAGGGAAGTATTTGATATAGTTGCTAATAATTTTATACATGTAGAATTAATGCTTGCTAGTGTAACGTATTTACCTATTATTTTAAGACCCCTTATAATATCAAACCTAGAGACAGAGAAGTACCTTTATTTGGCGCTACCTCAAAAATTCTAAAAATTTTAGTTTTGCTAAAATGACGTAGGTCTGGGGACCCTGCGATCTGGACTATAAAGAATAAAGATAACGACAACAAAATGATAAAGAAATTCAGTTATCATCAATTCTGTTAACCCCGAATAGCGATTTGGGCGAAAAGCACAAAAACATTAACTTAGATCGAGGAAACCACTTTGAGTAATTAAATAAATGGCTTCCAACGATGGAGAACTCAATTCGTAAGTTGGCATTGTCTGTCTGTATTAATGAAGGTTTAATTTGCAATTTCTAAAAATAATTTGAATATATTACTATTAAATTTTGCCAGATTAATAATCGTGTTTTGATGACATTTTGGTTATAGCTAGTATAACAGTTACTAGGTGAAATATTGACCAATGGACAAATGGACATACATAGCTTTGAAAGCATAGTAATGCTAGTTTTTCCAGACAGAGCGACTCTGGAAACCTAGTGTTAAAGTGTTAAGACACTCCGTTCCAATTAAAATACTTTCGTTCCCCACTTTCCACTATATTCTGGAGGTGTCAACTCATCAACCAATTAATTCAGTCTTATACCTACTAAATATGACCAAGTTACTATGAATGTAGATCTATTAACTAAAAAAAACTACCCTCCAAATTTATACGCTTAAAATAATGAAAATAACGTTTTCAATTCGTATTTTGAATTGTAGCAATAACAAGTACACAACAAGAAATAAACACTTTAAAAAGCTTTACATTTTTTTGGGTCTTGTCTTTAAATAAGTTTTTTTATTAATCTTTTTATATTCATAATAAAAGTTCCAACAGTTTAAAATTCTATTCACTAGACGTTGTTGTTAGCATATCAGATTAATCCAATCTACAACACGATGTAGATCACACGGACCAAAGTTTAATTACATGTCCGTCCCAGGCGTCACTGTTTTTTTATTTTAAAGAAGAATTTATTCGTTTGCGTATTTGAATATGAAAAATAGATGTTTTTCCTTCTTCACTTCACTTCACGCTATATCTCGTTCTCGCTAGTTGAGTGACGGAACTCAACGTCACGGATCGTTGCCTGGTTACCAGAACCGAAGAAACGAAAATATTAATTTCCTTCTCCTTCCCTTATTTAATTTCCGCGAATGGAAATCTACTTCTCTCTAAGTCTCGCTAGTGCTACACCACGACGGCCTTGGCAGAGCTGGGAGAATATTTTAATAAACAAATACAATTTCAAGCATACTCAGTAGATACTCTATCCTTCCATGATGTAAAATTTATATATTCATATAATACGATCCAAATATACATTACATTTTAAAGAATTGCTTAATTAATTCAGTGTTGGTCATGTTTGTACAGTTTGTATATGAACAGCAATCCAAAAAATTATATATAAAATATTAAACGCTATAATAACTATTGACGACCGAAATTTCGAAGAATTTCTGCGAGAGGTCGTAGTGGATATAGATTCAATTTCGGCTAAAAACTGGGCAAACCTTCTGTCGTGCCTAAACTTTATACCTATTAAATGTCAGATCGAGGAAAGTGTCGTCCACGAGTAATAAAATCATTCGATCCCGATCATGTAAATCTTAATAAATATATTAATATAGTGTTTGCAAATTCATGAAAAAAGAGGGTAGACGTAGGTGAAAAAGATTAATAATAATATCTATATATATATATATAAAAGGACATGACTGAGGTAAGAGCCGTAACCGCTGATGGTAGAAACGTGATATTTGGACAGATGTTTATTTTCATAATCTGGACATCCACTAAGAAGGGATTTTGAAAAATTTTAACCTTAAAGGGATGAAATAGGGATTGAAAGTTTGTATGGATTTTTTTTTTAATCGATACCGATTTTTATCACACGTGTTTCATGGTTTTTTAGAATTCACCCTCTTAGGGTTCAATACTGCGCGTGTCCGTTAGTATAATATATATAAGCAATAGATTTGTGTCAAACTGGGGCAGTTGCTTGTAGGCAACGGCCTTTATTGGAAGGAAATCCATGTAAACTATTTTTATAGGGTAAATAAGAAACATTCTCATACACATGTTGATATTGAGTAACATTAACCGCTTCCGATTTCTTACAATAGTAATATTTATTAAGTTTCGGCCGATACTGTGACCAAAGCCGAAGATTCAGTTTTCCTTTCGGCTTTTTCTTCAGTCTTATAATTATTCTTAAAATTAAAAATTGTTTAAAACCTTGTTTCGGCCTAATAATAATTCTTAAAATTAAAAATTGAAAATGTATATTTATTACTGTATACTTTCATAAGTACTAACAAATACTATTTTTATGTATTGTAAAAGCTACCCCTAAATTGTAATTATAGTGACTCTTCAGTTGACCTTTGCATGTAGAATTTACTAACAAAATCGACCGCAACTATTTGTGTCAAGGACGCTAATGAAAATGTTATATGAGGCCGCCAGGAGAAAAAGTATTAAAGATGGAACATGTAGAACTAAGGAAATGTCTCAACTTTTCTCATTACATGAAACTGGCCTTCAAGCATTTATAGCAAAGATGAATATGTTGAAAATGGGGAGATTATTTATTTTCAGTTTATTTAGAAATAAATATCAATGCTTTACAAACAAATATCAGTGTTTTATTTAATATATTACTAGCAAACCGTTTGTGGCTTCGTCCGCTAAATACATATATATACTTCTATACTAATATTATAAAGTATATAACTACCGTAACTTATAAAGTATACTTGTATTATAACTACCGGACCGATTTCAATTTTTTTTTATTATTAGAAAGCTGCATCTTCACTGACCATTATTAGAAAGTGTTGACAATAACTACACCATATTATATATATACATATATATATATATATATATATATATATATATATATATATATATATATATATATATATATATATATATATATATATATATATATATATATATATATATATATATGTATATATATATATAGAGTGTAGAAGTATATTTTATTTAGTTTAGTTTTAATTTAGTTTAATATATTACACTAGAATATATTAAACTAAATTAAATCAGCTTCACAATGTATCCAGCACACAACAGGGTAGGCAGAGGGGACCTAATGTTAACACTCCGTTCATATCCACATATTTTTAAAAAAACATATACCTATATATTTTGATGAAAAGTATCCTATGTCCTTACTAATACCTCTAAGAATATGTGTAGAAAGTTTCAAAATTACCGGTTCGTCTTGGCTTCAAAGCATAACAAACAAAATTACATTCACATTTATAATATTAATATGTTTTCGTGACAGTTATAGTTTATTATTTGCTACAATATTTATAATACTTAAGGAAAGCTATACAAAGAAATACAAAAAAGAATGTTAGTTTATATTTCATTTCGAAATTTGTTTTTATCACAAAAACAAATTCTTTCATACGATGAATACGTAAATTAATGCATATTTGTCCCACAAAGGAAATTGTCAGACACATTCTAATAGGTTCCATATATTACATAGTTTTTTCATCTCTCGAAATCTAATTAAATGCAAATGGAACCGGCTATTTCCAAGAGGGAAAAGAGGGAAGAGAAGGTAGGTTTCACAATGTTACGAGAAACTGACAACGGAAAAAACTGGATTCAATTCAGATAAAGCTTTAATTATATATTATATTTTTCGTATATAAAAAAATTGGAAAATGAACAAAAGTTTTTCACCATAAAAATCTTTTAACTTAGGTATATTTAGTGTCTAGCAGAGGAGTAAGTAAAACAAATCTAAATATTCATATAAACAACTAGTTTTAGTCTAACTCTAATTTTAAATTCCAAAATATAACCTGATTGTTCTGTAGTATAAATAAAATTAAACTAGTCACCTGGTCTACTAGGTGAGGCAAGTCGTGGCACAGATGCACAAAGTGTGACTGTAAAATCAACTGGTTGTGGGTTCAATCTCCACTCGAACAGATGAAATATTTATTTACATTTATATTTTCATTTCTTCGCTCTGGCGGCGAAGCTAAACGCGGCTTTGAGTTCCACCACTCAACACGCAATGCCTCCAGAACTTGGCGAAAAGTGGGGAACGGAGTGTCCTAACACTAGGTTCCCTCTGCCTACCCTGCTGTGTGCGGGATACAGGTGAAGCTAGTTTAATTTTTATACTAGGTAATAAGTAGTATTTAAATAAAATGACAACATTACAAACACAATGAAATCAAAATCATAAAAGTTCTCTTTTTAAATAGGCAAAGGAAAGGAAAATCTGTGAAATACAAACCTTCTCGCGAAAGGCATTTAATAATTTCTCCCATCTCATTCTTCGTGATAACATTTCCGGTGGGTTCGAATAACATAGGTATTTCGTGTGAAGCTTAGGTATAATCCAACAAAAAAAGAAAGTGTAATTTTTTGTACTTAGCTATACGTATATAAGTTACATATTTTTAATGTCCAGTCGTGGCGCAGGAGCACAGAGTGAGACTGTAATGTCGACTAGTTGTGGGTTCGATCCCCACTCGAGGAGATAAAATATTTACTTACATTTATATTTTCATTTCTTCACTCTGGTGTGGAGGGAAAAGTGCAGCGTTGAGTTCCGCCTCTTAACACGCAATGTCTCAAGAACTTGGCGGAAAGTGGGAAACGGTGTGTCTTAACATTAGGTTCCCTCTGCCTATGTGCGGGATACAGCGTGTAGCTCATTTAATTTATTTAATTTTATTTTTGATGACCTCACTTTCAAATCTGCACTCGTTGTAATGTGTAGATAATATTTCTATTTTCATTAAAAACAGACACTTTCAAATGATAAAACATGCTTTTCTTAAATATGAAAATTTAAATATAGTATTAGTGTAAAACATAAAAAAATTATTGCTTCAGTATTGAATAATGCTTATAAATTCGAAATCTCGTTCGTGCAAAAAAAAAGTCAACAAATTACAACTTCATAAATAAAAGCTCATACATTTAAAGCAGTTTATTTATCAATATATACGAATAAAGCAATGCTCGATTCCTGGAACACAAAACGAACTGACACGTGACAATTCGAACTTGACATTTTCGTAGAATATTACTTTCCAACAATTTAAAAACTAAATCCTAATAGACTGAGATCCCAGGACCACCAGATCTACGTTATTTTACAAAAATGAAATTTTGAGGATAAATAGACATATGTAGTTAAGTATGTATGCACACTTACTAACTTTAAAGTGGGGCCCTTTGTAAAGTATATTTATTATTACCAGATCCTCTTACGTGGGCGTTTACTCGTGCCAGACGGACGTCTGGACGTCTCTTTAGGACTAAAGGCTGTTTAAAATTGAGGCAAACTACGTTATACCACCAAACTTTTATTTTACATATATTATTTACGGACTACATATAACACTAACGATTCTTAAAATTTCAGCTTTTCTAAAATCATGTAGGCCTGGGGCCCCTGGGAACTTTGGATAAGTTATTTGTTTCAGCTCAACTCAGAGTAAACTGTCGATCAATATCGATTGAATAACTGACTCACAGTGCCTGTTTTTCGTAAGAATGCTTTTTGGTTTTGTTTCATCACTGATTGAATCTTTTTCCTTTTTAACGCCACGTACGCCAGCGCCTGTAGTTGAGCGTTCTTTAATAAAACTATACTGTTGATCGTGCATAATATTATGTCAATGCAGGGAAATTTGATTTAGATTTTTTTTTAATCTCACTGAACGACTACCCCGACCCGCATCTATACTATCTAGTATCGAAAATTATTCAGGGTCAGATGTAGTACCTGATACAATTATTAAATATGTACTCTTATGTCATTTTTATTCTAAGTAATAAAATTTTAAAAATATATTGAAAAAATTATGAAAAAAGTATAAAAAAGTATGCAGTAATAAATTCCACCACTGAAAAATTTAAGTAAATTGGAACAGAATGTTTTAACAATAGGTTCCCTCTGTTTGAGAAAATGTGTAAATGTGTATTAGAAAATATATTTATAATAATTAAGGGGGTTATGAAAGTTTTTTTTTGTAGTCTGAAATGTTCATATACGTTGCTTCTCACCACTAAAAAAATTTCCTACCAATTTTTTGAACAAAGGATGGGCATTAAAGATAAAAGAAGGTATAAAATGGATGGACCCAAAGTTTAGTACGACGTTTAGCATTTATACGATATAAACATACAACGCAGATACGAACATTGCAAACACGCGCTTTATAAAAAGTCGTGACGCAGGGACACAAAGTGTGAAGATTCTGGGTTTGTCTCCAATTTAGGGGAATTTAGGGGAAAGTGGGAACCAGAAGTGTCTTAATGGAAATAGAATGTCTAAATGGGCACCGTGTGTCCTCTATTTATCCTGCCATTTGCGGACTTATAGCGTCAAGATAAAAATAATACTAAAAAATATATCTGTTTATGAGACTGGAATAAAGAGAAAGAAATCTTAATATAAATAAAACACGCTCGTTATTGCTTGACATTTATGCGATATTGAACGTGTCGGCGTTCACATTTAGAATCACCCACGACTTACAAATTTATATTTTTCTATTGAAAATGAATGCTTGTTAAATGTTATTGTGTATATGAATAAACAAAGTAAGTATATTAACTTTATTTATTCATTTGGCTATTTTCACTGTAACTTCGTATTTTCAAATTGTTAAGCTCAGTTTAGTGATGAAATTTATAAATTTTGAATGTTTCTATTATTAATCAGTATATTATTTAATTTGATACGTTAGATATATAACGATATATAAATATGCATAGTAATAACAGTATTATTTATTTTTATCAGCCTCACGCTGTATACCACACACAGCAGGCAGAGGAAACCTAGTATTAATTCATTCCGTTCCCCTCTTTTTGCCAAATTTTGGAGGCATTGCGTGTTGAGTGGCAGAGCTCAACGCCATGCTTAGCCTCAACACCAAAACGATGAAATGGAAATATGCATTTAAGTAAATATTTCATCTCCTCGAGTGGGGATCGAACCCACAACCAGTCGGTTTTACAGTCACACTACGTGTCGCTGCGCCACGACTGCCTCTTACAATTTAGCTGGAATGTGGTAATCGTTCTTCAGATGTTCCAGATATACAATTTCTAAATTTTATTTGAAAATGCTCATCACTCTAAACAACTTATATTATCGACGCATTTAATAAATTCGTATAGTTTAGCAGGATCCCTACGATACTATATCAGGAGGGAAAGTCATCAAAATCAAATAGCCTGCTCAGACCTAATAGCTACACAACCAATGTAGTTTCATTCAAATCGGTCCACTAGTTCAGAAGATGTGCGTGTACAAACAGACAAGCACACAGACAATTCTCATCATGTTCAATAAAAAAGTTTCTCAGAGTGGAAATCGAAAGCACAATCGTCATATATTGTTTGTTATTTCAAAGCTGAGCTACAACCGTACAGCAAGGCAATACGATGATGTAATTTATTATTTCGCTTACAAATAGTAACCAATCAACAAACTTATTTGTATTCTTGAAACAGACGAGTAATATATAAGTTTTCTTTTCTTGAAGACAGAGCGCGCCTTAGGCATTGTTAATATCAATCCCTTGTCGATGTACATTTTATCGAGTGTAATAATAGCAAATAATACAAGAGTACGTGAAACGTAAAGGATTTCAGTTATTTTCATAATTTTTGGTACTTTTTCCATCTGGGCGAAAAGTGGAGAAAGGAGTGTCTTAATTTTTAGGTTCTATTTTCTTTCGGTTAAATTTTATATTTATATAGCATTTACATTTATATATTACATTTATATAGTATCACAAAATTTGTAAATTAAAAATAATTAAACTTTATAACTTAAAAACAATAATGCACACATTTTAAAGTCAAATTTATATAAAAGCACAGTAAGAAGTATTCTACGTCTTTTCTAATACCTGTGTTTCGTGATAATCTGCAAAACAGCAACATCGATCGATAAGGAAGTACTAAAGACAAATAAATGTTCCTCCTCGATTTCTTATATTAGATTTGCCGCGGTAATATTTTAAGGTAACAAGATTTTCTTTTTCTCCTTTCGTAACAAGATTATCTTTTTTTTCCTGAATTTATCTGAGTGTCTCACGTAAACTAAGTTTATAATGTGGATTTTATCGTTGCAATAACTTAAATATTTTAAAACTATTTGCTTTTTTTGTCTTCCCCCCTGTAGATTCAAATAACACGGTAGGCAGAGGGAACCAGCGCACCTAATGATAAAACACTCTGATCCCATTAAGACATTATCATTCCCACTTTCTGCTGAATTGCGAGTTGAGTGACAGAACTCAACGATGCGCTGTTGTCTTGTTCACACATCGAGGAAATGAAAATACTTAATATTGAAATGACCCCTAACTTGTCGTTTTTACAGTCAATAAAGAAATGTCAATGTACTCACGTAAAATTACCAAAACGTGAGATTCTACATTGTGTTTCCTATATTTACATTTGTTCATTTAGGCCGGAATTGTTGCGGTTCATATTAGTGGTCTCGTAATTGAACATGTGTTATCGTGAGGTTGTCGAAAATTATTGTCTAGTTATGTACCAGTACATAGGTTATAATATATACATATAAATAGAATAGAATTGAAAAATAAAATTGGTATATCTATCTGCGATTTCAATTTACACATTTGGTATCACAAACTAACAATTAAAATGATTTGTTTGTCTGTTTTTTTGTTTGTATCGTAGATAATTTTAATTGACACTTATAAATGATTAAAAATTAAGAGCATCTATTGTCACAGTAGTACAGACAGCGTTGGACTGTAATAATGATATTTGTGAATTCCATTTCCCTTTAGGAAAATTATTATATTTAAATGGTTTTTATTTTTTCGTTGTAACATGCAACTCAACAAGTAATCTTTCTAATTTGGGTGCAAAACAGATAATCTAGTGTCTTGACACTATTTTTCCTGCCCAATGCAAGATACAGCGCGAAGCTGAAAATAACAGTGATAGCTAATTTATGCTTATAGAGATTCTTGAATATAAAATTTAGGCGTGCTATATAGTTTGTCCTAATTTTAAACAAACTAGGATAGCTAGCGTAAAGGCCCACGTAAAGAGTCTCGCAATAATAAATATATATTATATATTTTTTATTATTCTTAAAAATGTATTTAAACACGAGCGTTTCTACCTTAACGTAGGTAAGCGTGTACCTTTAGTTGGTGCTACACCTGAAAGGGACCCTCTTTCAAATTAGTAACTTACCGTCTTAATTATACATTAGATTATTAATCCTCAAAATTTTTGCTATGCGCAAATAAAAAATACAAAAATAACGCAGGTCTGGGGGCCCTGGGCTCCAGTGTAATTAGTTATATCATTTGCGATTTAATAGCGACATATTACAGCTCTGTTGGGTGTGTTCGTTCTGTTAAATCATAATTATTTTGTTTCATTTTGCACCTTTACTCGTTGCGACGCGCGCTTAGTTGTGTAAAACACATCACATGTAATATATTAATTTTAATAAAAAAATATAGTCAACTCTATCAATAAGAGGTCCAAATGTGTGACTGTCAACACTTCTGGTTGGGGGTTGGATCTCCAATGTTTTTTTAATTTATTTTCTGTTCTGTTCTGTCCTTTTTATTATGGCTTTCCGAGCGTGCCAGTTACAAAAAAATCACTTCGCCAATATGACGTTGAATGGAGAACACACGAGGGAGGTTGTACGATAAAAAAATTAATAATACCCATTATTTTACATCATAGAGGCCAGTCGTGGCGCAGCCGCACGGAGTGTGGCCCCACTCGAGGAAATGAAATATTTACTTAAATTTATATTTCCATTTCTTCGCTCTGGTGTCGAGGCAAAGCGCGGCGTTGAGTTCTGCCACTCAACACGCAATGCCTCCAGAATTCGGCAGAAAGTGGTAAACGGAGTGTATTAAAACTAGGTTTAACCCTTTTAAGGGTAAAACCCTCTGCCTACCCTGCTGTGATTTTATTTTACATCAATGTTAGTTTATAGTTTAATGTTATAATTCGTAATATATAAAATTTACAAAGGGGACTAAATACAAACATAACCAAACACTGAACATTAAAGGAGTGGGGAATTTTATGAGGAAGGATATCATATAAGGGACGCATTAATTTAGGACAAATTTATGTGTTTTATTTCTTCACTCTCCTTCGCGGCGTTGAGTTCTGCCACTCAATACGCAATGCCACCAGAATTCGACGACAAATGGGGAATAGCGTGTTTGATTACTAGATTCCCTCTGCCTACCCTGCTGTTAGCGGGAGACCGCGTAAAACTGAAACTGAAACATTACTACGAAAATCTGTAGTGTAAGAGCATATTATGTTCATCATATCATGTGTGTTATCATATCATGTTAATATTATGTTCACCGTTTTTTATTTCTTCTAGTATTTAATATTTTGTTCTGAAAACCAATAAAATCATAAAAATGTATATATATATGGAAAAAAAATAGTTTAAAAGCTATGTATGTGTATGTGCATGTATGAGTAATTTCCATCAGAATTCACTGAGGAATTGAAGAAGAAGTGATATTCTAGTAGACTTACAGAACTGACACGCGAATTTAGTAAAATCAGCACCATCGACCTACATTAAAAAATTACAAAGACTACACCTTATAAATACTTTAAAAATAACTTAATTAACATTAATGTCTCAAAATGTAAAGTACATTTTGAGGTGTTTTTTTTTTCATTATTATTCATGTCACAAATGAAAATTTATTATCTGTTCATTTCTTTTACTTCTTAGCACTTAAATAATTTATTAAGATCATTTATTAGAGGAAAAGGACAAATCATGATTATATTTATTATTCTATTATTATAACGTTGCTTTTAATTTTTAATTTAATATTTTTTTTATTAATGAAATAAACCTAGTGTGACATACATATGTACATATCTATGTAAATCAAAATCTGCTTCACGCTATGTTCCGCGCACAGTAGGATAACCAGAGGGAACCTAGTGTTAAGACACTCCGTTCCCCATTTTCTGCCGAAGGCATTGCGTGTTGAGTGGCAGAACTCAAGGCCACGCTTAGACTCGACAGCAAAGCGAAGAAATGTAAAAATAAATTTAAGTAAATATTCCATCTCCTCGACTGGGGTTCGAACTCACAACCAGTCGGCTGGCCTACTATGTAGCAAGTCATATATAAAGAACTTATTGAAATTATAAATAACTTAATTTCTAATAAGGTTTGAAACCAACGATAAATATCTCTTGACCGGTGACCATATGTGATTGTTAATATGATTGACGACGTTACTTAGTTTTAATTTTGGTAACAACTCTCACGATAAAGTAGTAACGGCTATTCAATAATTCAGGGCACATTAGATTATAATTAAGCTTATGAAAGCTTTTAAGGTTCGATTTCACTGCTCACAATATCGCTTAATCATAAAAAACTTGAGTATTTTTTTGTTTAGTTTTAAAAGGTTTTTTTTACAACGTAAAGATAAGGCAAGTTAATATTTTGTTTTACTAAAATGTATTCACATAGATCTAATTAGTACCTATAAATCTAGTTTAGCATTAGAAATTTTCTATAATTATATTAACAATCGTACGCCTTTTTCTTGGTTTTATTTTTCTGTAAAATATTTAAATATTGCATAAGCATAAGCAGAAGAATCCTGAGAACCTAGTCTTAAGACACTCCGTTCCTATTAAGATACCGTTTTTTTTTTCGTTCCGTTTTTTTTACTAGCTAGCTCCTGTAGAGTCAGTCAAGTGCACTTAGACACTTGCCAGCGATAGGATAGGTATTCCTTTTCTAACAAAGCGAGATCAAAGCATCTCGAGAGACGCGGGAGTATTGAAGGAGACCTGATATATAGACATTACGTGATAGCATCTATTTACATTTTTAAATTTATATTTGAGGTCGGTCGTAGCGCAGAGGTACAAGCGAGCGTTTGTAAACACGACAGTTGTATTGCGGATTCCATTCCCACTTGAGTAAATATTTAATATGTTCATTTTCTCGCTCTGGTGACTAGGCAAAGCGTGGCGTTGATTTTCGTCACTCAACACGCATGTGTTTTTGCATTGGGTGCATTTTTCGGAATTCGGTGGAAATTGTATTAACATTAGGTTTCCTAAATCTCTCTGTTTACCCAGTTTTGTGCGGGATACAGCGTGAAGCTGACGAAAACAAAAAAAAATTGCATAAATGTATTAAATTACGAAATACTATACCTACGCCAAGTCACATACGAGATAATAAGCTTTTTATAACTTTATATTTTTTTTTTTATGGAAAAGACACGGCAAACGAGCGTACGGGTCACCTGATGGTAAGTGATTACCGCCGCCCACGGCCCCGTGCAACCCCAGAGGAGCTACAGGTGCGTTGCCGGCCTTTAAGATGGGTTGGGCGCCGGGGCCCGGCATTACCTGATGCGAAGCGCAGTGGCATAAAGCCACTACTTCACGCCGGTTGTAAATGCCGGGGGTGGTAATGATCCGGTCGAGTCTGCCCATGCGTGTTGCCATTGCTGGCGACGTGACTCTACCACACGTACTTTAGTCGCCTCTTACGACACCACCAGTACCAGGATGATCCTATTCTAGGCCGGGATCACACGGCAGAAAACTATATATTTTTATAAATAAATCAGCTTCACGCTGTATCCCGCACACAGTAGGGTAGGCAGAGGGGACCTAGTGCTAAGACACTCCGTTCCCCACTTTCTAATGAATTCTGGAGGCATTGCGTGTTGAGTGGCGGAAATCAACGCCGCGCTTTTCAGCGATACCATAGCGTAGAAATTGAAATATAAATTGTTTTAATCACTCCAAATACATATGTATATTAAACTTTTAGTATTTATGGTAACGATATAAGTCAGAAGGCTCATCTTTTAAATAAATGCAATATAGCTTACCTACTATGACAGCTTATATACTGAACTTTTGTATGCAATCTAAATTTAAGTTCATCAAGTATGGCCACTGATTTCTCGCACACACAAAGTAACACTTCAATTTTTATTTGAGAGCAAAATATTTAGGAAATAGGCAATGTCTCTTATTTTCAATTTATTTTTCTTATTTTCTTTTTTTTATCATTTTCAATTTAATTATTAAACTGAATGAATGAAATGAAATAAAAAAATTGCACCTGCACCTTTGTTAAATGGATTTTACCTGATTTATGATAATTCTTTTGAAAACGACAGTTAATTTTTCGTGCAAAAGCTACCTACTACGTAACATAATCGATCGCCTTCCCTTGTCTAACCAGCAACTGAACGTCACGTTGTGGAGTATATATATTAAAGCCTTTTGACGTAGCTCATATGAATATAAACTTCTTTGCATTTTTTATTAAAAATACTCAAGTACAAAAATGTATTAACAAAATGTATAATATTTTATTTTATGTATATATGTATACATGTACCTATATAATAAATTATTATATAATTGGTGATATTTAAAGTTAGGTATGAAATAAAAAATCACCTATTGCTTAATAGAGATATCTCGAATTTGATATAAAGATTGCTTTCTGGACGTAGTTGTATCTTAGATAAGAACAAATTTTATATCATAATATTTTATTCTCAAATATATATGATGTGTTTACCTAATAAAATACATCATAAAATTTTAGACATTTAATTTTTATTATAAGTTCTTTGATTTTCACGATTATTACACATTTTAAAACTATTTTAATTAAATTTTAAGCCGGATTAATCGCGTATATTTAGGATTATACATTTTTAGGTCATTATTATATCAAAGTATTATAATTATGTTCACTAAAAAACGAATGCCACCTCAGTCTTCCCGTGAAGAGCTAAGTTTTATTTCTTAAGTGTGGAATACGTGTTCGAAACGTCGGGTTTCCAAAAATATATAATTCTAAATATACGCGATTAATCCGGTTTTATTTTAAAGATTTAATTCTAATATTTATATTGTACACTTTCTTTCTGTATTTGTACTTTGTTTCTCGTGCGGTATATAAATAAAAAAGAAAAAGAAAAAAAAACAATACAAAAATATATATGCAGTATGTCTACAAGATCAAGGTGGTAACGGTTTTGGCTCAACTTGACAATGGGTGGGGTGGAGAAAGGAAAACAGCATAGCGAAGATCATTAACTCCACGCGAACGAAGTTTCTGGCTTGGTTTTGATTCCACTAGCATTTTAATTTCAAATTTATTTCTGAAACTGAGTACAGATTTAGTATTTTCAATTCCCCGCACCAGTAGGACCACTTACTATGCGCCTATAGCCTGCTGCTTATTTCTGTTATGTATAAAAAATCGTAAAGGTACAGAAAAACTATTTCTGTGAAATTACACTCACATTTTGGACATTAAACAGTTTAATATGATTTAATATTTACCTTAGTTAAAGGTTTCACAATAACGGGGTCTCACCACCTATCACCTATTTCTAAATTCTTAAATCACCTATTTTTTTATAACGCCGAATTTTTCATTGTGGATCTTAACGCCACGCTTTTTGTCTTAATACTATAGCGAGGAAATTAAAATATCAACAAATTCATTCCCCCGAATGGGAATAGAACCCACAACTATCACGTTACAGTCACACGCTTGTGTCCCTACGCCACGACGGCCTCTTAATATACGTATCTATATTAAGCATGTATTTATGCAGGTTATATTACATAACCCTTGATCTATTACCCGCATACAACGTATAGTGAGTTAATTGCACATGCCAATCGAACATTAATCCTCTTTTGCGTGTTTCTCATATAGATCACGTAGCTTATGTCGTCAAAATGAGAGATATGAATAAGACAAGTATATTGTACTATAGTTAATTAAGAAGAGAGAGATAGTGACCCTAGCCTACCCCCCAATAATCTGGGGCCCACTCCAGAAATTTTACTTACAATAAATTTGCCCCGAAAAATGAGAAAAACAACATTTACACGACCATGTTAAAGTCCAGGACCACCCCCCTGCCCCACAGAAAAGATCTTTAGATATGCTAATAATTATGGGTTCTATTATAAAAATATTATTTATTTGGACAAAAGAGAAATCGTATATATTTTATACATTCTAAATACCAAATAATATTTTTATTTATTAGAAATGTTTAGTATCAAAAAGCTATTAGGCTTACGATAACAATACGTGAACAGGAAGGACGGAAGGAAGTACAAAACATGGACAATATTTATTTTTCTAATAAAACAAGTTTTATTACTATTTTACTACGTAGTACGTACGTGTAGATTATGGTAATGGGTTAAATGACCGATCGAGTTAATTTCTATTTGTAAAATATTTTTAAATCCTGTCAGTAACGGGGCACAATATTTTCAAATATGCGTATAGACTACGATGAATTGCGACAATAGGTCACTATAAAAAAAAAATAGATAAAAATTATCAAGATTAATTAACGAGTCATATGACACAATCATTTGTCACTACACATTTCTCTACTCTTTCGTTATCTTGTACTTAAACCTTACGGCAGATATTAGCAAGCAAAACTAAATAAATATTTGATTTGCGTCTTCTATCAGACAGTCAACACAGAATGCCTCAAAAATCCATCAGAAAGTGGAGAATGGAGTGTCTTAACATAGGTTTCCTCTGGCTTCCCTACTATTCGTGATACAGCGTCAAGCTAAAAAAATCTACTGTTAGAAAAATGGACGGCACGACAGAAATAAAGCGGTGCTGGTGCTTTTTTATAAAAATTGTTTAAACGAGTTTCTAATGCTGTAATCTACTAAACGTTTAGTAAATTTATACAAGAGAACCAGAGTACTTACTTCGATACATGAGATAGTTGGTTAATATGTTATGATCAAGCGTCCTCGTGTTACAGTTCGTATTTGACCTCTAATTAAGAGGGCCGGGCCCATTGACATTTCCTAAAATCGACCTCTGAAGAAAAGAGCTTAGAATGTTTCAACCTAACAGTATCGAATTTTATTGGAATTATTAAAAGTAATGTAAATTATATAAAAACTTCGTACATTTAGTTAACTGGACATAAAGATTAATAAATTTTGTTCATTTATTATATTTACATTTAATTTTTTATTGTCAGAGGGAATCTAGAGTTAATACACTCCGTTCCTCATTTTAGCCGAATTGTTGAGGCACTGCGTGTTGTAGTAATAATATGCAATATAATTGAAAATGCTTGGAATTCGTTTGAATTAATTTAAATTAAATAATGATACAATAGTGGCCATTATCTCTGGAAATATATTATGCACTAAGCTATTTTTAGGGTGTCGTATCTTTTAAGGTAAAAAGAACCTTTATAAGATCACATTGTTGTCCGCCCGACTATCTGTATGTCGGTCTGTCGAATTGGAGGTGAGTAACCATGTTTTTCCGATGGCTCAGAGTGTAAACGTTTGAAGTCAGTTTTTTTTCTTTGTGTACATTTTTGCTCAATTTGAAAGTATGTTGCTTTACACACACATACGCACATATATGCCTACTAAATATTTTCCTGTTTTCCTTTTTTTTGTCATAGTTTTTAGTTTATTTTCCTTATATAATAATATTATTTGTTTTGTGTTAATAATCTTTAAATTTGTAATTTACTAATGTTTTAATGTAATATAACTTTAGTAATGACGTTTGAGTGGCGGTCATTGATAACTGCGACACAGTTTCATACTACTGTAGTTATTATCGTCTTAAACTGTTTTTTTAGTTATACACAATTTTTTTTACATAATAAATTTTGTTTAAACACACTGTAACTGTAACTGTATTGAAATTCGTTATAATATTAAAAATGCTTAAAACTGCAATAGAAAAAGCGCCTCAACAGAATGCTTAAGTTGGCCATAAAAAGTTCCAAGATATCCGCATCCACCCCGGCACGCCGCTGCAGACCGCGGACCAACTCTACAACTTCTCTCGTAACTCGCTACAGAAGCGTAGTTACCTCGTTAATATTACAAGCCCTGGAGCTTGTCTAGACCGCACAAAAATTATATAAAAGAAAACGAATATTTGGATGGTCTAAAATTGAGAAAAACATAATATATTGAGTTAATTATTATTATGAAATTAATTAATTTATTATAAATTAAAAAAAACAGCTTTACGTTTTATTTCGCACACAGCAGGGTAGGCAGAAGGAACCTAGTTAAGACACTCCGTTCTCTACTTTTCGCCAAATTTTGAACGCTGCGCTTTCCCTTGACCTGGTGTTAAGGGAAAGCGCGGCGGCGGAAAGCGAAGACGTAGAAATAAATAATAATAGTAGAAGTATAAATTGAAAAAAATATTTAATTTCCTCGAGTGGGAATCGAACCCACAACCGTCGCGTTACAGTCACACCCTTGTGCCCCTGGGCCACAACGGCCTCATTAGAATTTAGAGACAATTAAATTTTAAATATACATTTTGTTTGTAAATAACACACTATAACATAATAATAATATAATTTTTATTTCTTTTGCTTATTTTGCGTTGCGTATAATTCACAGTAAAAGTTATCTGTGCACAACCTTAAATTCACAGAGAAGGGTGCTAGAACCCTGTGCATATACCTATACTGGGCATTACTATTTGACAAATTTTAGTCTCTATGTCACTATTCATAAGAGCGAAATTAGCTTTTTAATGCCATGTTAGCTTCTATAAGAGGACTCGCAGGAGCTCGTAATGTTTTAATAAAATTCATACTTCAAATGCATGGTTAATGATTGAAATTTTTTCTATATAAGTATTATTTTTAGTTATATAAAATTTTATTAGATTTGTATTTATTTTTTACGATTGTAAACGCTACAGGTTGTTGGTTCGATTCCCATACGATGTAATGAAATATTTTCATTTTCTTCGCTCTGGTGTCGAGGCAAAGCGAAAAAAAGCAAAACAAAGCGCATTGAGTTCAACCACTCAACTCATAATGCCTATAGAATTTGGCGGAAAGTGGATAGCGGAGTGTCTTAACACTAGGCTGCATATGCCTATCCTGCTACATGAGTACAACTTGAAGTTTTTTTTTATTTTTAAGTTGAGCTTTTTATAAGCTCTGGATGAACTATTCTTTGACAATTATAATCTACAATTATATTTTGCCCAATATTTAAAACTAATGTACATGTACATTTTGAAGGTGCATCATTACTTAACAAAATAAACAGTAATTTAGTACCTATACATGGTATAAGAAATAATTGGTTATAGTCAACGTCAAATTTCAAAAGTGTAGATACACAGGAAACACCCTATTTGTTTTGATTGTGGTGAATTTCATATAAAACGCAGCAAAAACGATGCATAAATGTTCGTATTTTTTGATTTTGACGACTTAGAGATTTGATGTTCTTTATGCTCTCAGTGACCCGCGATAGTTTTGTAAATAAATATTTAATTGTGTCATAAACTTAAAGTACTTATATCTATTTATTCATAAATATAATACAAAAAACAAATATTACATAGTGAAAGTGAATTTAAAAATGCAGTCTCACCACTAAGTTGGCGTATTAAATTATTAACCCGACGGAGTACTGCAGATGTAGTTTATGTAACTCCTCTTGGACGTGGCCCAAAAGTTAGGATACCTGCTTATATAATGGTAGCGCGAAATTGCCCGAGCTTACCAAATCCTCGTCATCATCGGAGAAAATGTTGGCCCGCTCGTTGGTCGTCATGCTTGGTGTTTGTATGGGATGCCTTCGAAAATAATCCTCATGGTTCACAAGCACAGCACATCGTGGACAACACAACACTCGAACTGCATCCAAAATCGTTTAATCAAATTTACCTTATTTCCTAACATAGTTTTATAATTAAATCCGCCCACTTTATGTTTTTGAATTACTTATAAATCATCAAAACATGATATTTAATTCAAATATTGTAAATATAAACATCGATGCATTTGAAGAGCATAGCGAAATACGTCTGTACTGAAAGATGTGCGGGAGCTTACTGCGGAGGGCGGGCAGACAGTACTGCGGCGTCTCGTAACCATGGTAACACGTAGCTTTCTTGTGGCTAGAAGTGATCGTTTATTTTATTATTTTTTTATTATATTAATTTAAGAAAAACATATTTGATGTTTTTTTTGCTTCCTGAACAAAGCAAGGTAGGCAGAGGGAATGTGGGAACCCAATTATGACACTCCGTTCTGGTAAGTATATTTCTGTACTTAGGTACGTTCTTAGATATACATTCCCAATTTAGTATATTTTCCTAATAACACTAATAATATTCTTATCGTTGTTTGCTCCATTTTCTTCGCTCACCATTTGTGTCCATATTAATCATAGAAATATATAGATTTGTGGAAGAATATATTTTTATTTTCATTTTCTTGAGCTTTTGGGGTTTTAGATTTTATTACAGATACTTTTCAATGCTTACCTTAAATCTTATTAAATGATATTTATATGCTCATAAGTAATGCATAAGTAATGATTTCGAAAGGCAAAATTAATAAAATATTATCTTACATACAACTTATAATAATATTTACTTTTTTTTTTTCTTTTTCGCATTTCATTTAATTTCTTTAATCAAATTGCCGTGGCCACTTCTGAATATTAAGATATAAGTGCTCACCATGAATTATTTATTGAAATGTATTAGTCTAAATATATTTTTCTTTTTTATTATAATGGATACTCATGTCAAGTAACATTAAGCCGTGAATAAATAATATTTTAAATACATAAAAAAGTTACTAATAAAGAAAACTTGCTGAGCTGTTTGATATTTGAGCTTAAAAGCTTTGTAAGTACATTTTATAATTATTTTCTAAGGTTTTTTTTTTCATTTGTTTTTTATATTACTAAGCATAATTTTACAAACATATCACGATTACACTAACTTTTTAATTACATGTTTTTTTCTTTTTAACAAATTTACATAAACCATTGAAAGATAACTTTTAAAAAATACACATGATATTTTATTTTCTTTATTTTATATTTTTAAGGATATTAACAAAGGGAGTGTTGCCACAAACACAGCAGCATTTTGCCAAAAGGTAGGAAAAAAGTATTCTCATTTGTATGATAAAAGTTGAAACATTGTTTATGCTTTCAACTTCCTTTGTCCTCGAATGTGTTTTATAATTTAACCCTAGAAATTCTCTATATTTACGTAGCTGCAAACAGGTACAAAATAAAAGGTAGACGTTTCATAACTACGTATGTTGACACTAGATTATTTATCAGTATATTTTCTTCACGAATATAAAAGAAAATAATAGCAGGGCAGGCAGACAGGACCTGGGAACATGGTTTTCAAATACTCTCCGTGCCACTTTCGTTCCACATTTTCCGCTAAAAACTCGGGGCATTGCGTGTTGAGTTGAAATGATAAAAATAAATATTTCATTCCCCCGATTTGGAATCGAACCCATAAGCACAACCGCCGTGTCGCGTAATGATAATGGGACGATTGTGCCCTGATGATCCCAAATAGCAAAGTAGCAAATCTATACTATATTAATACAGTAAAAAAGTGGGACATTGAAAATATTTGCAATAAAAAAAATAGAAGAACATACAGAAGATAAAAAAAAATTTAATATATGCATATTTATTATTTTTGATCGTCTTTTCAACTACTGGATGGACTAAAAAGATGTTATTTGTTTTACACCCATTAGAACCGGGCCAAAGCGACCCAGGATTTATTCTACAATCTGTTTTTGGGACTAGCACACACAAGGCCCAGCTGTATTGTTTGAACTTTAGTTATTGGGCGTGATAAACATTTTCCATTGACATATAAAAATGTAAGGTCTGGTGTATCTAATGAACCCATAATAGATTAATAAAAGTTAATAAAAATGTATTAACTTTGAAAGTTTTAATGATTTTTATTAATTCTAATATTTAACTAATAAGTAATTATATAAATTCGGTTGGTATGCTGTTAAAAATTTTGTAATAAATATCTCCTAATTTTTTTATAAAACAATAAGATACCAAAATAATGTAAACTTTCTGACATAGAAGATGAACATAGAGAATGATGACATAGAAGTGCAAGTAATTACACATATTTTAATCAGTGTTTCTAGTGTATATTATATATTATGCATGTATATGTATTTATATGTAGTGTATTTAATTGTATATATAATATCTATACTGATGTATGTATTTATTTGCATGTATGTTTATTTAGTAACTATTGTAGTAGTTGTTGTATATATAGTATGTATGTATTGTGTATATTGTATTGATAATCCTTTTTTTTTTTTATACTTTTATGATTGCACTGTAATGTTATTCCGCTGTTTGTACTCATCCACTTCCATGGGTTGGCTGGAAGAGATTTCTCTTAGAAATAAGCCCGCCGTTGTAAACTTATCTTTTCAAATGTATTTTACTACTTTTTATCTGTGCAATAAAGAATATATATAAAATGCCGCTTTCCCAAAATGTTTAATTTTCTTTAATTTATTTCAAATATCTAGAACATTTGGCGAAGGATTGTAATCGATTAGCTAAAAATAAAAATATAAGGAAGTGGCACATAAGAAAACTAGTAGGCAGTTTTTGTTGACATATAACAAATACTAAAATATTGAGGCCGTTATGATGCAAGGAGACACTAGCCGACTGGAAACGCGATGTTTGTGGTTGGAATCGAATTCCCCCCCGGTTAGTGCGGAGTTCAGTTCCGACACACAACGGGCAATGTCTCTAATTCAGATCTTAATTTTAATATCGATGGGAGGTACATATAGGTAAAAAAACGAAAAAAATAATTAAATAATATAATTATTTTTTTGTTTGTTTTTATAAAAAGACAAGGAGAGCTGAGTGATCACCGTCGCCCAGGACAGGACCCTATATCACCAGGGAATCTACAGATACTGTGCTGGCGTTTAAAATAATCATAAACATTCAACTCATTAGTATCACCTGAGTGCTCAATAAAAATCGTCTTTGTGAATACGAAAAAAAATATGTTTTCATTAGCTAGGATTAAGCCGTAACGAGCTAGCTTTTAAACTGCTATATTTCGTGATCGACAGATTAAATTATATTTATTTACAATTTATCCAATAGAAAAATGCATACTTACATACTATCATCCCCTATTATGATTCGAATAAATACAAGGTACTTCGTATAAGGTTTCGTTAAATCAAGTTTATTCAATTTGGATGATTGTGGCCCCGAGGATGGTATCCTCGGGGCATCAATTTGATTATTTATTAAATATATTCAATATTTGTGTATTAGTTTCGTTTTTCATCTTGGTATTGGTCGGTCATCTCATTTATAATCGTTTAAATCATTATATTCGTTAAGTTAAAAGATGGAGCGAGGTAATAAAACTAAACAGCTTATTGTTGGTTAGTGAAGGAGTTTTGGCAGATAAACCTTTTTGTGTGGTTCTAGTTATATTCGAACAAAGCCATATGTTTGTAAATTTGTGTTTTCAAAAGAAAAAGACTTACATTTAAGCTCGTGCTTATAAATCGCTTTTAAGAATGTGATGGATCTTGAGATGGATACGATCTTGATCATGAATGAAAACAGCATCTTAAAATCGATATCGGACTTGAGTGTGGTACTACTTAGATACTTTTATCATGATGAACAAACAAGAATGAAAAGATCATCTTCTGAAATATAAAATCTTAATAATTCATATCTTAATATAAAATCTTAATATTCCATTAGAAAGTTTACATTATTTTGGTATCTTATTGTTTTATAAAAAAATTAGGAGATATTTATTACAAAATTTTTAACAGCATACCAACCGAATTTATATAATTACTTATTAGTTAAATATTTGAATTAATAAAAACCATTAAAACTTTCAAAGTTTATACAGTTTTATAGTAATTTGACTTTACAATTCTATCAAAGCTAAATAAGAAGTTTAAATTGAAACTCTTTCAACTGGATTGCACTTAAAAGTATATAAAATCGAAATTAAGAAAGACATAGTTCTTTTTTAGTAGCCAAAGAGGATTATCTTTGGTCAGGACACTCAAATACATTCATTTTTCTAATATCAGTCATTACGTGTTGAGCGGCGTAACTCTCCACCTTGTTCTGTCTTCGTAGGAGAAAATTCCCCGAATAAAGATCTAATCCACAACTATCCCAATTATGGTCTGATACAGTGTCATTGTGCCACTTGCACCACATTATTATTACAAACCAGCAAAACAAAGAAAACTTACAATGAAAATGTATATAGTAAAAAATAATGTTTTAAAAGAACAGAGAAGAGCTTAAAATGAATCTCAACAGAATAACAAATTAGAGGTATTACAGTCGAGGTGGAATCCCATAACGTTAATGCTCAAATACTCGTGTCTCGTTGCACTAATCTTGTCTCTGGTAGGGTTGCTGCTGTGCAAAAAAAAATGTATATTTGTGTGTATTTTTTTTACTTACTTATAACGCTCCTAATATCATTAATAATATTAATATAAAAAATATTTATAGGAAATACATGGCAAATATAGTGAATGATATAAAAAACTTTTTAAAAAGTTAGAAATTATAAAATATAATACCAATCACTTTAAAAAATCATAGTAAGAGACAGAGTATGTAGAATACTAACAAGTCAGAAGGAATCTGGGAATCTAGTGTTAAAACACTTCGTTTCCATTGATACACTTCTGTCCACTTTCCAGTGAAAAAACGCCGCCCTTTCGTCTCATTACCGGAGCGTAGAAATAAAAATATTAAATATTTAATTCCTCGAGTGGAGATCGAACTCATAACCTGTCGTGTTTGCGCCCCTGCGACACGACTGTCCTCAAATATTGTAATAAATATCTTTACTGGCGTGATTAAAAAAATACAAAGAGCCGTGTTAAATATAACAGCCGTGTTAAATAAAAAAGGCCTTTTGTTAACCCTATCTAGGGCTTTCAGCTTGTTCAAATTAGCCTATTCTGTTTTTACTCTTGCTGTTTTTACTAAAAGTGAATCTATGAATACAGTATATTATAAGTTAATATTTTTTTTATCCAACTACGGCGTAGTAAAAAAGAGGGTTATGATTTTGATCGATATCTTTGTATGTATATATGTACTTTTAAGTGTGTTCATCTAATCGAAATTTGACGAATGAGGTATTATTGGAAACGTCTCAATTGACCGCCGGTTATGGGTTATGTGATATAATATTAAATTGAATGTAGTGCTCTCTAGACTATAAAAATGGGAGACTAAAAAAAAGAACGACCTCAATTAGCATATTTTTACAATAAATATATATTTTGTATAGAGTTGTTGCTCGCATATATTTCATCACGCATATATTGATTATTGGAAATCATTTCTACAACAGAGAAAACATAAAACGATTCTGTAAATACCAGATTACAAATAAAAAATAATTTAAATAAAATCTAAAAAAATATTATTACGTATAAAATTTTCAATGTATCTAACAAATAAAGAAATAAAAAATGATCAATAATCCTTAAATTACTTTTATTAAAACAAAATAAAAAATATTTGCAGCCAGTTGCGGCAGGTGGGCCGCAAGCCCCGCCACACTTGGCTTATGAAAATGGATCCGCCGCACCCGCCTGGCTTCTTTCTCCTAGGCATGGAAGGAGGGCTTGCTCATCACGTTGCCCAAGGCTGGGAAGAAGTATGTGAATGTAACCGCGACTGGTTGTGAGTTGGACCCTCGTTAGAAAAAATTATATATTTATTTAAATTTATATTTTTATTTTTCAGTTCTGGTGTCGAGGCAAAGCGCAAAAAGTAAAACGCGCGCGCGTGAATACTGATTAAAATATTTTTATTAAATAAATTACATAATACATATACGTAATATATTTTAAAGAATTGAATATATATGTTCATTTTAATTTTAAGAAGAGAACCGAGGTCATGTACCACTTCCTGCTGTTAAATTATTTCAGGTTTCCGTTCCACTTTCAGGTATCTTGTTAATTTAAAAGATTTGCATAACAATTTCTTCTAGTAACTAATATATGTTAGCATTACTTGAAGGTCTCGTCTAATTTAGTTTTATGTGGACGTTTAACAAGGGTTGAGGGTCAAACCCACCCTCAGTAGTTACCTACTCGTTTGCGCTTAGTTTAGCTTAATTTGCGTAATGTGTTTTACTTTTTCTTTGTGTTTAAATAGGTGAAAATAAATAAGGTAGGTAGGTGAAAATAAATAATTTATTGGATCATAACCACATCGTATAAATAAATATGTGTTTTAGAGCTATGAAATATGAATAAGTATAGCAGGGTGGGCAGAGGGAACCTGGGAACTTATTGTTTTGATACTCCATTCCCATTAAGGCACTTACGTTTTCCACTTTAACATAATAACATTACAAAGTATACCTCTATAAAGCGAGTAAGAGATTTTATATGGAAAATTGCAGCATCTTTGTATGACAAAAGTCGTTTTAAGTAGAGAAACGGCAAATGACTGTAAAATACTTTCACTCTGAAAAGACGATTTGCCCTCGAGACTTCAATGTTAGCTTTGATGTTGTTTGAACTGCCCGAGTGGATCGATTTTTTTACCTAACAAGTAATTAACAGATAGTTTTGCAATTTCAAGCAATAGGTTTATCCATTCGCTTCCGTTCTAGACTTCTAGGCTTATTGATATGACCTTCACTTTTAATATTGTATAATATTATTATTATTTTTACTTATCTTTTATTTTCTGCTTCACGCTGTTGCCCACACACAGCATGGTAGGCAGAGGGAATCTAGTGCTAAGACACTCCGTTCCCCACTTTCTACTGAATTCTGGAGGCATTGCGTGTTAAGTGGCAGAACTCAAAGCCGGGCTTTGCCTCGACACCAGAGCGAAGAAATGGAAATATAAATTTAAGTAAATATTTCATCTCCTCGAGTGGGGATTGAACCCACAACAGTCGGTATTACAGTCACATCTCAACTTATCTTATATGAAAAATATATAAATCTAATAATATAAATATTAGAGAAATCATTGAAAGATATATTAAAGAATACAAAGAATCGTTGTGTGATATATAATATTAATATTGGTGTAGTACTGATTTTATTACAATAAAATAGCTTTTGTTTTATTTTCTGTATACTACGTATTTGATTTGAGATGTAACGTATTTATTGTCTAAACGATTCTTTGATATGTATGTAGCTTTTACAATATTATTCTTTTCATAAAATTTGAAAACACAAGAAAGAATTCAAGAAATATTTTAATATCTGTATACTTTATGTATCGTCAAAGTCAGCCGCAGGATATTTTATATTAAAATTTCCTTTTACTTCAGAAACAATCTCGGTAAGTCTTGGTTCTTATTTAAGTTCCTTATTTGTTCTTTTTCGAGTGAAAACTTTTGGAGCATTGAAAATAATGTTTCAGTTCATGACATTTGTTTCAGTTGTTTTCTTTTTTTATATTGCAGAATAATATAATAATAGTCATTATAATTGTTTTACAACATTTAAATAACAAAGAATATTTTTTTAAAATATTGTTGTTGTTTAGAACGTAAAGTATGCATATAATAAATTAATTATGACATTTTGTATATACTTTAAAACTTTTAATAGTTTTAAAAAATTTTAAATTTTAATTTAATTTCAGCTTCACGCTGTATCCCACACTCAGCAGAAGATAAATGGAAATATAATTTAGTAATATTCATCTCCTCGAGTGGGGATTCGAACCACAACCAGTCGGTATTACAGTCACATCTCAACTTATCTTATATGAAAAATATATAAATCTAATAATATAAATATTAGAGAAATCATTGAAAGATATATTAAAGAATACAAAGAATCGTTGTGTGTAATGTAATATTAATATTGGTGTTAGTACTGATTTTATTACAATAAAATAGCTTTTGTTTTATTTTCTGTATACTACGTATTTGATTTGAGATTGTAACGTATTTATTGTCTAAACGATTCTTTGATATGTATGTAGCTTTTACAATATTATTCTTTTCATAAATTTGCAAGAAAGAATTCAAGAAATATTTTAATATCTGTATACTTTATGTATCGTCAAAGTCAGCCGCAGGATATTTTATATTAAAATTTCCTTTTACTTCAGAAACAATCTCGGTAAGTCTTGGTTCTTATTTAAGTTCCTTATTTGTTCTTTTTCGAGTGAAAACTTTTGGAGCATTGAAAATAATGTTTCAGTTCATGACATTTGTTTCAGTTGTTTTCTTTTTTTATATTGCAGAATAATATAATAATAGTCATTATAATTGTTTTACAACATTTAAATAACAAAGAATATTTTTTTAAAATATTGTTGTTGTTTAGAACGTAAAGTATGCATATAATAAATTAATTATGACATTTTGTATATACTTTAAAACTTTTAATAGTTTTAAAAAATTTTAAATTTTAATTTAATTTCAGCTTCACGCTGTATCCCACACTCAGCAGGGTAGGCGAGGGAACTTAGTGTAAGACACTCCGTTCCCCACTTTCTGCTAAATTCTGGAAGCATTGCGTGTTAAGTAGCAGAACTCAACGCCGCCTCGACACGAGAGTGAAGAAATGGAAATATACAATTAAGTAAATATTTCATCTCCTCGAGTGGGACTCGAACCCACAACCAGTCGGTTTTACAGTCAAGACGGACGCAGGGGCACATAGACTTTATAAATTAAAATAATTAAATAGGATCAAATAACCTTAATAAATGAAAAATAAACTAATAAGCACACAACGATATATAAAATTATTAATAGAGAGAGCTCAAAGACTTAATCGTTATAATCTATATAGTCCAAGAACGATAACGTATGAAGGATGTTTACGTAGGCCATGAGGGGGTATAGGCGCCTCGCCGCCGCGACTCCATGGCGTCTTCGGAATACTGGCACAAAAGCTATCTGGCTAGCATTCAGAATTTTGTACTTGTACTACTTTTCAAGGACAACATTTTTACTTTCTGTTATGTAATTAGTTGAGATTGTTAAAGCTTATGGCGTAGGCGAATTGTAAAAGTATTATTTTGTAATTGCGGATATTATGATATTGATTATTTTTTTGAGCGTTATTTTAACTTTGGTTTTTTTATAAAATTATATATACTTTTGTGAAATATATAATAAATATATTCTCATCTCATCCCATCATATAATAAAGCAAAAACATTTTTTATAGATCTATAAAAAACATTTCTTGTTTAATAATAAATTAAAAAATATCTTTTATTTACAAATAAATAATTTCTTTTTTAAATTAAATCTATATGTATCTTGTGCACATGTTTTAATTTAAACATATGTACTTAATATGTATGTATTATTAAAATCTTACTAAAACAGATTTAACTGTACTATACAAAATATTAACAAAATTTAAATATTTATATAATACTCCAATTGGAAAGTAAATCGCGAATTCAGGGTTGAAAACTTGAATGATTCAACATTCCACTCTGAAGCTTTGCCAAATATATTTGACAAGGCCACAGTAAAGTACCTCGATACGATACTGCATTCAGACGTCAGCGTCAGCGTTACGTCCAAAATGTATTCACTTTATACATAATATTGTTTTTATGAATATTACTTTTCTTACACTGTATTATATTGTATATAGAAAATTATAAATTATGAAAACAACAGAATAAAAAACTAAAGATAGATAGCGCCTGATAGAAAAATATAGCAAATAGCCACAAACAACAACACTGTACGACGCAATGGCTAAGAAAACTTAATGAGAACTTAAAACTTATAACTTAACAAAAATCAAAGACAAAAAGTCAATTTACCTATTATCAAAATATACGTTTACTCTTTTCTATATTAAGTTATTATTGTATAGTTCGGATTTATTATTTTAAGAACGTCCTTGCGCAGCGGCTCTGCGTCTGCTTGAGAGAATAGATTATTTTTATTTCTTCAATAGGGAAAATGGGAACAGAAAATTACTCCGAAAACCTAAGGTAGGTTTTCGTCTTGCCTAAATGACAAAAAATGGGTAAAAAAATGTTAAGCTATCCTGGTAAGTCAACTTTACGGTAGGTTTTATTATGGAACACGGAAGTTTGGCAGGTAATGAAAAACGGAGAGTGACAACACTACGTTCACTCCTCATAATACATGATATGCGTAAAGCCGAGAAAAGGAATGCTATTTGCATTCCTCTGTGTAATTTAATATGTAATTTAATAAATTGCCGAAAAATTAAAAATAATAAAATCGTATTAATTAGTAGTGATAAGAAAATAAAAGATATATAAAGTTATTGACAAGCAGCAACGGGCACTGTGATCTGATTTGAACGAGAGCTAATGGATCGTAAAATGAAATCGTTCACGTAAAAATATTCCGCCCGCGGGATTCAATATCTTGTTGCGGGTAAACATTCCATTTCCTCTAGAGGATGGTCCAAGTTTGCTAGCAATTACATTGGACTTTGAAATTTGTGTCAAAATTTAAAACTAAAGAATAAAATATAATGTGATGTATTCCATAAAAAAGATAAAAAACGTTCGTATGTTATTATATTATGTGTACGTTCATTTCATTTAAAAAAATACATTTGTAAGGCTTGCATCCATTTTAGTAACAACATTTTTTTTACTTACGGGTCTAATAACTAATTTAAAAATCAGCTTCACGCTTAATCCCGCACGCAGCAGGGTACGCAGAGAGAATCTAGTGTTCAAATTCTCCGTTCTCCATTTTCCATCGAATTTCTTGAGGCATTACGTGTTGGGTGGCGGAACTGGACGCCTACCTTTTTGCCATGGTGCAAGAGCGAAGAAATGAAAATATTAATTAATAATAATCCATTTCCTCCAGTGGGGACCGAACCTACAACCATTACAGTCGTGTTACAGTCACCCTTAGGAAACCTGCGCCACGACCGGCCTCAAGTTGGCCTAATAACAAATGTTTGCAATACATAGTCTTTCACTTGTACCAAGCCAGTTATTCTTAAAAGATCGATTTCCCGTCTGCAGAGGAACGCTTGTATTATTTAAGTTCTGATAGATACAAAAAAGAACTTATACAATTTACATTAAGGTCATTATTTAGTTTTCATTAAGGTCATATTTGTATGAAGTTTTGTTTTTAACAATTATATTCTTCGTATTGATTATTATGATTATTTTAAAAACAATTATTCACTTTTATTATTTACACTGTGAAAATAAACGATTATTTCTAACAAAATTATAAGAGTTACTATTTTAGTTTTAAATTACTCATCATCAAAATAATAAGACAACACAGAGGTCGTCGTGGCGCAGCGACAAAGCGTTTACCTGTAAACGCGGCGTCGTGGGCTCGATTCCACATCAAAGAATAAATATTTTTATTTCCTTGCTTTGATAAGACGACAATTCTAGAATTTAACGCGCAATATCTCAAAAAGTGGAGAACGGAATGTCTTAACACTGCAGTCTCTGTGCCTACTCCACATTACACGGGATACAATGTGAAGCTAAAAATAACATTGTGTTGTTTACAATAATTTCTTATTTCCTTATAGTTCATATAAGGAGGAAACAAGTTTACCTCTTAGGAGCCCTCAAGGGTGCTCTCTTGAAGAGCTCTTTAGTCTAAGTTAAAGGGGTATTGTCTTATGGTCTTTCTTTTAAGATTCATGATCTTACTTTCTAGTACAATTATTTTTTATATTAACTATCAGATAGATAGAATCTAGTAAGTATAGTAGAATATACTTTAATTTTCATTTTTGACATGTGGTATTCTTTTATATAGATTGTAATTTATAAATTGACTGTAAGTGGTGTTACACTGTAAACGCGATAGGTTGTAGATTCGATTCCCATTAGAGGGAAGGAAATATTTAATATTTTCATTTCCTCGCTCTATTAACGAAGCTAACAACATGGAATGCCTCCAGAATTTGGCGGAAAGTGAAGAAGAGGAATGTTTTAACATAATAATAATAGTTTATAATTTCTGATATCGGGTGCTATAATAAAAGATTTTGAATCGACAATCATTGCTTGCAGTCAATGACGTCCAAACTTCGCCACGACGCAGTCGGCAAATTACGAGTAAAAGGTAAAATTTTTACAATATAAAGATTGGCAAAAATCAACAATTAAATATTTTGTGACTCAAATTTGCTAAGGCTTCTTGTTATTTGCGTAGGTCTCACGTCCCACAGTATATAAACACCATTACATAGTTAACATTATATAGTTTTAAATACGAAGTGGTATAAAAATATCAAATTTAAAATAAAAAACTGTGGTAGGACTGTAAACGCGACGGGTTGTGGGTTCGATTCCCACTCGAGGAAACGAAATATATAATATTTTTATTTGCTCGCACTGGTAACGATGCACAGCACGGCATTGAGTTCCATCGTTCAACACGCAATGCCTCCAGAATTCGGAGGAAAGAGAGAAACGGGAGTATCTTAATACTAGGTTGCCCCCTCTGGTTACAAAAATTAAAATTAAAACAATTTAAGAATTAGCATCAAATACATAATTTACATTTAAATAATGCATACATAAGTCACACAAACATGTTTTAAGTAACTCATAGCACGGTGTTACTTATTAGGTTTACTACTTTCTTTTTTTTATTTATACGGAACCTTATAAGAGAAAGTTGAACTTGATCTTGACCGGTTTATATTTCAACTCGCTTAGTTAGCTCACGAGTTGAATGACCTAGCTTCCCACATTACCACACAATACCGAGGTTACTGATCCACCATCCAATTCTAATTAGCGAAAGTAAGACAAAAAGTTCTTTTGTATCAATCTTGAGAATAAAGCATTTCTTAACTAATATATGCAGTTTTGAATGAATATATTATTTTTTATCATTTTTTTTTAATGTAATACAGGAGCAAAAAGAATAAAAAATAAAAAATAATCTAATCAAGTAGGTCATTTTATATCAGCGTTGCCAGAAGTCTCGAGTTTGGAGGAACGTCCCGATTCTTAGCCCAAAAATTTAATGTACTGATCGGGACAGGCATAGTCCCGCTTTTTACGGATTATTCCACGTACAGTGAGAGATATTTTTGTTACTTTAAGATTTTAATTAGTTATTAGGAATAATATCATATAAAGACAAATAAGTATATTCGTAAGTTACGTTTAATAAATTATTCTCAAGACGTAACAAGGTAAACCAAGACAATATCGTTTAAATATAATGACGTTCCTCCATTTAAAAACATTTTAAATTTATCCAAGGCGGCTTCCAAGAAGGCACGGGTGTCCGTGTGATCCCGGCCTAGAATAGGATCATCCTGGTACTGGTGGTGTCGTAAGAGGCGACTAAAGTACGTGTGGTAGAGTCACGTCGCCAGCAATGGCAACACGCATGGGCAGACTCGACCGGATCATTACCACCCCCGGCATTTAAAACCGGCGTGAAGTAGTGGCTTTATGCCACTGCGTTTCGCATCAGGTAATGCCGGGCCCCGGCGCCCAACCCATCTTAAAGGCCGGCAACGCACCTGTAGCTCCTCTGGGGTTGCACGGGGTCGTGGGCGGCGGTGATCACTTACCATCAGGTGACCCGCACGCTCGTTTGCCGTGTCTTTTCCATAAAAAAAAAAAAAAAAAACGGGCTCAAATATTAAGTAAAAATTTTTATACGTTTTCTAAATAAGTATTTTTGTTCCCTAAGTGTGGAATAACAATTAAAAAATGTTAAAATTATGAGAAGGTTCCTACAATTTCTCTACAATATGAAATAAAATAAAAGTTAATTTTATTTATTTAGTTTACAGTTTCGAATGGTATAAAAATGCACATAACGAATAAAACAGAAAAATGGATTTAGTAGGTTTACATTCTAAGCCGATGACATTCAGTATCCACACGCCTGTAGAACATGAGACACCACACACCAAATCTATAGCAGTGACGCATCAACACCACCAAGTCTTCATATAAATAACTATTTGAATAATTAATTTGCATATTGTTTGTTTTCTTTAAACTACCAGTACATATTATATTTATTTACTTTATAAGTTTTTTTATAAGTTAATTTTTATCATTCACTCCGTTTGTGAGATATAAAGTGTCTTAACACTAGGTTCCCTCTGCCTACCTTGTTTACCTACTCTTAGAAACATGCGTTCAATTTGATGCAATGCACCATAATAACTTTTATATAAGATTCCTCGTTTTCACCCTGTAATTTACTTTATGAGCTATCGTCAACTGAATAGCGTTATGACGTCACTTAACGTTGCTATTTCGGACTTTATAAGGCTCCAAGGGCGCCGTAGATTATAGCGAGGAAACATTATCTGTAATGAAAATGAAGCTACTAGTAGATACTAACTAGACTGTTATACAATTTACTGTAATATTATACAGTAGATTCTTTTTTTTTTATGGAAAAAGACACGGCAAACGAGTGTCCGGGTCACCTGAAGGTAAGTGATTACCGCCGCGTACGACACCGTGCAACACCAGAGGAGCTACAGATGCGTTGCCGGTCTTTAAGGTGGGTTGGGATCCGGAGCCCGGCATTACCTGATGGCAAACGCAGTGGCAAGAAGCCACTACTTCACGCCGGTTTTAAATGCCGGGGGTGGTAATGATTCGGTCGAGTCTGCCTATGCGTGTTGCCATTGCTGGCCACGTGACTCTACTACACGTACTTCAGTCGCCTCTTACGACACCACCAGTACCAGAATGATCCTATTCTAGGCCGGGATCACACGGCACTAAAATCAGCTTCACGCTGTACCCTGCACACAACAGGGTAGGCAGAGGGAACCTAGGGTTAAGACACTCCGTGTTGAGTGGTGGAAATCAACGCCATGTTTTGCCTCGACATAATATTAATCACATAATTTCTATTATAATATTATGAAGCCATCTCGACGTAGGGACACATGGGTGTGACTGTAACACGATGCTTGTGGGTTCGATCAATTCTCGAAGGAAATTTTTATTACTTATAAACATTTTTATTTCTTCTTAATTTTAGTTGTTGTTCCGCTACTCTACACGCAATGCTTCCAGAACTCGGCGGAAAGTGGGGAACGGATTGTCATAACACTAGGTTGTCTATGCTTACCCTGCTGTGTGCGGGATACAGCGTGAGACCGACTTTTTTTTTATAAAACTTTTTACTATTTTCTTTTCGTTATTTACATACCATGTTTAGATTGATGACCACGCTCACAATGATGAATATACCTACCTAAGATAATATTGTATTGTCATTAAGTGAAATATAAATATATTTAAAGAAAATAAACTCAACACACAACCAGTGCAAAATCGCAGTCACACTTTGTGCCCCTGTGCCTTATAAAATTTTATTCTATCTGTTTTCTTTTTAAAAAACATACCAGTTGTAAAATTATGACTAATATAAAATAAATGTGCATACATACATACATATATTATGTATTTAGTACTAGCCTCTACGTAAACGAACCAAAAAGATGTCGCCTTCCAACGTCCTTGACTGCTTTAATTCCTCGATCCGAGTCAAGTCAATGGGCTGGTACCGACGCTCCATGACGTAACGCTCTGTATCGATCGCACCGGCTGAGGAGGTAGACACTGAGACAGCGCTTGCGCATCGTAAATAAACATTTGTAAAACGAAATATTAAAAGGAAAATTATTATTAAAGTTTATCTGTGAAAGTAAAAGTGATATTTCAAGTGAATCTTGCAAGAATCTTGTGAACTGTATGTAATGTGATAATAGTATTTGTTTCAACGGAATGGATTTTGTGTTTTTACTTTAATGCGTAAGTTTCCAAGGTTATTTTTTTAATTCCTGTATCGTATAAGGACTTGTCACGTAAGAATGGCAAAAAGACTACAATATACATAAGTAATAAAAGAAAAAATACCTTTTATACCACCTTTAAATAATTTATTTGTAATAAAATTGATTTGGTTGATGTTTGAATGAAATTTATATTCATAATATAAAGTAGTCATTGACCCTTTAATAGAAGTACTATACAACTCGCTCTGCCGGTGACCATAAAATGTACTATGCACCTGCTACTCGATCACGTATCCATATGACTTACCTTTTTAAACAAGATTTTTAAAAAATCGTAAAAAATAAGGCTTCCAATAAATATTTCTTACTTGTTAATTAAGAAATATATAAATCGATACAGTCCTTTTTTTATATTATTACACTGAATTATCAAGTTTTTGGTTATAAATACATAAAAAGCTTTGCAGACCGCAGGCGCAGGTGTTTTTTTTTCGCGATGATAATTTGATAGGCCTCAGGTGCGCGAAGGCAATTTCGCTATATAAATGTCACATCACTTTCGATACAATTTCATTAACATTTTTTTATAAAATATGGTTGAAGCTGCTTCAGGATAAACTATTGAACTGTTAAGGATAAGCCGTATATCTATAGCTATCTATATCTTTACCGTAGTATAGACTTTTAAGACATACAAATTCAATACAATAGAATATTTTTATAGCAAGTTTGATACAGCGTGTTTGCATATCTCTCTTACTACCCTCATAGTACATGTTTATTTTATTGATTTAAATATAATTACTTATATTGATCAAATTAATATTATTATTTTCAAAATATTGTACTAATAACAATATTTCTATACAATTATGTCTTCGTGCGTTATAATAAAAGTGAACGCATTTAATTCTCATAGAAAAACAATTCAAAACCTACATTAGATAGACATATCTAATGTAACTTTGAGGCCAGTCGCGGCGCAGAGGTACAGAGTGTGACTGTAAAACCGACTGGTTATGGGTTCGATCCCCACTCGAGTAGTTGATATATTTATTTAAATTTATATTTCCATTTCTTCGCTCTGGTGTGGAGGCAAAGCGCGGCGTTGAGTTCCGCTACTCAACACGCAATGTCTCTGGAAAGAGGGAAATGGAGTGGCTTAACATTAGGTTCCCTCTGCCTACCTTGCTATGTGATTTGCTGATTTTTTTATTTTTTTAGATAGGCATCCGTGTACAAAATTATCTCATAATGATTCAGAATGCAATGGATTTCGTATTTATAGATATGCATCAGAGTTAACGAGCGTCGTAGTACAGTAGTTCAGTGTCTAAATAACATTATACACAGCTGTAGGCCATAAATTCGATTTAACTCGGTGTGATGGCACCTAGCTAGCTTTGTCCTGGACAAAGATGTACGTACGGCTATGATTTAGAGATTTATTATTATACCATTTATTAACATAAAGATCTTCATTTGGAAATTTAGGAAGTCTAAGGAACCTAGTGTTAACACTCCCTTCCCATTAAGAAACTTCCATATCTATCTTTTCGCCAAATCCTGGTGGTAATATGTATTAAATAGCGGGACTCAACGTCGCGCTTTTCCTCGATACCAGACCAAGGAAATGAAAATATTTAAAACTTCACTTGTCCGAGTGGGAATCGAATCTACATCCTATCGCACTTACACTTACATAAGCACAGGATATACAGTTTCCATTGCGTTTGATTTGAGTTAAGTCATTCCAGAACTATACATATAAAGTTACAATATTTTATTTATCTTCTCTGGTTTATTAGTATAGGAATGTGGGTCAAATTTGTAGCTAAATTTTGAACTGGTTATCATATCAAATAGTTAAGATACAATAACGTTAACAAGCAGGCTTAGTTAGGATCATAATGCATGGTTAGCTCACTGACATAATTTTATATAAAAAAAACGACCAAGTGCGAGTCGGTCTCCCCCACAGAGGGTTCCTCACCAATTTCAGAATCAAAGGTCAACAGGTAACATACAATTTATGCAAGTTACAAAGTTATTATAAAAGGCAGAAGAACGTTGCATTTAAACTTGTATCTTATGATTATGTTAACTTAGAAGCTTAAGGGACAATAAACCTGAATATTTGATATTAATTTCATACGATAAAGTGTTTTTTTTTACTTTTAAGATATGAAACCCAAAAATTAATTAAAATATTTTAAGATAATTTGTTTTGTTTTGAGAATTAAGTTTTTATAAAACGTTTTACAATTTGGGGTCAGTCGTGGGGCAGGAGTACACGCGTATGACTGTAAATGAGTCAGGTTGTGGGTTCGATTCCCACTTAAGAATATGAGATATTTAATATTTTCATATTCAAGTGCACGCAGTGTCTTTAGGTGTCCACCTTCCCTCTACCCTGCTATGTGCGGGATACAGCGTGAAACCGAAAATAAAACATTTTAGATAAGCTTAAAAAAATTATTTATTCCGCCTGTTATTTTCACCGATAGGTTACTCTTACTCATACTACAGAACTCGTTGTTCTGTTGGCACTATATTTAAATTGAATTATATATAATTCGCTTCTGTTAGTTTGACTAGAAATAGTATATGCCTAGTTCCATTTGGAGCACATTAACATTGTAATTAATATTGTAAGTTAATAAAAATTGATTTAGTTTCTCAAGTAAAAATAATATATCATTTTATATTAAAAAAAAAGTGAAAATTGACGTCTTAGTTGGCGAGATTTAAGTTTTTCAAATAATATTATTTTACAAGATTAAAGAGGCCAGTCGTGGCGCAGGACCAGTTGACTGGTTGTGGGTTCGATCCCACTCGAGGATATGATATATTTATTTAAATTCATATTAACATTTTTTTTAATTTTATTTTTCTGAACTTTACATTTTCAAAATTTATTTTTATTTATTTACAATCTTCAAAACTAAAAAATAATAATAATGCAACTAATCATTTAAAAAATTTACTATTTATTTACCAATAGTAAATCTTATTAAAATATTTCTCTCGCCTACATTAAGATAAGTCTAGAACAATAGGTCATCTATATCATATAAATATTAATGTATTCAAGAATATGTAATGTTTATTTGTTTTCTTGTTTCCGTAATGCACACATTCATTTTGTTAGTGTTTAGATTACTTAAACATATGAAGCCATTTTTTTTATATTTTTTAATCCCACACACAGCAGGGTAGGCAGAAGGAACCTAGTGTTAAGACATTCAGTCCCCACTTTAATATTTTGTAAAATAGTTAAAATTGATATAGTTATGTAGAAAGGGTGGTAGGATCCGGGAGGAGGAAAATATTGCGCAAAATTTTGCGAAAATTTTCTATTTAGTCCGCCCTCGCTGAGCTGGGTTAGTCAAAGTTCTATCTGTGCGCGTAAATCAAAAGGTTCGACAGCTTTACTATATATATATATATATATGTATATATATATATACATATATATATATATATATATATATATATATATATATATATATATATATATATATATATATATATATATATATAATAAATAAAAGGCATTGCGTGTTGAGTGGCGGAACTCAACGCCGCGCTTTGCCGCGACACCAGAGCGAAAAAATGGAAATATAAATTTAAATAAATATTTCGATTTTTTTGTGGGGATCAAACCCACAACCAGTCAATTTTACAGTCAAACTTTGTGCCCCTACGCCACGACTAGCCTCAATATTTTCGTATATACATATAAAATCTGTTTGATTGTGTACCTCCTCGATTACATTATTTACTATGAATTATGATAATACTTATTGCTGGCTTATTCATTACTAGATAGTATTACTATTCAATTCACATAACGACTTCGTTAGATGAATTGAAGCGTAGTAAATAACGGGTACGGTAGGAATATCTCTTGAAACTTTAGACTTAAGTATACGTATACATAGTGTCTTTGTCAGCACCACTTTGAATGAAACCACAGTTTTCTATAAAAGCCTAATTTAATTATTTTTATTTTTAATTTCAAAAATGAAAAAGTGATTATATCAAACTAAATAAATAATTATATCATCGTTGTAAGATAAAACGTCATTTTTCAAGAACGACACACGTACACATAAACCTACCAAAGGGAATCTGCCGCATACGCCTCATTCCGAAAGCAAGCCGTCGGTATCAACAAAGTTCAAAGTTGATTAACCTTTAGTCATATTTTTGTAGTAGTATGTGATAACGTTATTGGTATCTATGCGTAACTGCATCACACGAAATATAGGTATGGATAAACTGTGTAATGAAAAAAAATCCTACGTCCGAACTGTTAAGGCATCTTGATTAATTTCTTTATGTATGGGTTTAAAATATTTTACCCTATATATTGTTCCCGTAAAAGGAGCGGCGACGCTTCCATAATAATCATATAGATAAGATAAATCAGCTTCACGCTGTATACTACAGGGTAGGAAGAGCGAGCCGAGTGTTAAGAAAACACGTCGCCCCCTACTTTCCCCTGAATTCTGGAGGCATGGCGTGTTGAATGGCGGGATTCAACGCCGCGCTTTGCCTCGAAACTAGCACGAAGACATGAAATACATAAACAATAAACTACGTTCTTTTTAGAAAAGTTAACTAAATTTTTCAACGCGGGGTTAGAATCCGCGCCTCTTGTAAACCGACCAATAAGCGCGGGTTCAAATCCTGCTACGGTTAAATTTTAATATGTTTTCTAAAAAGTATTACCTTTCCTAACTGTGGAATAACACTATATAAATGTAAGACGTAAACATAGTATTTAAAGCTATAAATTGTAAGAGACAATATCACGTTTTATAATTCCCTATGGCGTTACTAAGTGTAAAGCAATCTTAAGAACATTCGCTCCCCGCTTCTACAAACCTCTGAACCGTAACTTTGAACCATCATACAATGACCTCTGCTACTACCACGGCTTTTATATAAGATACTTAAAAATGTAATCAGCTCCACGCTTTATCCCGCACGCAACAGTTTAATCATAGAGAACGTAGGGTTAAGACACTATTTTCGCCGCATATTCTTAAGGCACTGAGTGACGAAACTCAACGCCGCGCTTTGCGTCGACACCAGAGCAAAGAAATGAGAATATAAATTTGAATAAATATTCATTTCTTCGAATAGGGATCGAACTCACAACAAGGCGCGTGCCACACACATACACCCACCTATGCCCCAGTGCCACGACTGGCGTCATAAGATACTTACGATATAGATTTTGTGTATCTTAGCACTTATAAGCTCGATATTCAATAATGTAAGGATGGTTGATGTATAAATTTGATTTGTCTTGGGCTGAGACGACTTAGTTTTTGCTATTGCTTGCGTGGGTTTTCCAAATAGGCTAGATAGGATCAGAGGTTACTGATGTCAAAGGGCACATTAATAATATTTATAAGATATATAATGTATAGATAACCTGAGCTGAGCTGAAAATAAAAGATATTATTTTTGTAATATTACTTAGAAAAATAATTATTTAGAATAACAAAAGATTCTTTTTTTTTCTAAAATAATCTATATCTTTTTTAAAAAATATGAAATTAAATACAAACTCGGCAAAAATTTTATTATATAAAATTTTTGATTTATTCAAATATTACTTACTATATATATTACAAATATAGAAATAAATCAGCTTTACGCTGTATCCCGCACACAGCAGGTTAGGCAGAGGGAACCTAGTGTTAAGACACTGTTCCCCACTTTCCGCTGAATTCTGGAGGTATTGCGTGTTGAGTGGCAGAACTCAACGCCGCGCTTAGCCTTGCCACCAGAGCGAAAAAATGGAAATATACATTTTAAGTAAATAAATTAATTTTAGCCGTGTGATCCCGGCCTAGAATAGGATCATCCTGGTACTGGTGGTGTCGTAAGAGACGCTAAAGTACGCGTGGTAGAGTCACGTCACCCCCAACATTTAAAATCGGCGTGAAGTAGTGGCTTTATGCCACTGCGTTTCGCATGAGGTAATGCCGGGCCTCGGTGCCCAGCCCACCTTAAAGGCCGGCAACGCACCTGTAACTCCTCTGGCGTTGTACGGGGCCGTGGGCGGCGGTAATCACTTACCATCAGGAGACCCGAACGCTCATTTGTCTTTTCCATAAAAAAAATATTTCATCTTCTCGAGTGAGGATCGCACCCACAACCAGTCGGTTTTACAGTCACACTTCGTGCCGCTGCGCCACGACTGGCCTCAAGTATATATATTATGAACTTTAATATATAGGTAGTAATGTAAATGTGTAAACGGAACTCTATACAGGTTTAGAATAGATCCCCCGCTGAACGGTCACTGGACATACACACATCTAATTAACCCTAAATAACACATCGTTCAGAGATTTTATCGGTATAGGTTGTGTCCTTTGCTTATTAATATGTAATAAGAAAAAAATCAATAAGTCAAAAAGAGTAACAAAGAATAAGAAATAGGAGCTATACTGCTAGCGTAATTGTGTTGTTTCTCAGCCATCAGTTCCTATTAATCAAAATGTTGCCTAAAGTACTTCAAGCATTAAAAAAATAATACGAAAATATGAGTATTTGTAAGTATTATATTTTAACGGAACCATGAATAGTTTTAAATAATCAACTTATATGAGTAATTATTAAAGTGTTAATTTTAAACTCAAAATAAAGTAACTGTAACATCTCAAAAAGAATAATTTATTTACAAATATTTTATTTTTCAGATATTGAAACAAGTAAAAATGACGAGAAAGTTTCTATTCTGTTTTCCATTGAGGCTGGGAAATATTGTATTCGGGTACATAGTGATTGTAAGTATAATTGTTGCCTTATAAAATGCAATTTATTGTTAAGCGTATTTGCTATAAGTTTTTATCAGGCGTTTCATAAATAATCATATTCATAATCAGCTTCATGCTGGATCCCGCACACAGCAGAGTAAACCTAGTGTTAAGACACTCCGTTCCTCACTTTTTGCCAAATTCTGAAGGCATTGCGTGTTGAGTGGCAAAATTCAATGCCGCGCTTTGCTTCGACACCAGAGCGAAGCAATGAAAATATCAATTTAAGTAAATATTTCATCAACTCGAGTGGGGATCGAACCCACAACCAGTTGGTTTTACAGTCACACTTTGTGCCGCTGCGCCACGACTGGCCTCGTGTTTCATGAACAATGTGAAGTAATTTTATTCTTCTTATTTTCAGATTTGTAGCTTAGCTGCTATGTTGTACCACTTAGTCAATATACTTTTAGTGATTTTCACAACAACTGTATTGGAAGATAAGTTAGCAGATTCTCCATTTTTAGGTGTAATATACTTAATCGTGTATACCGTCGTTAGTTTTCTGCTGTTACTTTTCTCGTCTATATATACGATTGGTGTTCATAAGGTGAGTGTTTTAATTTTGTGTTCATATTATAATTAGTTATTTGAATATATTTTGTATGCTTGTAATACTTTTTAGGATTTCGTACATTTAAGGCTAAACAGTCGGGAAAAGGAACCCTTATAAAATTAAAAATCACTTTGTTGTCCGTCCGTCTATCTGTCTGCCAAGAGACTTTATCTCAAGAACGCTTATAGACATCGAGTAGAAATTATATTGTTATACTCATTTCAGAAAATATTTTTTTACGTATATTTTCCCTTCATTGGCACACCGTAATTGAATATAATTTAAAAATTTACGACATTTATTCAAAATTCACGACAACTACTAAAAAACAAGAAAACGCTATACAATGAAACCTACCACTAAAAACTTTTAAGCATCACCAATGGCACGTGAAGAAATTAGCAAGGTGGCAACACTACGTTGCAGTTAATTGTATATATTAATTTTACTTATATATACATTATATATAATATCTTTTTGTTTTAGTTGAACTTGTGCGCAATCACAACTTTCTTCGTGTATACTTTTATACATATATTCTTGACAATGGCGCTAATAGCTTGGGCATCGCTGATGACAGATTGGCCTCGCCTTGCTGTTCTCGTGGTTTCTGACGGTAATAAATTAGAAATTCTTTAACGTATTGTTCTTTGTTAATCTACTAACTTATATAGTAATATTTTTCTTTTTTCGACATTACATGTTAGGTGACGAAACCCACTACTTAAAACTCTGTTAATTGAATGACAGCTTTTTAAACTCTTTAAGATTGACTTGATTGATAAAACATAATATTTTAAAGTACATTGTGATATATATTTTGTAAATTTATACAGAAAATATTTTTCATAAATTCATAGTCTCTTACTTTGTATGTTTATTTATATCCTCTTTTGTTTTCAGTGCTCTTAATACTTTGCGTATTTAGTGTAAAGTATCTGAAGGATGCCGTCCAAACTGGTAAAATGTATCATCAACCAGACGAACCTATTCACCTGTACTGATCTATATAATAAATTCTAATATAAATAACAATTTATTGTTTAATTTTTTGTAATTAATTATTTAATAATAATGTGTACAATTTTCAGTACTTACTTATGTTAAGTTCTTAATTGTACAAATTTATCACACTATTCATTAACTTTTACAATATTGGTGTTCATAATTTAAGAAGAATTCTTTGTTACTACTTTTATTAAAGAAATAAAATTAATCTGCTTATATTTTTTGAACCAATGTATTTTTTTGTTTATTTAAATAACTTAATGTACTGTGTATATAATAAGAAAATATCAAAAACGAATATCAGAAACGAGACGTTTTTGTTTTATTTATTGTAAATTATTTATTATTAATATGTTCGCTTCGAAATATGTTCGTACATACGATTTTTGTTAATTTAAATGTATGTATGTTCGATTATGCAATTTAAAACGAATAACAATAAATAAAATTTGTTATGAAATTAACATTACAGAAATATGAAAATAAACATTAATATCTTTAAATAAAAGTCGTGGGGATATCATTTAATTCAATTATCTATTTAATAACTTAACTTATACTTAATAATTAAAAATAAATAATACATTTTTAAGGCTTTGCTTCATTCACACAAGAAGCAGAATTGCATTGTAAATCACAGACACACATTTCCAAATTGTCAATTAAAAGAATAAATAACTAATAAATACATTACATTACTACATTAGTGTATATTTATAAGTTTATCTAAATTATAGGTCTGTGGGTCCACAGTAATATCTCGTCTTCGTCTTTTACCTAACATCATGGGTACGACCATTGCCATCGCCGCTGGAACCATACCTGCTCCGACGGCTGCTAGCACAGTTGAGCTATCAGGTGTATTTTTAGTACTTAATATTTTCTTCCTCGAAACTTTCTGCTTAACAGGTCGTTGCTGACTTGCTGCAACTTCTAAATCATTCTTTAAATCCATATCATGTTTTGACTCCTCCACAGTTTGGAAACTTCTTTCAACTTCTAATAATCCGCCATGTGATGTAGTCATATTTGTAGGAGAACTATCGTCGGTGGGAAGCACAGTAAGGGAGACGGCCTGATGCGATGTAATGGATGGAACACCCATATTTTCATTGGATGTGTCAAGTGATCTTTGTCGTTTCTTGTTCCTATATCCTTTAGTCGTTGAAAGTAAGACCCACTGTCCGTCACCATACGGTGGTCTAGAAGAACGATCACTATCATATTCGTCACCTGCATAAACTACAGGTGTTGGTTTCCGTAGTGGTCTCTTTTGCATCGGAGATTGGTGCAATGCTTCATACTCAAATGGAAAACTTGAAGGACGAGAATCAGTCACTAGATCATCGGACATTCCATAATATACAGAGTCGTCACTAGCGTATCCTTCGTCTTTATTACAATTATGTTTAATTGGTCGACGGTTTTCATCTGTAGACCACGAAGAATGTTGATTGTACATATTTTGCTGCGGCTTATTCTTTGTCCAAGATGGTTTGGATGGAAGTTCAGTGTCATACTCCTGAGGAACATGCAATTTGTTATTGATAAAACCAGGACGAGAAAGTGGTCTTTTATTAGGATAAATGTAGCCATTGTCTTGTTCCTGAAAAGAAGAGTAACGGTCATCATTATAATGTTTGTTATCTTCGTCGTCATTCCAATATGTAGGCTTTTGTTTTTTCACATTTGGCTTCCATTTTGATATTTTGCTCGTAGACCAAGCGACGGGTTCTAATGTTACCCAACCATCCTTGTCATCGTAGGGATGTTTATGTTGCTTCACTTTAAGACGATTCCAAGATGTGAATACTTTATCATCATTTTCATCATCAGAGCCTGCAGTGGGGAATCTGTCTTTAATTTTATTTCTTTTCAATTTAGCAGCCAGCGCAGCTATAGCCTGTAGCCGTTCACTAGAAAGCTCACTAAAGTCCTTCAATTTATCAGAATTCTCAATTATAAAATCCTCGATATCTTGTTGTGGCCCTTCATCTTCGATGAATCCTTCTTGGCAAGATGGTCCATAGCAACGTGGCTTATTGTCTTTTGTATCGTAGATCATATGAGCCATTAAATTCTTAATATCGGCATCATTTTCCAAAGTTGTTTCCGTAGCATCCCATCCATGCCGCAAGTCTTTAGCAGAAGGCTCACTTTCAATTATAGTAATCGGTTCCTTTCCGGGCACCTCTAACTGATATGTTTTAAATTTTTCATTTTTTTCGTATCGTATATCATCATTTGGATTAACGAATGTTAAATGAAGTAAACAAATAGTCAAAAGCACTATAATTTCCATAGCGAGAGTTTCACTTTTTTAGGTTCGCGTGTGAGCGCGCAGTCGAAGCGCGCGGATACTGAGCGTCAGTAACGAGCGAGCCCCGCTGATATACTTTTGATAGTAGATGCACTGCGGTCCCTCCCTGCTCTCTAATACAGAGGCAATTTTAGTTTGGTCACGAGGAATAAGCGACATAATTGCACTGCGACTGCTGTCTACGAGTCGTTTATCTTAATTTAGAATCGCATTTCTCTCGAAACCCTGACCTAAGTCACGGTGAAAATGTTTTTCATTTTGTTTTTGCTTTATCTGCGTGAAAAGTTTCACAGGATTTTGATGCAGTGAAATCTTCATTGTTCAATTTCGTGTGAACTTAAAATCTGATATTAATAATTTATGCCAGTCGTGCGAGGCCAGTCGTGGCGCAGTGGCACGAAGTGTGACTGTAAAACCGACTGGTTGTGGGTTCGATCCCCACTCGAGGATATGAAATATTTACTTAAATTTATATTTCCATTTCTTCGCTCTGGTGTCGAGGTTAAGCGCGGCGTTAAGTTCTGGCACTCAACACGCAATGCCTCCAGAATTAGGCAGAAAGTGGGGAATGGAGTGTCTTAACACTAGGTTCCCTCTGCCTACCCTGCTGTGTGCGGGATACAGCGTGAAGCTGATTTGATTTTGATTTGAATAATATATGTTTAGCGCTTGTCTACTTGAAGTAACCGGCTGTTTGTTATTTATGATAATGATTAAATATTACTGTTTATTAGGCAACTACAAAATAGTATAGTAAAAAAAACGTTATACGTTCCCTCTGCCTAACCCGCTGTGTGCGGGATACAGTGGGAAGGTAAAAAAAACTTTAATTTTATGATTACACGGAAAGGCTTGAAATGACAGAAATTGTTAATTATTTTTTGTCTAATCATTATTGCTGAATCTTATTAAATTATACTATATAAAAGAATTAAAAATTACTTATTTATTATTAAGCATACATACGGATGTTCACAGCTCTCTCCGCGATACCACTTATTATCCCTATCATTCGATCAACTCTGCTCTAATTGTGTGCTTTTACCTGCCATTTTAAATTACGTCTTGGAAAATAAACAAGACTAACATACAAAATATTCATTTTGCAACTATGTAGAGTTTTTTTATTGACATATTGATATTTTTTTATTTTTTAGAACTATCTTTAAAATTAAATATAATTATATATGTATATACAATACAAAAAAAAATCAGCTTCACGCTGTATCCGGTACACAACAGTATTTATTTTATTATCATACATAGCCTGGGTGTCGGGAAACGGAGCACCCGGGTCGGGTCGATCGGGTACGGGAACGGAGTGTCTTAATACTAGGCTCCCTCTGCCGACCCAGCTACTTGAGGGATACATCGTGAAGCTGAAAAAAAAAACCTGTAGCCCATATATTATACGTAGTATTTATAATATAATACTTTAGTTAGTACCTGTTACAACATTTTTAGTTTTCTGTACTTTTCCAGGGATGCCTTTTCAGGTAAAATATAACATCGGAACCCTTATAAGACCATTTATTTTCCGTTTTATGGCAAGTCCGATTCGCACTTAACACGGTTTTATTTATTTACTTTTTCAAATCCATACAAAATTTTATCCACAAAACTGTTTTTAACATTTGAGAAGCCATAAAAATTATCGAAATATCTTGTCATCATGATATAGCGTGGCTACTTTCAATATTACGTGAACACATGCAAATGCTTTTTGCAGCAATTTAAACGCCCGATTTGAAAGGCACAAATTATTACAATGGATTATATTTGCACTTGAGTTACATAAACGTAATTCGCTAGAACCATTTATTATAACACTTTCTCGCTATTATAGAACTGACAGTATGGAATACAATTTTTTTTATTTTATTTTCTTTGTTACATAATAAGTATTTAAATAAATAAACAACAGAACGTGTCAGATCTTGGCCTTTTAGATTCCCCATATGGAGGGCTAGATGTTGTGATGCAGGTTATGGGAGCCAATGGACTAGCCACTGCGGATGCTGAAGATCCACTCTGGATTGAGTAGGAATGCAGACCCTGGCAATAAAAGCCGGGACTAATGCTATGTAAAAGAAAAAGGACGTGCTTGATATCTATATATAGTAAATTTAATTCATATTTTCATCAACTCAGTACTTTTATTAATATACAAACTGCAATAATAGCATTGTTAAAAAGAAATTATAGAATTTATTACTATAATTTCTCATAATAACAAAATACATTCTTTATAAGATTTCTTCTTGATTCTTTATAAGACAGCATAAAGTGTGTTAGTGAAACAATGATTGAGGTAAAAATTTAATCTCGAATAGTCATTTATTATACTATTCGCTACGATTTCTTATAACGTCACACTTGAGAAGGCATAACATTTTAAAACTAGATTTTTTATCTGTTTCTGTAGGTTAATGTATGGTCTCCAATCTCTATTATATTTCAAGGCATAAATATATGTATTATATTTAAGAAATAAGATTTAAAAAAGATTAAAAGGACAATCGCTAAACTACTCGGGGGAATGTATTATTTAGTGGTAAGAAAAAGAAAGCGCGGCGTTGAGTTCCACCATTCAATATGTTTCGAAAATTTGGTAGGCAGTGAGGCACAGTGTCTTTAAACTAGATTGCCCTTCTCCTACCCTGTTATACCTATGTGAGATACAGCGTGAAGTTAAAAAAAATAGTTTCATACAAAAATATAGTGCAATTTATTTTATAATCGTAACTTAGTCTTGAATAAATTTTAAGAGCATATTTTAAGCTACAGAGCTATTGCATACAAAATGAAAAGGCTGTTTTAACCCAGATTTTGTCTTTTGTTTTGAATAGCATGTCCACCACTTGACCCTCCCTTAATAATTTATATATTTAGCTACTATTTTAAGAATATTTAACGCTGTGGAAGAAAAATAAGTTGATTATTCTTAATGTTTCTGTAAAAATAAACAAAACGTAATCAAAATAAATTATCTTTGTCCTACTGCTCTTGCTAAATGACATGCAACACGCTATAAATTGTTGGTTCAAATTATTCTTTAGTTAAAGCCGTGACATAGAGGCACAAAGTTTGACTGCAAAATCGACTGGATGTGGGTTCGATCCCCACTTGAGGACGTGTAATATTTATTTCAATTTATATTTTCATCTCTTCGCTCTGGTGTCAACCGTCAGGCAAAGCGCGGCGTTGAATTTCGCCAGTCAACACGCAATGCCTCCAAACTTCGACAGAAAGTGAGGAATGGAGTGTCTTCACACTAGGTTCCCTCTGACTACCCCGCTGCGGGATACCGCGTGAAGTTGAAATAAATAAATAATTTATTATTTATGCTTTTAATATTTCAGATTTTTTCTTTCCAAAATAAGAAAGTACATATTATTAAATGTAAATCTAAAAAAAATGAGAACTTAACCCATCTCGTGTAGGTTTTTCATTATGTGACATGAAGTGACAATAATACCAGAGTTGATAGTATTGTCAAATCGTACTTGTGGCCCAAATGTACGATCTTATCTTATTGAATCTTTTCGAACCTATAATATCTTATAAAATGTTACCATTTTATAAGATTGTCAGTTTTTAAACATGTCTATTTATTATTGTTTTTTACCTAACAATAAATAACAATATTGAAAAACGCAATTTCTCGTTAGTCATTTGTACAGTGTGTACAAATGACTAACGAGAAATTGCGTTTTTCAATATTGTTATTTATATTTTACATTTTAAAAGTAGTATAGTATATGATATTTTAATATTAATTACAATATTGAAAACTAAAATACAGCCTATAAATATTTTGATGAAGAATTTTCTCAATTGATATTTAATAAATATTCACGTGTAATTGCAAAATATTTTCATGCACATAATTAATATCTACTAGAGGACCCGTTGACGGTTACAATATAAATAATAATACGCGTTGCCATAGCAACCTGTATATCACTTTATACATACAAAAGTGTAGATTTTGTCAAATGTATGGTAAAGTCCGCGCAATTTTTGTAATAAAGGTCCCAAGTTTTTGCTTCACGTATATACATACATATATTATATATCTCTAAGTGTCACAGAAAATATTTTAAGGAAAATGTTCATATTGCATATGTTTGAATCAAATGAAATTGATTGAGGTGTATTGCGCTTTTTGTAGTTATTTATAGGAAATCAAATTAAATCACCTTCACGCTGTATCCCGTACACAGCAGGGTAGGCAGAGGGAACCTAGTGTTAAGACACTCCGTTCCCCACTTTCTACCGAATTCTGGAGGCATTGCGTGTTGAGTGGCAGAACTCAACGCTGCGCTTAGCCTCGACACCAGAGCGAATAAATGGAAATATAACTTTAAGTAATATTTCATCTCCTCGAGTGGGGATCGAACCCACAACCAGTCGGTTTTACAGTCACACTTTGTGGCAGCTGGCTTCAATTATTTATAGGAATTTGTTTATAATATATTTTATTCCATACTTTTTTAAAGTTTTTTTTATATTAGAATAAGCTATCTAACGCAAAAAAATACACTAGGGAACAGCTAAATAAAGAATACTTCCGCAGCGTTTGCATAAGTGGTATATTACATAGGGCCAATCATATTGTAACAATAACAATTGTATTACGAGATCAATTCATACTTTCTTCGTACTTCCTTTAAAGAAAGGTAACAAAAGATATTGTTGTCGATGAATTAAATATCTGTGAAAATGAAAAAAGATACAATTTGACAAAAATGATTTTAAGTATATTTAAGCGACTTCATTTCTCAAATGTGAGGTTCTATTTTCGTCAAATTTTCTTTAATAAGTTTTTTTAAAGTTTTTTCATTAATAATATTCTAAAATAATCATGTTGCTTTCAAAAATTCAGGTTTGATAAGGACATCTAAGGCCTCGCATTTAATCTGAATTCCAGAAGATATCGTGGCTTTCCTTAATTTTATTAAATACTTTTTAAACAACTGACAATATCTTCGCATCAGTTGTAGACAGAACTGAGGCAATTGTATTTAACACATAGACTCAACCGAGCTACAAGTCAAAGTCAATTGCATGTAATTCGTATATTTTTTCAGCTTCATCTGCTGCTGTATCCCGCATATTGTAGGGTAGACAGAGGGAGCCTAAAGACATTCCGCACCATACTTTCCACCGAATTCTGGAGGCATAGCGTGTTGAATAGCGGAACTCAACGCCGCCGCGCGCGCCGCGCCAACAAAGAAATAAAAACATGAAACATTTCATTTCGTCGAATAAGGATCGAACCCACAACCGACTAGCGCCATGCCTAGCATCAAACATATTTTGAAACCTTTTTTAATCCCATCAAACGATCCTTTCAAAATGAACTTTGAATGAACCAAAACGTGCAAACCTCTATTTCAATACCAACTTAACCTTAAATTCGAACTCCTTATCCTAAGTTTAAAATAACATTTGTACCACGTTAGTCAAATATTCTACACTCTATTCAAATATTTTCTAGTTCACCGCTGGAGTCCGTCACACTCACCGCGCGTTGCATCACGGCGGTAAAGTTCGAAAGCGTAATTACTAAGAGTTTTATAATAACAACAAAGCACTTTCCTTTGATCTGCCTAAACGCTTGGAAGAAAACAAGTACAACTATAGAGAAGAAATGGTAAAATAAGCGATATGTTTTATTTTAAAATGTGTGTGAAACAAGATAAAAATATAATTGAAGAAAAATAAAAGAAGCAGCAAAAAGAAAAAAATCTTTTTTAATCTAACAGATAATCATTGAAGCGTCCTGTTTTAATAGATACAGACAAATGAAGGTCTTAATAAATTGTTTAATATAAATTGTATTTTATTATAGACACTCATTATAGAGTATATAAAAAAAAACAATCAAAACTTTCGCTTTTCGATCTGGTGTCGATTCAACCGCGGCGTTAAGTTCTTCCACTCATCACACAATTCCTTCAGTATTCGGCAGAAAATGGGGAGCAGAGTCTTACCACCACCATGCGGAGTACAGCGTAAAGCTAAAAAAAATTTAAAAACAATAAATCAGCAACTTTAGTTCTTATTGATTTTCGATTAACAATTTCTTATACTTTGTAACATTTTTGACACATACACTATATTTATTTACTTTTAAGTTACCGGTAAATTGAATATTTATACAATAATTAACTTTTAACAATATTGATAACTTAAATTAAATTTAATTATATTTTAATTTTAAAACTTTAATAAAATTTTAAGAATATAAATAACAAACGACTCTACAGTTTTATAGTCGTGACGGTCAAGGCTTGGTTTCACTTTCTGCTACCAAACCATTTTCACCGCTCTCACGTCGCTCACGGCGGCGGCGGTGACTCAGAGAAAACACTGCATAATTTCATTGATCTTGCCGATTTGATTTGAACTCTGACCAGTTGAGTGGAATGACCGATGAATAGATAGATGGTTTTGTTGTTGCTGATGAAAAATAATTTGATGAACGTTCGTTGAACTTTAAGTTGGTTGAAAAAGATTGTTTATAAATTATAAAAAAGGCAGCTTCTCGATTTTTGGTACTTTGCAAAAATTACAACGAAAGCAGTCTAGAGACTCTTTATAGATTGCCTTGATTTTTATCATGTTTTTTTTTTATAATAAGAAATGCACTAGCAAAATTGTATAAGTACTAAACGTTTTATTTTATTGTGTTGGAAAAATATACGTATTATTATTTAAAGTATGTTTTGGCTTTATAAATATTGTTTTACAAATACATGGTATACATGGATGGTTTATCATTACGAATTCATAATTTTACTCATCAAAAAAAAACGGCAAGTTTTTAAACTTTAAATTCATATAGACTGAGATCCCAAGGCACCCAGGCCTACGTCATTTTAGCAAAGCTGATATTTTGAAGATTAACAGTCGTTAAAACAGTATGCGTACTTACTAAGTTGAAAGTGAGGCCCTTTCAAAGGCCAACCTAGGATACACGCTCAGCTACACGTTAAAGTAGAATCGCTCACATTTAAATATATCGTTAAGAATATTATAAAAATATATATTTATCCTCAGTCCTGAAGTTTGCTTAAAGTTAGGGCAAAATACGTTATACTAACAAGCTTTGATTTTACGTATATTATTTACGGACTGTTTCAAGACCCCCTATCAGCACACAGACCAATCCGATAGCTCAATCATCCTCCCAGACAGATGCCTTTATTTGTCGCTACTTCCGAAAGGGGACTTCCCTTTCGGAAGTAGCGACAAATAAAGGCATATCTCTGTCAGGGAGATCTCTCATATTAGACTAATAGTCTTCAAAATTTCAACTTCGCCAAAGTGACATCGCTCTGGCTGGGATCTTGGGCTAATACTATTACATTTCAAATTTGTATTCTTGTACTTCAAATTCGTTCTCCTTGAAAAACAATCATAATTTACCTTCGCTATAATAATGCTGCTTAAATGTTTCTTCCCGCATTAGGAGATGAAAAAAAATATTGAGAAAAACCCACTAAACTAGTCATCTGTATTCCGTATATATAATAAAAGGATAAAAAAGTATATTTTGCATATAAAAGATAATAAAAAAAGAAGTAATTCTTCTTTTTTAGTTCAGTTAATATATCAAGAATAAAAGCTAAAAAAACACTCCACTGAATTTGAACAACCTATATTAAAATACTCTCCAAATAAGTTACAAAATCTTCATCAATAAAGATATTATAAGTGACATCTGTTGTACATACCATACACTATTTAGTAAATTAAAAGTAATTATTTTTTCCTCTGCTTTGGATTTAAGCAAGTGTGAATTCTTACTAAAAGATGTCGCTACTTTATATCATTTAACGCCACCTAACGTTGTATATCTTCCACTAAACAAAGTCGACGCTGTCTCTACCATAGAGAGTATGCCGATTCTGACATCTGGTGGCATACAACTACTAACTTATTACTACTTAGATCTTTTTGTATCCGCATAGCGCTAACGTCTGAATAATATATGTTTTAAAATATATAATATTAAAATATATATTTGCTTGTATTATATTACCGATAATATGCAAAAAAAATATTCATGAATAAGTTGTTATTGTTGTTTATTATTTATTAATATTTTTATTTCTTCGCCCTGCTACCACATCAAAAATGCGAAGTTGAGTTCAATCAGTCTACAAGCAATGTCTCGAATAGTCAGCAGAACGTGGGGGACGTGGGGAGTCTTAAAACTAGGTTCCCTCTGTCTACCCTGCTATTTGTGGGATACAACATGAAGCAGAAAAAGAAAAAAAAAGAGAAAGTTGTTAGAGAAAATAGTTAAATTTATTGTTTATTTAGAACGTACACGAACAATCATATCGATGCTCGATATTTTCATTAAATATATTATACAGAAAATAAAAATACATTATCGATTAAATGTCGTTATAGCTTATTTAAGCTATTTTACTAGAGAAAGTAGTATTTACTTGAGTATTTTACTAGAGAAATGGGTTTCTTGTAATTTCGAACATCAATAAATATTATATTTGTATTTCAAAATGTTTGGTACATTCCAAACTACCATGGAAAATTTAAAGACATAGCTATTTATTATTTTTTTTCCATTCATTTAACAATCTGAATGTGCAAAAATTGTATAAGTATTCTACCATGTTTCCACGTATCTATATTTAAAATAAATAAAATCAGATTCACGCTGTATCCCGCACACAGCAGTGTAGGCAGAAGGAACCTAGGGTGTGCGGGATAAAGCGTGAAGCTGATTTTGGGGAACGGAGTGCCGTTCCCCATTTTCTGCCAAATTCTGGAGGCATTGCGTGTTGAGTGGCAAAACTCAACGCCGCGCTTAGCCTCTACACCAGAGCGAAGAAATGGAAATATAAATTTAAGTAAATATTTCATCTCCTCGAGTAGGGATCGAACCCACAACCAGTCGGTTTTATAGTCACACTTTGTGCCTCTGCTCCACGACTGACCTCTGATATATAAATTAAAATTAGAAAAATTAAGTTACTTTTACAGGTCATCACACAAGGTGTGATGACCTGATCATAAGACAAATATAAAACACTGTAATGCAATCGAAAAAATCATAATTCATTCTTGTGTAATAAAAAAAATCTAAAATTATAAGAATTTAAATTATGATCGTGCTACGTATTATCCACTTCTGCATTGAATTATACAATTTTGGTTTACTCACTTACTGCAGACTGTGATATAGAATGTTCTGAATGTTATTGTTATTATTTTTGATCTTCAAATGAGGAAACCTTTCCATTGTCGCTTTTCTTAATTTTAAAGAAAAGTAGAGCAAGCATTACAAAATCATGACATAAGATGAGCTACATGATCAACAGAGCAAGCCTAAACGTTTATTGTCTTCATAACACGTATATAGTAATCATCTCTTATGGCAAAGTTATGGTCCCAATACTTGTTTTTCATTTTTTCTGTTAATTTGTTTTATTAGGCAAGATTTTTTTTAGGGAAGTAATAATTTAACAAATACGATTGGAAAAATTAGCAATTTTTTTAAATCGTATAAATTTTCTTTAATGTTTTTATTTATAATAATACCCACGTTACATAGAGTAAGTTGAAGGTACTTAAGGATTTATAAGCTTATAAAAGCTTATAAATCCTTACTTACAGTTTTATTAAAGTATAGTAAATATCAAAAGATTATAATAATCTATACTTATAATAAATCTGTAGAAAAGTCGTTTCTGTACATTGAAAATATTTAAAAAAAAATTAGCTAGGGTGTTAAAGGATAACTAACAGAATCCATTTCCAATATTTTTGGAATTTTTGTCTGTTTGTCTGTTTGTCTGTTTGTCTGTTTGTCTGTTTTCCTGTTTATGTGAACACGCATCACGTCAAAAGTACACAATATATTTAAGCAAGTTTTATACGTAAAAATTACCAGTAAATCAAAGTAACATTTAGTGTTTATTTCATTGCAATAGCTTCACTCTATCAAAAGATATAAGTATTTAAGTTTCCAAGCTTATATTTGAGATAGTAGAACTCGATACTAGAAACGCTATCTATTTTATATTTAAGTAGGTCGGTAGGTAGGTGGGTTAGGTAGGTAGGTGGGTAGGTAGGTAGGTAGGTAGGTAGGGTGGGGTCGGTGGGTTACGGTAGGGTAGGTGAGGTCGGTAGGTGGGTAGGTGGGTAGGTGGGTAGGTGGGTAGGTGGAGGGGGTAGGTGGGAGGTAGGTAGGGAGGTAGGTGGGTAGGTGGGTAGGGGGTAGGTAGGTATGGTGTATGGATGTATGGAAGTATGAATGTATGGATGTATGGATGTATGGTAGGATGTATTGGGATTGTATGGATTGTATAGGATGTTTGGATGTATGGATGTATGATGTATGGATGTATGGATGTATGGAATGTATGGATGTAGGATCTATGGATGTTTGATGTAGGATGTATGAGATGTATCATGGATTATGGATGTAGGGATGTTTATGGATGTATGGATGTATGGATGTATGGATGTATGGATGTATGGATGTATGGATGTATGGATGTATGGATGTATGGATGTATGGAAGTATGGATGTATGGATGTATGGATGTATGGATGTATGGATGTATGGATGTATGGATTTATGGATGTATCGATGTATCGATGTATGGGTTTATGGATGTATGGATGTATGGATGTATGGATGTATGGATGTATGGATGTATGGATGTATGGATTTATGGATGTATCGATGTATCGATGTATGGGTTTATGGATGTATGGATGTATGGATGTATGGATGTATGGATGTATGGATGTATGGATGTATGGATGTATGGATGTATGGATGTATGGATGTATGGATGTATGGATGTAGTGTATATTTTTTTCAATTATTATTACCAGTAAAGTATCGATACTAATGTGATATCTAGATATTTAATATATTAAATATTTTTTAGTAAGTTTTATAATTCTAATAGAATTAAACAACTTTATAAAATGATTTTTCCTTGCATGCGTTATAATAATTACAACATAATATATAAGATTTTATATGTTACTTTAATTATTATCTTAAAATAATTAAATGTATTTTGATCAAATTTATTTTCTTAAAAATTAGGAGTGCCCAACAAAGCTATCATATAAAGGTCAGTTATTTAATCATTACACCATTACATTACATACATGACGAATATTACAATAAAAACAACTAAGCCGATTGTACCGCTCCCGCACCGCGCTCACGTCTTAGCTCTTTAAATCGCGTAAGTCGTTTCTGAGATAAGCGTCGACTAACAGAAAAACCAAGAAACCGACAAAAATTATAAATATTATTGTTGCTGATTCTATTACTTTGTTAATTGTTCCAATAATAATTTGTTTAATGAAAATCGAAAATGTCATGGTTTTAATAATTTTCACATTAGAAATCATAAGTGCACTGCAAGCATACATTATTTATTACAACAGGAACGTAATTCCCTGTACCGAAACAAACAAATAATTCACAAATTTAAGCGGGTGAAGCCGCGAGCTGGTTGCTGTATTTTATAAAATTTTATGTTGTGATTATAATAGATGGATCACGTGGTGATGTCAATACGTTTTAATCATTGGCATGTAGGTACGTTATATTAATTTATAGTGGATATATTTCTCAAGAGAACTTAATCAAAACTTTGTATGTAAAAAAATACATGAAATAATCATGTTAGGGAAATATCAAATTTATTTTATGAATCAATCTTAATGTTATATTCGAAACAAAGGAATTGTATGTAAATTTATTAATACGTTTCAAGTATGAAAAAAAGAAAAAATGCAATAAAATTGCGTTTCTGCTTTTCTTTCCAATGATTTATATTTCTATATATGTGGGACGTAAATGCGGGAACAGAGCTGCCATCTTAGTACAGAGTAACCTCTAAAATATATATATATTTACGTATAGTTAAAGAATAAAAAATGTGAAGAGGAATGTGTGATTTCTCTATAGAATATATTATTCTACATTATATCATAAAAAAACAGTACATATAACGGTATCCTCCTGCAGTATAATTATTTTTAATCAACGTTTTTGAACTTTTAATTTTGAACATTTTAAATATTTTCGTGCCATTATGATGAAAAACTTAGACAATTTTTTAATTTGAAAAAAATAATTTATTAACGATAAGAATGTTGGTAGTTTTTCAAAAGGTATAAGAATTTAAAAAATGTCTAAAATATGCTTTCTTCGCAAGTATTGTAATAACTATTAGTTCTATTCACTAAAAAATCACTATAAATATTAAATATGCTCAATTTGTGTTTTGTCAGCACCACTTTAACTGAAACCATAGTTAATCACTCTATAAAAGCCTAATACAATAAAAAAAATCCTAAAAGTGAAAAAGTTATTTTTCATACAAAATAAATTATATATTATCGTTGATATTAAAATAAAACGCTATTTGTCATTAAACACGCAAACAGGCATAAGCCTATCAAAGGGAAACCGCCGCATACGCCTCATTCCTAAATCGAGTCGTAGGTAGTCATTCCGAAAACGAGGCGACAAAATTCAAAGTTGCTTAACCTTTAGTAATACTTTTGTAGTAGTATGTGTTAACGTTATTGGTATCTATGCGTAACTGCGTCACACGAAATACAGGTATGGATAAACATCGATCGTGAAATGAAAAAAAAAAGTCTACGTCTAAACTGTTGAGGTATCTTGATTAATTTCTTTAGGTATGGGCTTAAAATATTTTATCCTATATATTGCCCCCGTAAAAGGAGCGCTGACGCTTCCATTCTGTATTAATATTAAAGGCCATCGCGGCGCAGGGGCACAAAGTTAGGTTAAGTTACTTAAATCGGTTAAGCCCTTTCTGAGATTATCCTGAACGCACAGATAAACAGACAAATTGACCAAGTTCTATTACATTGTTAAATGTCCGTAATAATAATTTTTCTAATATATCTTCCATCTAATATGTCTGTACAGACACCGATGAGTTAGGATTTTATTGTAAGTAGCGATATTACTATAACTATATATCTATAACTATAACTTAGGTCCTAAAGACTCCTTAAGGCAAAAGTTTAAAGAAATTAATATATTGACAGTTGCATCTCTCTTATGGGTGGTACGAAAATGCGACTGCGTTGCAAACATACATTATAGGTATATTAAAACACGAACATAATTTTAGTGTATTTCGCAAATAATTCTGTGGTTTAAGCGGGCGAAGCCGCGAGCGGGCCGCTAGTATATAAATATTTAATCTAATTAAGTGTACATTGCTTCAAAATTAAAAAAAAACATGGGAGTACCTAATTTACTTAGTTTTTATAAATTCGAACCGACTATTTACCTCATAGTATACGGAGTCTTAAACCGATTTTATTTCAAATCAGACAGAAACACATAAGGTAATATAACTTAATATTACCATTATTACCATGAAACAATGCTTACACGGATGAGATATTCAAGAACCGATCCGATGAAAATAACTTGGTAATAGACTGGATAATATACTTAGGTACTTTCTCTAAACGAAAGCGAACTTTTTGTAGTAAAAAAGGGTAAATAGAATTTTTTACTTGGATATTTTTCGTCTTAAATAAAATAAATAAAGTATATTATTATTTTTCTAAAACATTTTATTTTAAAACAATATCAATAGACGCTACTTGTTACAATTTTACATATTGCTTGTAACACACATATCATTTATATGTAGTATATTACATAACGTAATAATTGTTAAGGAACTAAATCGACGTGTCAACAAAATAAACATGTTCCGCTACTGCCGTCATCGCCGCCTTCCTATTATTGTCACCGTGACACTTTTTCTCGTATAATATTTTATGAAATACTCGCTTATAATTTTTAACTTATACTTATACTAAGTAACTTATACTTATACTATATTTTTTTTACAAACTATTGAAGAAAAAATAGTGACTGGTTATTCCTCTGGTCTCCAGATTTGCACCACTAAAATACGCATTAAAATTATATTTTCCTATATAATATTTTTATTTTCTCGCTCTGGTCGCGGCGTTAAGTTTCGCCAGTGAACACGCAATGCCTCGAGCAATTAGTCTTAAATGAGGAACGCAAGTGCCTTAATGTTTCCGCAATGTCTCAATACAAGGTTCCTGGGCTCACTCTGCTTATCCTGCTTGTACAAAAATATAGTTTGAAGCTAAACTCGTTCCATTGAGAGCATAAAACTAATATAATTATTATAATCATAATTAAGCTATGGACATATAAGTAAACAAGGACATACATATCAAATAACAAAGAAATATGTCAATATAGTAAAGAAAAAATTTTAACAAAAAATATTTACCACTTAACAACAACAATAGCGCCATTAAGGGATCTCATCGTGCGTGCGACAAACAAAAGCGGACACGAAGAGATAAAATAGCGAAGTACAATAGTATCGTCGCAAATCCTACCGCGTGCTCTACCTGTTCCCTTGCAGTCGTGTTTTGACAGTGCCCGAAAATGGATGCACTATACATTTTTCTAATTTTATTTGCTCCACATTTCGTGTTATCTCTAGACCATTCTGGTGCTTATTCATCACCTCAATACGCTAAGAAGATTTACCCCAAGAACTACGACTCGAGCGCGTTTCTCCCAAAAGAAGAAGCCCCTGAAGTTTTCAATAATCAAAACATAGACAGATACGATGGTGATTTGAATGATACCTCTGGTTATGCGAGATCATCGTTCCTGGAGATGGCTGGGAGCTTCCTGAGCGGGACTGGAGGTCAAGTCGTGTCGAATCTGGCTAAAGACTTTATCGCCAGGTCCACGGGGAGTAGCCAGGTTGGTTTTGACTGCATGTCGCAGGTTCGTATCGCACATTTCATATTCGAATTCCGCACTTACACCTCCGTCCCTTTTGAGATAAGTCATACCTTTTTTTTAAATGAGTCATGGTATCAGTATAATATATTCCAAGAAAAAATTTTTTGAGTGCTTCTTGATAGCGAAATATTTTTGTATTAAACAAATGTAACGTAAAGTGAAATTTTAACTTAATTAGAATATAGAGCTTGCAGTTATATAGTTAGGTTTAGTTTCCAATATGTACACAGAATTGATGAGTAATATTTTTCACAGGTTCTTAGTCTAAATTTGACTAATCTGGTGATATTAATCGTACTTAAGGCCTTGATATTAGCAGCTGGGTTCTTTGGAGCTGGTGCCTGGAAAGGACATCACTACGGCAGGAGTTTGGATGGTAATGATTTATAAACTTTTTTTTATATTATGATAATATACAGAGACTATTTCCGATAATTAATACATGAACGTCTTGCAGCTATCTCATATTACGAATTGAAAGAATATTCATTCTATTACTTGGTCTATCTATATCACAAATTTTTTTTTGTAAATAATCTGTTACCAAATTTATATGCACGTATCTGCATGCACTTCATACACGTAGTAGGAATATAAAATATAATAAATATCTACTTTTGTAGATACCGACTTTGTATACTTTTATTTGACTGTAAAGCGACAAAAGCCTTTACAATCTTAATTAGCCGCACACAATACCATAATGATGAGGAAATATACTGACAGAGGCACTTTAAGCATCTGCTTCCAGCACACCTTTGATTATATAAAACTATTTCTAAATATATATCTACCATATGAGTATTAAAGACGATTTTCGTTTGCCTTTATTCTGTAGTTTTTTTTATATACAGATGACCATTAGGGTTACTTCCAGTAAATCCAATAGTCAAATAATCCTATTGGCGAAGGATTATCTGTCCGCTGTCGACGTCCAAATGACCAACGACATAATGCTGTCCAGAATACTGTTAAAAATACATGTTAAATGCTATTTTAAAATCTCTACGGGTTTTGGAAGAGTTGGGAATGTATTTAAGTCTATTTGATTATATATAAATAAATATTTATTATATTTCAATTTATGTACAAATCGTAGACATATTTGTCAAGTGAAATTGGTCAATATACTGTTTTAATACAGTGCACTATCGTAGGACGTAGATTATTTGATGCTTGTCTGTTTAAACTTATTACCAGGCCTTATGTTATTGAAAATGTTTTATATATTTTGTTTCCATTTAAAAAGTGTAAATTTTAATAAATACCTTCGTTCGTTCGTCATTTCAGACGGAAACAAAAATGTCACGTTACGATATATAACATTAGAGTGAAGATTCACTCTGCAAAAACTTTAATGTTGCCTGAAGTAAAAAAAAATGTGTTACCTACTGAAAAATTTCTATCATACGCAAATACAATTTTATTTACTATTTTTTAAAAACAAAGTTACACTTTACACATTAAAAGTGAAATACCATATCTCTTTAAAAAATATAAACGTAACTGCAGCATCACCGACCTACTATATAAAATTTTGTTTTTTTTTTCAGTTTCATGTTTCAGTTTGTCAGTATCTGGTATGTCGTAGGGTAGGCAAAGGGAGCGAAGTGCTAGGTTCCTCTCTTTACTTTCCGCTGAATTCTGAATGCATTGCGTGCTTGCAATGTAGTGGAGGAAGAAATGAAAATAGAGTTTTGAACCTCGCGTTTGCAGTAACACGCTTGTGCCACTGCGCTAAGACTGGTCTAAAAATATGTTTATTGCCTAAATAATATTTTTAAACAAGGCCAGTCGTGGCGCAGGGGCACAAAGTGTGATTGAAAAATTGGCTTGGTTGTGGGTTCGATCCCCACTCGAGGAAATGTAATATTTATTTACATTTATATTTCCATTCCTTCGCTCTGGTGTTGAGGTAAAGCGTGGCGTTGAGTCCCGCCACTCAACACGCAATGCCTCCAGAACTCGGCAGAAAGTGAGAGACGGAGTGTCTCAACACTAGGTTCCCTCTGCCCACCCTGCTGTGTGCGGGATACATTTTGAAGCTGATTTATTTAAATCTTCTTTAGACAACAAGAATGCTACATACATAACGGAGGACGAGATCATGTTGTATTTGAGCTACCTCGCCGGTCAACAGAACCAGGACTATGGTTGTCTCTACAGACTGTCTTGCCAAAAACCACACCAAGCTTCCCTCTATGCTTCCGGAGCTGAACTTTTGCTGCAAGGCACTAAATTATTCCAAGGGTACGTTCAATAACTTTATATACTTTGAAACTTTCTAAGAATTTAATGCATATGTTTATTTATTTATTTTTTTTTAGCTTAACGCTGCATTATTGCTATTATGCATTAACTGGGTAAACAAAGAGAAACTAGTGTTAAGACACTCCGTTCCCTACATCGGACTCAACTACAAGCTTTTGCTTCGTTACCAGAACGAAACAATAACAATATTAATAAATATAGTTCATTTCCCCGAAAGGAAAACGAACCCAAAACTTATTAACAATAAAAGGAAATATTTATTCATGTTGAGAATTACGTCTGAAATTATATCCGACTTTTTTAGCAATATATATATATATATATATATATATATATTAAAACATTCTAAACTATATATATATATATATATATATATATATATATATATATATATATATATATATATATATATATATATATATATATATATATATATATATATAGTTTAGAATGTTTTAATATAGTTTAGAATTAATTTATAGAATCAAAATAATACGTATCTAACGGAATTTGAAAAAAAAATAAACGAATAAAGAAAACTAAAAAGCACAGAGTAAAAATGTATTTATTATCACTTAGGAACAGCATCGATTTGGAGCCATACGAGAATATATCGACTGGCATCCGAGAGGCCGCGGCGTGGGGCGCGCGCGGCCTGCCCTGCCAGACACGCTTCCAATGCACTTAGCGCTAATAGTTTATCTGGAAATAGAATTTATTTGTGTTACATATCGAAAAAAAATGGCGTATAAAATATTTATTAACACCAATTCGTGGGTGGTGAAGTTAGTCATTAAATAAATTTATATAACTACATTTTTTATTCGATATGAAGTAAAAATGTTCTTATACAGACTAACATAGATTTCCTAGTTCTTATTTTTTATTATAACTACTGTAAAGTCTTTATCAATATTGATATTCACTAAAATCTATTAATAAGCTTTAAATCTAAATAAATAATTTAACTAAATTTGTTTTAATGGATTTCATAACATTTTATTGCTAATACAGAAACACATTGGCCAATCTACAGGAATTAGAGGAGGTGACTTTCAACTATTGTTACAAATTGTTAGGAATGAATATGTCCTCCATCACCTGTTTTGGTTTGTCTATGTATCTACCAATCACTCAATTAAATATATATTTCAGTTCACGCTATATACAGTGTTCCGCATTTAAAAATTTAGACCGAGTAAGCCAAGTGTTATGACACTACGATCTACTCAATTTTTCAATTATTGGGTGCTGAGTGGCGGAGCTCAATGCCACGCTTTGTCTTGTTACCAGAAGGAGTAAATGAAAATAATGAATTATCTAGATTGTATTTCGATCCCACAAGGATCGCCTTTACTGGCTGACTGCAGCCGCTGTGCTTCTATGCCACAATAGCTTGAAAAAATTTTTTATATAAAAAAACAACAGTTTCACGCTGTATTCCGCACACAACAAGGTTCAAAGCCATTCCGTTCCCCACTTTCTGCAGAACTCTGGAGGCGTTTTGTTGAGTGGCAGAACTCAACGCCGCGATTTGCCTCGACACCAGAGCCAAGAAATGAAAATATAAATGTTAGTAAATATTTAATCTCCTCGAGTAGGGATCGAGCCCAAAACCACTCGGTTTTACAGTCACCCGCCTTTCACACGATTTTACGTCTCAAGAATTCGGCGGAAACAGAGTATCTTTATGAAGACCGAAGTGCCTTAACATTAGATACCCAGGTTCCTTCTGCCTACCCTGATATGTGTAGGATAGGGCGTGACGCTAAAACAAACACTATTTCCTACTAAAACACAATTAATCTAGTAGCGATACTAACACCAGCCGTTACGTAGTTAAGAAGGAGCGTTCCCCGCAACGACTCGCGGCGTCCTGTCCCCCGAACTGTTGGCGCGCGCAGCACGGTACTCCGTATATGATATGTATCCATCTCCATCCGTGTCGTCTGATTTTAACGTCCTGTCTACTAAAGCTGAAAGAAAAATATAAAATAAGAATAAAATTGTAACAAAAGTATTACATATATTTTACATGGAAAAATGAACTAGTTTCTAAGCAACATTAATAATCTTCAGTTTTTCCCATATTCTGATTTAGAAGCTTTCATACTAACAAATATTATATATGTAAGACAAACAATCCCCGTGATTTGCCATGTATTAATATCAGAACTTTCATGTAAAAAAAATATAATAATACTACATGATAAAAAGTTAAGTTAGTTGAGGCCAGTCGTGGCGCAGGGGCACAAGTGCGTGACTGCAAACGTGACTGTTTGTGGGTTCGATCCCTATTCGAGAAAATGAAATATTTTTGACTTTATATTGTTGAATTCCGCCGCTCAATACGCGAACGATAGGGAACGGAGTGTCTTAACACAAAGCTGAATACAGCGTGTGAAGCTGATAAAAAAGAAAGTTAACTTACATATGTAGAGTTCCATACGGTCTGGTTCGGATTCAATTGGATCGTCAACATCTGGATCCATCGGGGCATGTTCAATAGTATGATACACTGCCTAAAAAAGATTATGATCTAATCAAGACAATTTAAAAAAATATATATACAATATATATCTATGTCAGTTTTGTAGTTATATTTTTTTAGGTATCCATGATTTCTTTTTTTTAGCTTCACGCTGTATCCCGCATGGATAAATAGTGTTAGGACACGCTTCTCTGCACTTTCCGCCGAATTCTGCAGGCATTGTGTGTTGAATGGCGAAACCGCGCTCTGCCTTGTTACCAGGAACAAGGAAATTAAAATATTACATATTTCATTTTTCGAGTGGGAATCGAACCCCTAACCCGCCGCTCGTATAATTTCTTTGGACAACAAAGAATTTTAAACAAGAAATTTAAGCAGAAACTATAACTATTTTTTCCATTACATACTTTATTAGTTACAAAAATACCTTTAGCATTTCTAATCCATCCAATTTTGAATTTTTATCGTAATCGTGAGCAGAAAAATAGTGAAACTCCAACTCCTCCGGTGTCATTTTAGCTAATGCTTTCGGAGTTAGTTCTTTGGCATCTTCTTCTAAATGTCTAGAAATAAACATAAGTTGTATGTAATATTTCTTTGCAAAATTTGTACCCACACTTAGACTGTTTTATTTTTTGTAAATCATCATTTACTGGATAGTGTAGGTGATATGATAGCGCTAATGCTATTGTTAAGAAATTATTCCAAAAAAACAACCGAAACCGGTATCAAAAATAACCGAATTGGTTAAAATATAACACAGAAACAATAAGTGTATAGGGTTGTGACCCCAGAATTTTCCTATGCATTTCAGGTGTTGCTAACTAAAAAATTGCTGGCATCATCGAAAAATTCTAAAAAGTTTATAAAAATATTAAGTAATAACATTAAAAAAGAGACATAAAATTATTACTATTATAGACATTAAATTATTATTATTTTATTTTATATAGTGCAGAGGGAACGTAGTGAAAGACATTCCGTTCCCCACTTTCTGCCGAATTCCGGAGGCATTGCGTGTTGAGTGGCAGAACTCAACGCCGCGCTTAGCCTCGACACCAGAGCGAAGAAAATGGAAATATAAATTTAAGTAAATATTTCATCTCCTAGAGTGGGGATCGAACCCACAACCAGTCGGCTTACAGTCACACTTTGTGCCGCTGCGCCACGACCGGCCTCACTTTACCTACTTTTTTTTTTTTATTATATAGTGCAATGGGACAGCATCTGAGAGTATGCGTGATAGTTGTACGTTCGACACCCACTGGGGATAAAGAATTATTTTCGTTTCGCCCACATCAACATTCAGTCTCTGATTCGGAGGAAAGACAGAGATTCGAGCGTCTTAGTACTAGATTCTCTTTCCCTACTCGGCGATGTGCCGCAAAACGTAAAGCTGTAAAAAGAACTGCTATAAAATCTACTGCTTCGGCCTTTCTTTGTATTTAGTCTTTGCTTTTCTTTGTATATTTGTCTTCATTGTTGGCTTTTATCAATTGTGATCCAAAAGGCAAAAATATATAATCAATTGTTTTCGAACTTTTGATTATATACTTAATATTAAATTTCATATATATATGTATATTGAAATAGGTATACTTAACAATCTTTATACATAATACATAAAAAATATTAAAATGAGGCCAGTCGTGACGCAAGAGCACATAGTGTGACTGCAAAAGCGACTGGTTGTGGGTTCCCCAATCGAGGAAATGATTTTTTTTTATTTATATTTGCGTTTATTCACTCTGGTGTCTAGGCAAAGCGCGAGGTTGCATCCGGCCAGTCAACGCGCAATGCCTCCAGAATTTGGCGGAAAGTGGGGAACGGAGTGTCTTAAGACTAGGTTCCCTCTGCCTACTTTACTGTATGCGGCATACAGAGTGAAGCTGATGGATTTTTTTCATATCAAAATATATCTCACTTGGTGTCATGTAGCAACTGAGTGTCACTAGTGAGTGATTTCGCCGAACGAGGCTGATAGTGATGGTGCTTCTGGTCCACGGGAACTTGTCCATGAGGATGATGTGGACCTCTTCTTAAGCACGATGCAATACACGGTAGCAAATATACAATATATGCTGAAAAAAAAAATTATTTTATTATTCTTAAAATGTACTATTTTTTTATTACGAGAAACAATACAGCTAGAATACACACACCCATATATAAAAATGTCTTTAGCAACATATAAAAGAAAAAACATATTAGAAAAATTATGAAAATTTGTATTGCAAACCAGTAAGTATATATACATATTAAAAATCTAAATCTCTCAATTAATCCTTCAATCGACATAATAAATAGACAAGGCTCTCAGTAACTACCTGTGTAATTTGAGGGGCATTGTCGCAAAGGGTAGGGGCGACGGACAGATGGGACTTCCCCATGGGGCCGCAGTCCGCGGGGTAGAATACGTCCCGTGGAGACGCAATATTCACACCTCATTTCACAAGTACCAATGTCAATTACATTTGTCAGCGAATAGTTAGAGGTTGATCGGTCAAGTAATATGTCAAGATTTATGTTTAGTTTACATTTTTTTAATATGGTGCTATATTTTAATTTTCTGTATTTATTGTTAGTCTTTAAGAGAGCTATCTTTGTATATTAAATTTAGATGCGAATATAAATAATAAAAAAGCCTAGCAGGTCGCCATCGAAGCGCAATTGACGCGTATTTGATACTATGCGATAAAGATGACTTTCGTTGAGATTCGGGTGAATATTTAAATTATATAATATGTAAGTCCTCAATTTCTTGTTAAATAAGAAGTGTCTAAATAAGAGGAAAAAAAAAAGTTTTTAACTATTAAACAACCGACTGACTCTACCAATCCTGCAAAACTCATGACATGTAAAGATAAAAAAAAATACAAATAGAAATTAAAAATGAAAATTATCTGTAAAAAATAACATTGTAAAAACGAGATATCATCACATAATTCTAATCTAAAAACAAAACAGGTGCTTGAAGAGTGCCCTTTAAAAAAAAATCTATTACTGTATAATTTCAATATATCGAATGAATAATTTATTTTTGTCCCCTCGAAGCGAACAGTTGTTCTGTAGAAAGACGAGCCTGGTCTTTAATCGGACCCCACTTTATTATGGAGTGTATTATACATTGTATAGAACAGTGTATAAAATGAAGCCGTAATGGAGGACAAATTATGCGTTGGGTGACAAGTGCGCTCCGTATGTCACGGTGTCCGTCACAAGCGATGCTGCGTGACACACACGGGTGTCACGATCGGTAATATAATTATTAAAATATATATTTTTACTTCGTTAGTGAAATATAAAACAAATTTGTTCTTTTTAATTGTTTGTTTTGTAATATCTATAAGATTTGAATATAGAAAAATTAATACATATATAATCGAAAACTTATATACGTATATATAATTTACAAGAAATAAAAAAAGTATTCTTAATAAACACACTTTTTTAAATTATATTTTGGATTTTTGAGATATATATTTTTTTGTATTTCATTAAAACACATTATCTGGCCATGGGATCAATAAAGTACTCTATGTTGTAATTATAAATATGTTTTACAAATAATGCATACTATTAGTCGGTATTATTGTAGAAAAGCAATGTGTGACATATAAAAGTCGGCCACCAGCCCACCATATTATCACCGATAACACCCTAATCCTATACGACGACAATACGCACCGCGCGCGGGTCGTGAATTCCTTTATGGATTATGGAGCTTTGGTTACATTTTACACATTAAACGCGGGATATTTCGACAAGATTATTTTAAATAATCTTCATCTTCTGCGTATATTTTTTTGTGAAAATAAAAAAAAATTGCTAACAACGGTGCTTAGAGAGTCAACTAGTATTTAACTGATATTATACATTTTATTTGTAAGACGTTGTCCATTTTTAAGATTGGCAATTGAATAATTTAAATAGTATTTTTATCATTAAAAGATACGTATATTTATCTCTTTTGTAAAGATTATTATGGAAAATATTTAACATTAATTTATGAAATATTGGTTTCGATGCAGAGTCGATGTGCTGCTATGAATTGTAAAATTTTGCAATTGTACCTTCTGTAAATTAGATTATATACACTTACCTTCGATTTTCATGTCTTTACATCACTTTAAACTCCTACGTATTTATTGTTTTTGTCTATAATATATTATAATTATCATAACATTACTTTCAATTCGATAACAGAACGTCTGTCAAACGCTCAAAAAATCAATGTTACAGCGCAAGCGCAAACCGGTCAACTTATTATGTACCTAATTACAAGGACGAAAGATCGTAATTCTAATAGCACTTCGTAAGTTTTTTGCGCATGTCTTTGAGAAGATTTATATTAAGCTTATTATGTTATACTTCTAGCAATCTAGATGGCGTTACGAGTCTTAGAATTTTAAAACGATACGTTTTAATATTTTTTTGAAGCAGAAACTTGGCGCGAACTTCGACTGTCAAATATTGAAGTGTTACGTTATGGAAGTGAGCCAATTTTTTCCAATTGATACTTCAACGGGCCATGCTGTAGTGTGAGAGAAAGAGGACTAAAGCATCATATTAGAGGTACTGCGAGACTAACACTGCTCCACAGTTAAGCTTGCTCTGGCGCATCCTAGTTTTCAAGGGCCATTTACTGTCTGGCTCTCAGAATCTTCATTAAAAAGTAGGGACGCCCGGCAGATTCGACAGAACCTCGAATCTCCTGTATGACGCAGTAGCAGTACTACAAGTAAAAACCTATGAGCACTATGTGGACTGGCTATTACATAGATATTACTAGGCATTTTAATGCCTAGCGTAGCTTCTAATAATCATCTGAAAAGCAAAGCCAAATTGGCGTCAAAGAAACTGAGGGTCATCAGCAGTGCTAGACAGTTCTTCACACCAAAACACCGATGAGGAATGTTCTGGGGACATATTGCACCTGTTACCTTCCGATGAGTTCTGTAACCGCACGCACAGTTCGTCATAAACTTAAATATCATTTACACCATTTGGATACGTGGCACTCCACTACTGTTCGGTTTCGTAGAAATTTCCTTGAATTCGTGCAATGGCGTACCTGCGGCAGTGTTTCCAGATGGATACGGATTTGATACCTTCAAAAAGCGCGCCTACCTCCAACTTAAAAGCCAGCAACGCACCTGTAGCTCTTCTGGTGGTACATGGGGCTGTGGGAGTCGGTGATCCCTTACCATTAGGTGACCCGGACGCACGTTTGCCTTATATTTTCCCATAAAAAAAGTCAATACTTATTGGTCTAGGCAATACTTGACTTTTCTATACTATTTCCTAGCTTAGCAAGACAGAAAGAACCTATTACTAAGACAATCCGTTGTCTACTTTACCTCTTTTACGGGCGAGTGATATTTCTGGGAATATAACTCGGGTTCAAATAAAATAATGTCAATGATATTAGCTGCGTTCCTTCTTTTGATCGTAGACCTGATTTCTTGCAAAAAAGTTTTTATGACTTCTTAAGCATTACCGTTTTATAGACTTTGTCTATAGTGTAGCCTTTTAATTATTTATTTTTATTTGTAACTGCATCCTGTATCAGAAACTGCATCCTGTATGTAGAAGGTTAGGCAGAGGAAAAATAGTATTAAGACATTCTGTGAACTACTACTTAGGTACTTTCCGTCAAATTTTTGAGGCATTGCGTGTTGAGTGGCTCAACGCCGCGTTTTTGCCTTTGTCACTAAAAAAAATCTATCAAGTCTAAGATTTGGTACAAGAATATTCAAACTCTTAAATATATTATCTACTTAAGGTAAGTTCAATAGTTAAACTGTCGAGGACTTTTGCGAATTGACTATATAAAAGTATGAAATACATATTGTTGGTTCTCAAACTTGGTTCTTCTCATGTGATAAGTAAATTAGCTACTACATTCAAACTTCTAAACTTCATAATTCCATTGTGGGCCAACGGAAAGTACCTTTTTATTATACTTTTTATTCCTTCATGAAATCACAAAATATATGTGAAATATTCATTGTTTGAAAGCTTGCAACAACTAAAGGAAACCATAGATTCGAAGCATTTAGAGCAAATTTCAATTTAATATCGTACGTTTCTGAGAAACTGACCGACAGGCGGACATGCAGACATGAAATGATCTTGCTTGGTATCGGCATCACATTTTATGTATTCACTACATATAATGTCTTGTGTTGTATCATTAAACAGACAATAAGTAAATATGTGAATATATTATTTAGATTTTTTTATAATGGATTTGGATTTTTTATAAACTAAAAGAGACAAATTATAAAGATATAAATCATATGCCTTATTTGTTCTCGTTTTTGCCGTCAATATTAACGATAGGTATAAAAAAACATATTTTTTTTAATTATCTTTTCTCTATGTACGCGTTACGCTCGTGATAAGAAAAAGATACATCTTTTATTGTGTACATGATAAATATAAAAAAATCTAAAATTATATCGGTTAACGTATCAGTTACAGAAACTTCACTCAGCAGAATTCTTGTCTGTCTGTCTGTCTGTTTATTTGTTTGTTTGGTTAGAAATTAATGATTTTTTATATGGTGACCGTTTAAGGTCAAAAGGTTTTTTGGGTTTTTTTTTTATTTTTTTTTATTGTTTTTCTTAACACTACAGACAATTGGTCCGTACACTTTCACGTACCGTACACCGATTTGGATGTGAGGAATTTTGCACTAGGATAAGGTCATGACCGCTATGGTGGAAGAGGTGACTGCTACGTTCCTATCTTTCAAAGCCATCTTTAAATTATATTCCACAATGCTTTTTGTCGTTGCCTTCGTCGCGTTCCGAATTAACATATTTACTGCGTTTTTTGGGTTTCATCTCGGTTTTCATTATAGTTTCCTTAAAAAAAATTAAAACCGCAAAATACAAATTACTTAACATAGCGATAACTACTGGATGGTAGTGAATTAATTTTATCATCTTAATAGCTTACAGCCTAATGCAACTTATAAGATAGTTTTCACAGAGTATAAAGCAATTTTAGTAGGAAGAATAATATAATTATATTTTTCCACGAAAGACTTCGACTTCTTCAATTTCAACCGGATATCATAATCAGAACTTAACCAAACTTTTATTAAACTACCCTTGATGTGTACTCTTTCTAATTGAAAAAGAATCATCGAAATCGGTTGGGTTGATATTGACTTATTCGTCCATTTGTCGCGCTCATACTAAATGTGAATATAAGATTTGTTATCGTATATGTTTTTTTTCATAGATGCCATTGTCAGAAATAAACTAAATTAAATGGGGATTACTATCTTTCAAATAAAAAAAAATCATCAAAATAGGTTCATGCAGTCGAGGGTTTTGAGGTAACAAACATAAAAAAAACAATCGAATTTCTCATCCTTTTGCAGAGGTCGGTTAATAAAAATCTAACATAATCAAATTACGTTGATTATTGGTGTATTGGTGGTTTGTCGGGACTAGCTCAAATAGAGGTATCTACAATAAAAAGTAAACGTATTTGGATATAAATACTGATTGTGAGTTCATAGTTTAAAAAAGTTTGTAATGTGTTTTGATAACGTGGTGATGTGAATACAAAAACGCATTACCATAAATTTAATTCTAGGCAACCCTGGTGTAATCTATTGTTTATCGTGTATCGTTCCTCAAAATAAGTTTCATTAAAAAATAGATACCTGCAGATTTATGCACTGGGATCTCGACCTATAGTTATACGAGAGTAATTCAGTGTATGAAGTAAATAATTAAGTAGTTCAAGTGGGCGAAGCCGCGAGCAGGTCGCTAGTATATTAATATAATTGTGTGTAGACGCGACTGGTTATGGGTTCGATCGCCGATCAAGGAAATATTTATTTAAATTTATATTTCCATTTCTAGACTCTGGTGTAGAGGCAAAGCGTGGCGTTGAGTTCCGCCATTTAACACGCAATGCCTCTAGAATTCGGAGGAAAGTGTCAGAGTGTCTTAACACTAGGTTCCCTCTGACTTCCCTGCCACGTGCGTGAATTATGAAAATGTGATGATATATTTATAGTAAAAACTAACACACTAAAACATACAGCCTATCTTAATCCTTGAAACTTTATGTTAATATTAAGACACAGTTTTAACATTATATTTATGTAGAACCTACCGATCTAAACTTGTCAACAACTGAAAACAGCTCATTAAAATTTCCCATCGATAATAGCCTCTGAAATTTTGATATACGATTCATTTTCTCTCAACTCGTCGCTGAAATAGATCTTTATTCCTTTAAAGATAGGAACAGAATTTACTGGCACAACAAGGGGTTGCCTATATTAAGAAACAAGATAACCACCGCTTACAATTGCTACTCAAAAATAATCCTTACATTTCAGTTTCAGGATAAAATTTACTCTGTCAATATATATAAGTAAGGACGTTTCTGTATGAAAATATTTATGTTTATAGCGATCTGTTGTGGGTAAGTTAAAAAGAGACGGGCGTATGTAAGCGTGTGAGGGATCGTATGATCAATACATCGGGGGCTGCGTGGTCCGTAAGGCTTGCCTAATGGTCGTTTTCTTACATTTGCATCCTAATTGACTATGCTCTCTACATTCCTTTTGTCTTGTGTGTGACGTAATTGCAGCGAATTAGTACCGCTTCGGATTTTATAGAAGTTTAGCTGGGTAATTCACCGGTGGTTCTCGTTAGTGTAGTTTCACGTTTTCAGTATGTTTCTTAGTATGTGCGAGAGATGAATTTACAAATGAATTGTATATTTCTTTGTATTATATCTACACGTTTGTATGAAAATTGTGAGGACGAGTGATAAGTCACTTTACTTAACGATTTCCTAAAACGGTTTGGTAGTTAATCTAAGACTTGTCTCTATCGCAACTAAAGCACAGTTTCAAATTGTACAAGGGCAAATTTTTATAGTGCCCATTACGTAATCTGTATAATACAATTTACAATCTTTCGTGTGACCTTTGAACTAATGCCATGTAATCAGATCTATATTTAAATTCAACATGTTGACACAGACACAGCTTTGAAACACGTTTTATTATTACATTGTGCCTCAGCTTAAAAAAAATTATATAGAAGGGTCGGCAGAGGGAACCTAGTGTTAAGACACTCCGTTCCTCACTTTCCGCCAAATTTTCGAGGAAAGCCTCGGAAATTTGGCTTCCACCATTCAACACGTTGAGTGGCGGATCTCAGTTTTTTGCCTTATACCAGAGCAAAGAAAATGAAAATAAATAAATAATAATTCATTCCCCCGAGTAAGACTCGAACCCCGAACCGTCATTAAATTAATATAATTAGGGTTACTTTTTACAAATCTGAAATATTTTGAAATTAATAGCCATTTTCCAATACACATACCCATTTACAGTTACCTATTTAAAATTAATTTCTGTACTAAAACACATAACATATACCTAAATACGTTTATATATTATTTGCCTTATAATATTTTATTACTATTGTAAAGTAGTATATAATGTTATATTGGGATAAATTCCTGCTAATTGGTAAATAATGCTGTAAAAAGTCTACAAGTGTAAAGTCGCTCGCGGCTTCGCCCGCTTGAATTATATAACCATTTATTTAATAATCTACATTACTTTCATTTTCTAACAATAACATCACTTTAAAACAATATTTCTACCTATATTGAAAACTAAAGTTTCAGCCAATTCAATAAAATAGTTATTTATAGCATTTTTTGTCAAACAACAATATTTAAAATGGTATAACTTTTTTAATCATTAAGCCGATTGAAATAAAAAAAAACCTCTAAATGTTAAGGTAAGCTTGCTAGAGTATAATATTGAAATCTGTAATTAAATCGGTTAATCTGATTCTGAGATTAAACAATCGCACAAGCAAGCACAAATAGACAAACGTACTAAGACTAACCGAGAAAAATAATTGTTTTTATTTCTATTACGTTATTACATGCTACCGATAACTTTTTGTGCTATATATCTTCCATGTACAGACACCGATTCACTACGATAAATAACTAAATCATATTAACTTAGGTAGCTCAGTAACTTGAAGTAAATGTAGATGGTATGTGCCTATTTCATTTCCATATATCAACAATAAAGCATTCTCTAAAGAATTAAATATAATATAATCTGCTGTTGTATAATATATAATAAATGTAGGTAAGGAACGAGAAACAATAAATATTCGTGTTTCCATCTCCGAGATTTGTGGCGTAGCCGTGAGGTGGGCGGTTGCCAGGCAACGGTCCCCCTCGGATCACTTTTAAACTTTCATGTCGGAAGTTTTAAGGTTTGCTTGTGGCTCAGACTCTTTTTGTTTTTCTCTTTATAATGGAAGACCTGATGTGATGTACAATCATCGGTTGAATTGTATATTTTTTTCGTACGATATAAATTTATTCGATTGAAGCTCATTAAATTTGAACTTTTATATTGAAGTAGGTGCATAGAACCGTTTTGCGAATTTCTTTTACTTGATTTGCTATTTATGTATGAATGAGAAAAACAAATAAAAATATATATATTTGAATATGTATGTATGTATTATATATTTAAATTAATAGTGTCAGCTAATATCTACATACTGTCTTAAAACCTCTAAATTTCTTCATCTGTCTAAATAACAATGTTTAACAAATTTATTTTGTATTTTAAAATATAGGTATAAAAAAACTAAAAGCCACGTCACAACCAACGCCCGAAACGCCTAAAGCATTATCATCAGTGCACGCAATATGTGAAAAAGGTAAAATACATTTTCCCGCTCATTTAATCTTGGAAAGTGTCAGATAATTCAGCACGCCACTTACCTAGCTATGGAAAACGATAAAAAAAACTCACGCCGCTTAACCGATTATGAAGCACGTCGAGCTAAATTACGTTTACTATACGTTATGTATGTATGTGTATTTCTAATGTATGTATGTACCTACTGCCTATAATAAAATTAATTAGACAATTTTTCTTAATATATCTCTAGGATATTGCAGGGTAAATACAGAGATAGTGTACGCTTGTTTATCCTTTTCTAATAATATAAAAAATGGTTTTTGAAGAATCCGTCGTATTTTTTTTATTGATTTCCCAACCATATATGTTATTTTTACATAATTATTATTCATATATTTTTATTTTTACTTAAGATAGATGCATAATTACAATTGCAAATGGCAATTGCTTGTACGATCTCTACGATACTTAATCTAGTGGAATTATGCTCTAGTTAGACACTACTATTAAAGTAACTTTTCCCATTTTCCAAGGCTGCCTGTGATATAACACTACAATCTTAAAATAATGTAAGTTTTAAGTGTAACTAACAAGTGGACCGGGTCTTAATTCAATAAATTATTATTATTATTATTAAAAAAGATATACATATGAAGTTCTTTTTTATTCACATATTAAGTATATTACATAATTTAATTATTCAATCTGTAACTCAAAAGTAAACAGCGACCATCAGCGAGTCCTATTTTTCTACGGAAAAAGTTACCTCGCTAAGAGAGTGTATCGTACAAAATTGATGAGGGAACGAAACCGCGTCGCGGCCCGAAGGTGCTTTTAGCCCCTAATTGGCCAGCTTTTAAGACTACCGAGTTCGTTTGACGTCGCAGTACTGGCAGATAGAGAGGTTTTATGAGAAAGTTATTATTTGCTATGGAAGAAAGATCAGAAGATTTATATTGTAGAGTACAAAAATATGTATAAATGAGTGGTGGTGTCAAAAAAATTATAATTTTGTAAATTTTAAACGATTACATATGTGTATAATAATATTTTTGATCAAACTGGTCCATGGGCCTTTTAACATAAGCTAATTAAATATATTTTTTCTCTTATGTACAATGTTGATGTTATGTACAAAATGATGATGAAGATTAAAAGTTTGTTAAGAATACCTAAATCATTATAAAAAAGTAAAAGGTTGCATGTAAATATTTAACGTATTCTATGAAACATCTTTTTTATATTCTGTATTTGTAAAAGATATTTAAATATATTTCTTTTATTTTAAATGATATATAATAAAAGACATTTGATTTTTACTTCAACGGTACCCACTCTAAATTTGATTTGAAAATCCGAGTCTAAACATTTGAATTGATATCATTTTTATTGAAAGAAGTTTTATTGCAACAATAAATATGTATTGATGTGATGTATTTCATTATTACATTCGTATCTTATTCTTCAATATATCTTCAATATTAATGAAATACATTATATTACATATTTAACTATAAGAAATAGAAAACGAATTTTGTATATTAACAAATACACAACAAAATGTATAATATAAAATTTATTTGATTTTATATGTCTAAAACAAAAAAAAAATAAAAAATCTCACCAAATCTGTCAACACGTGACAACAATAAAAAAGTTAACCGTTCCCAATTCAAACAGTGGGCGGAAATAGGCGCGTGCACTAAATTAGGCGGCAAATTTGACAGCGGGGAACTATCAATTTTCTTGTCAAAATATTTTCGCAAACAATCGACTTTTACACTCTACAAATAGCGTGGCCGCCCATTTTGAAATAACAAAACAAAACCACAATTAGCATAATAGTTACTTCTATTGTTATATAACTTTTTTGTCGAATGAACGAATGAATGGACGAAGGAACAAAGTCTTTTATCCTCAGCATTTAAACAAAATTTTAAACGATTTTAGTCATCTTTGTTAATTGAGTATCTCAATTGACCTGCCTAATAAATCATGGGCTTGCATAAATATTTAATGTTGGAAAATGGGTGCAAAAGGGAAGAATTATAAAATTATCTCTGAAATGTTTCGCGGCATTTAGAAGGGGTATGCTTTTAGATTTGCACATGATTTTATGTCCTTTACGTTTTCGGATCAAAAGCTATGGTTTATATTTCGTTTATTTTGGATAATTATATTTTTTTCATCTTTTCTTAAATTATTTTGTAAGAGCAACATTTTTACAATCGAAGAAAATTTATCGAAAACAGCTACCTATTATACCTACCAGCTATTTATTATAAATATAACAAGCGTATTATAAAGAAGCTGTTATATTCGGGTGCGGATAAGCCTTCCGCCCGTGGCAGCTATTAAAAACTTATTAAACATCATCTCTCCCAATTACCCCCTCCACGCACCCCTTTCTAGTCAACTGGAGGAATATCATTGGATGAATATTTTAGAGGCGTTTTTATATTACTATATAAATATAAAGATCTGGAAAGCGGAAAACCTTATAAAAGTTACAAATACGTACTCTCTTATGAACATAATATATTAGAGCTTTCATATATTCTCAAATGTATTTATATCTTTTCCATACTCATTTTGATATAGCAAATCCTAGTTCTTATTCTTAATCACTAGATTAATCATTCTAAATATTAATTTATAAATGGAAAATTTCCAACTTTCCGCCGATTTCTGGAGGTATTGTATGTTGAGTGGCGGAGCTCAACGCCACGCTTTGCTTCGGCACTAACGCGACGGAAAATAAAATATAAACTTAAATAAATATTGAATTTCCTTACAGTGGGCATCGAACCCATAACTAGTTGCGTTTACAGTCACACTTTTGTGCCCCTGAACCAAGACTGACCTTGTTGGGTATATTGTAGCGACGTAGCATTTAATTTAGGTATGCATGTAAAGAAGGCCTAATACATCACAGATTTTTTTTTCTGTTGAATATAGTCATGCTAAGGACTAATCTTGAGTAATCTTCAAGCGTTTTTATAGCTGTTTCTACTGCAGCTATATGTTTCAGGATATAATTTTCAGTCTTTGAATCATATTAATATAGAATAAAGATGTTTAAGGAGATTGATGAAATAGGTAAAAACAGTAGACACCGTAGCATATGGCGCTCCAATCTCTTCGGCTTCCCCGCTAGAGATATAGCTTGAAGCTAGAAATATATAAATAAATAATGAAAAGATCAAGGATAAAATCAATACTTAGTTATTTTATTGTAAATATACCGACGCTATATTTAACACACAATTTTCACACAAAGTCATCCCTTTAGAGAGATAAACAGTCGAATTTATATAAAATACTTACTTCTCATTGATGACCTTACGTTTTACATAAGTATAAATGTTGTAAAATAATATAAAAGAAAACAGAGATCAGACAGAACTTGGGTTCAACGAACTCCCTTTTCCAATTTACGCCTAAAATCGAAGACATGACCAGGACAGACCAATGAAAATCGAACCCACAAACTACAAAATATCACAATTCCAAATTTGCTTTACCTAATACGTAACATGTTATATAAGTAAGTTGTAGCAAAGACGAGCGTCGCTCGGACGCGGATGCGGACGCCCACAGGAAACACTCGACACTTCAGCGTAAATCTTCTGCGATTAATATTTTAGGACTTTCATATTAATTTGCTTAAGATTTTAAATTTATATGTTGTGTTCATATGTTACTGTAATGAACCTAACACTTTAAGACACTCCGACGCCGCTCTTAACGCCGCGCTTTATCTTATTAGTCATGACCATACTTGATTGGATCGAACCTACAACCATCGTGTTTACAGTCAGACGCTGTGCCGTTAATTACCCAAAATGTGCAATACGTTTATAGACATAAATACATATACTTAAATATTATACCAAATTAAAAATGTAGGATCGTATAAAAATAATAAAAAAAACGATGATATATATCATAAAAATTAGTAACAATACTAAAGAAATAACAAGAACAATTTTTTTTTATTTTTTATTTATTAACAACATTATTGTGCATCAAGATGGAGCTTTCAGCCACGTGGCCCCAATAACAGATGAAAGACGTATAATTTGGCTTTGCGAGTATATATTACGGAGTATCGGGTGAGCAAGGGTGGAGGAGGCGGAGTCGACACATGTCCAAACAAATGTCGCAAATTATTACTGATTCCACATCCTGTACAAAGTAGAGTTACTTTTCATCTCTTAAAAGCTATATATGAATTTTCTATTAATAATAGTTCATATTTGATATGAGGGTCTATTAAATATTTATTGACAGAGCAAATTTAGTAGTGTGTTTACATGAAAATAAGCTATATAAAATGTGTATTTAAAATTTTATATATCAGCAGCTATAGCTTTTTATTTTTATGTATACTCTGTAACCCACATATAGTAGGATAGGCAAAGGAAACCTGGCTAACTAGTGTTATAACTCATCTGAGTGGGAATCAAACCTTCAACCGTCCAAACGCGAGCTTATGAAACAAATTCATAAGCTCGCATCGAATTGTTTACTTACATCACAAAATGCTTTTTTCATATCAATTTATTGGTAACATATCGAAATAAAATGATCCAGAATATTAAATTTTAAAATAAAATTATATTATTTATATGTATTTTTTTAATACTATAATTCACTATTTTAAATATATATGTCACGGCCCTGTGGCGCAACGGATAACGCGTCTGACTACGGATCAGAAGATTCCAGGTTCGAATCCTGGCAGGGTCGATAATTTTTTCTAAAAAAGATTTTTTAATTCTTATTACTTACGATAAGTAAAAAAAAAATTTTTTAAATATTTTGTCTATTTTTCGACTATTTTTATATTAATCTTACATTTATAATCACATCACAGACACCAACGTGAAAAAAAATATCAGTTTAACATTTTGAAATTGGAACTTAAGATCTTTTTCTAGAATGACTATGGCTTTTCGTTTAAATATTCGTGCTCGTGACTCGTGATGTTTAGAAAAGATACATATAAATATGTACATACCTAAATATATATAAAGGCTCACAAACTTAACTCACAAATTTCTCTGAAGAACACACAAATAATTAAAACTATAGGTAACGCAGACATTTCTCTATTACAAGTGGAAAATGCTACGTGATTGTAATTTTTATATGGAGCTTAAGCACTTACAATCCAATTTTAAATTATTGTCTAATTGTAAATTAAAAAATGAAAATTATTTATATCAAAATAAATCTATCCCTTATTACACACATTTTGGACATTTTTTGAAAGCCATAAACTAGTGGTTGTCTTTTGATTAATAATTAAATGACCACTATTAGGTGTGTACCTATTGATTTTGTGATTATTTTAATATTAATATTTATTGTTAATCTAGGAAATAGTATAATAAAACAAATAATTTGAAAGTATAACAAATTCCGAGATTAACCTTTCTTAAAGTATTAATTAATTTGGGTGACTTTGACGTCAATCAGTTTAGCATATTAATAACTATAATCATTTGATGGTATCAAATCGTTAGAACAAACTATAAATAAAACCGGTGAAATAAATTAACCGGTTTTATTTATTTGTGTTTGTGTTAGAGTATGTGAAATCTTGCGACTTCAATTAGACCCATTAACAGTGCCCCATTCAGCTGAAATTTTGATTATGACTTAAATTACGATAACAATGAAAATATATGTATAATTAATATTGTTGTTACTTCAAAATGGCCGCCGCAACGAAATGGTGGACTTGAGATGGAGCCAAAGATTGGTCAAAGGGACAGGACAAGAAAAGGAGGTCTTGGCGACCACACAAAAAGGGGAAGTTTTTAACAAGAGAGTAGGTACTCTAGAACTAAATTATGTAGAGTTTGAAAATGAAGGTGGATTCTAAATTAAGGAAGATAGACACAAGGTGTTTGAACTCGTTTGATTTGTCTTTGTAGAAAATCCGGTGTTAAATGATATCGAGCACCTGAAAGATAGGTCATGGAGAGTGATCAAAAAAACACTTTGCAATAATAATGTATGAAAAGATCAAAACTAAAAATGCACAAAATAATATATTATTTAAAACCTTTTTGAAAAGAAGCTTTTGTTCTAAGGGTAACTTATTCTAAAATGATAATAATAATTTTCCGCATTTAGAAAAAAGGTTACCTGTAGCAAACAACACAAACGAAACAGACTTTTGCAATTTTATAAATTATTATTAATACATAATACAAGTTACTTATTGAACAAAAGTAACTTGTATTTGCCACGATTAAGAAAAAGTGACGGAACTCAACACCGCATTTTGCCTCGACATCAGAGCCACGGAATTAAAATACAAGTTACTTATTGAACAAAAGTAACTTGTATTTGAAGGTAAAATATGTAAACAAGTAAATATTACAAAAACTATTGAAACTAAAGTATTCATTGATATAAGAGGACAGTATCCAAAAATAATAAAATTTTATCTTCCATAGTTGAAGAACAAACAATATGCATATCTTTGATCTACATTCAAATCACGACATTTGTGCATTGAAAATGATATTCCAAATAATCATTACCATAATCAGAAATAAAAGGGTTGATAATATGATAAAAATAATACAAGCACACAAATGTAATCTAAACCGCAGATTATCAAGTGAACTCCTATTGTTTTTTTTTTAAATCAGCTTCACGGTGTATCCCGCACACAGCAGGGTAGGCAGAGGGAACCTAGTGTTAAGACACTCCGCTCCCCACTTTCTGCCGAATTTTGGAGGCATTGCGAGTTGAGTGGCAGAACTCAACACCGCGCTTGTCCTCGACACCAGAGCGAAGAAATAGAAATATAAATTTAAGTAAATATTTCATCTCCTCGAGTGGGAATCGAACCACAACAACCAGTCGGTTTTACAGTCACACTTTGTGCCCCTGCACCACGACTGGCCTCACTAAGTTTTTTTTATTTCTTTTTATGTAAAAATACAAGGTAAACGGGGACGTACGGGTCACTTGATGTAGTTTTCTACTGGTGGGCATATACTGCCTTTACCTTCTAAGAACAGAAATATTCTTTATTTAATTACTCACAAAGGCTATACGTATTATCTTCTACCACTAAACACGCAACATCTCAAGAATTCGCCGGAAAGTAGAAAATAGAGATGTCTTAAAATTAGGTTCTCAGGTTATCTTTGCCTACATTGCTATTTGCCACATACATCGTGGAGCTAAAAAAAGTTTCGAGTGTTTGTCGGTTACTGGTGGTATTATATTATTCATCACCGCTAGGTTTATGTTAAGTCAAATTAGTATATATTTTCTCATTTCTTTTTCTTAATCGGCTCAATAGTCCAACTATCCGTAAAACTTTCTTTGCCTGGTATAAAATAAATATTATTAGGCTGTAGAGCCAAATTCATACTATATTTTGTGTGGAAAGATGTCTTAAAAGCAGAGATTCTACTGAAATAAATAAAAGAAAGACAATGCTTTAAAAGATTAATTGTGAGCAGAGAATGTAATTGAACGAAAATTTTATTAAACTTACATATTCATCGATAAGAGGGATTCGAACGCATTACTGCTATATTGTCCGTAGTACCACGCTACTATCGTATTCTTAATAAATACCCCAGGCCTACCAGACCTAGAAATAAGTAAATCAGAAGTGAAGTGTATAGAGGAAATCCTTGTTGCTTTCTAACACAATATGAATCAACGGCCTATTGGATGTTAGTGGTTGCATTTCACATTAATAATTGTTTGAAAGCTAGACAAACAGACGACTTACCAATCTAAGTGAGCTATTTACTTAAATGTCTCATACCATTGTTATCTTGAACCTGCTTATGTAGATTAAACTTAATTTTATTGTAATTTTATTTTTGTACTGATATATTGTTTCTTGCTTCCCGCATTATCCCGCAAAACGGGGTAGAAGATTACTCAACACTCTCTTCCACTCCTTCTCAATCTCTAGAATTCGAAGAAATATAGATAATTTAATGCAATGTTGCCCACGTTGCCTTAGCGGTAATCTAACACAAACCCATTCCGTATACAGTCAGGTCGTGCGCACAATTTATGATTTAAAACGAACTGTCATTGAAAATATTTACTGTCAAAAATATATTATATAAATGTTAACTTGCGAAACTCATCGCTTAGCTTTATTACCAGTGCAAGGAAATGAGAATATATATTGCATAATTCTTATTGAATCCGTCTCTGGTTGTGGTTCGTCATAGACACGTCATCTTTTTCACAGAGTAACCATTTAGGCAGAAAGAATTCCTTTAATTCCTTTTCCTTTTCGTTTTTGAACGTAACTCGTTAAATTATAGAGACCCAAATTTCTTGCAAATGTTCATCGAATTTTTTTATATATGTTACTAAAGGTTTCATTTTTAACAACAGTTTAATTGGTTGAGAAGCCAACTTGCATTTTTTCGGCCTTTACATCCCGCATGTAGTCAGAGGGACCATTGAGTCAAGTGTTAAGCTTCCGCTCCCCGCTCTACGCTCTATACTTATTCGCCGAATTCTGGAGGCATTGCGCGTTGAGTGGCGGAACTCAACGCCGCATTTTGCCTCGACATCAGAACCACGAAATTAAAATATTAATTATTTAATTTCCTCGAGTGGGAATCGAACCCACAAACAACCTGTCGTGCTCAGAGTCACTCGCTTGTGCTTCACGACTGGCCTTAAAATAATTTTTATTTGTAAATTATTATTTGTATTAGTAATAATATTATTATTAATTAGAGTTTGAATATAAAATGCTGAATCTGTTTTTTATTTGAGTGGATCGTAAAATAATAATTATAATCATAGCAACTAATGCCATTAAAATAAAAAAAATGCCGTCGGCGGCGCACCGAAGTTCCTTGCGGCTGAAAACAAAAATATTTCAAATCATCTTTCAATAGTACTTATGTGTTTATTTATTTTTCTATTAAATATCATTTATAGAATATACATATGATAATTCTTGATATAAACAAGCTATGTTTATATTATAAATATAAATTTGATATTTTTAATCTTCAACGCTAAGTAGATATCGTAAGTATCTAAAGGAAACATTGTAACTAAGTTTATATCCAAAAAGATCACAGCCACATAAGAGGAACGCGAAAAAACTTTGAAAGTCACATCTCTATTTTAGCACATTTTACCTCAAGAAGTTCATACGTGATTTTGTATTTTGTAGAACAAAACGTGGTACAATGCATAAACTTTCAACGCAAGATCGACGAGAAGCCATGGAGACAATAAAACAAAGAGAAGCATATCTGGCCCGAAGCGGTGCGACGAACCCCGTGCGGGGCGCGTCCGCCAATCGCGAGCGCGCCCGGCGGCCCGGCCCCGCCCCCGAGGCCCGCCACGCACAGTGCGCTGGGGGATGAATGAGACGCAGCATCCCTATAAAGATTTTACATCGATTACGGTAGGGAGCGAGCCGTTTCGCTCTCGCCCGAGGGCGGCGACGTGAGGTCCTCTCGCGCAGTCGCGAACAATTAACGCGCGGGGCGGCGTGTCGGCACACCACGTCACTATAATGTGGTTAGTCAGTGAGCGTCGGGGCCGAGCCGACGGCGACGGCACGGAACACGAGGTTCGAAGCGCGGGAGACCCGCGCTGCTCCATCAGCCAGCGCGCCGGCCACAGCACGGTGGAGTTCAAGAGCGCGGCGTGCGCGGGGGCCGTCGAGCCGCCCGCGCCGCCCCTGGCCACGCTGCCGGACCCCCAGCAGTTCAACATTTTTCCGGCCTTCTTCAGCCGTCAGCTGAACTTCAGCGCCACCGCGGGCGGTGGTCAGGGCTCCAAGATCATGGAGGAGCTTCGACCCAACCTGGTGGGCGGGCTGCTCGGCGTTCCCGGGCTGCTGGACGAACACCAGGCAGATGCGAAGTTCCTACAATCAGGTGCGGAAAGCAAATACACACCGGACAAAGGTCGGAAGTGTAGCAACGCGTCGTCGTCGTCTGCAGAGGAGTTCGGAGGATTGTACGGTGGAGACCATGCGGCGACGCCGCCTGCGCCACCTCTTAGTCGGTCTTTGCAAGACCATTCAGGTATGCCTGGCACTTTTGTAGGTATTTAAAAGCATGTAAATAAAAGTCTCATTTACGAAAATTTAGAATTATTTTGAGATTACGAAAAACTTGAGTTTCTAATAACATTGAGATGTTCTTAATAAAATTTTACACATTATACATATATTTTATATTTAAAAGTTGTTTTTATGTTATATACTGAATGCTGATTATATTATTAATACAATAATTCCAAAAACTTGTACAGAAACTATTTTTCTTTCCGGTTAGCTGCGTGGATGACATGTGAGTCGAAATTAATAGTTAACACCATTAATATTTATGTTTTAAGTAGCTTTGCTATTCGTGTAATCAAATTGAATTATATTCGTGTCCGAAATAAAAAGAATCACTGTATTGAAGTATTAGCTATTTAGAAATTAATTTCGTGATATAGCATATTATATTATAGCATATATTGCTTATTTTTAATCAAAGAATAATTGAATAATTGCTTCTAAAAGAAAACAATAATTAATACTAAATGTTAAAATTTGTCTTACAATATATTATATAAAATTTAGTTTAAATAGGTTATTCATTTATCTACATTGTTGTTATTTTTTTTATTGAACTCATCGTAATATTGTTATTGTTGCCCACTCTTATTTTTCATTTTCATTTTTACTTGAAGTCAAATAATAGCAAATGTGATGTTTTTTTTAAATAATATTGAAAGCACGTTCAGCATCTAGTTTATGTTCCGGCACTCAAGGCCTTCAAAATTCAGAGGGAGTTTCAACGGAGTGTAAGACACTCCGTTCTCCGACTCCCGCTGAACATACTAGGACATACTAGGTTCCCTATGCATATCTTGCTGTGTTCGGTATACAGCATGAAGATATTGAGATAGATAAAAGTACAGACAATTTTAAGTAAAGGAAATATTTTAAGTTAAAGGTACAGACAATTTTAAGTAAAGGAAAGCAATAAGTATGCATCATCATTGTGATGTAAATGAGAAATATATAACATGTTATTTGGCAGTAGATTGTCATGAACAGCTGGAGATGGAGTTACTGCCGAGACTATCAAATATAGTTGGCCACGCGTCTTGGACATGTTCTGTTTTTTGTGCTGTGTAATTTATGCTGGAAATCAAGGGAGGTCCCAGATGATTGCCGAGATGCAGTCATCGTACCTTTTTATAAAAGCAAAGGTTCACAGATAGATTGCGCAAGGCTATCTGTGAACCTTTGCCTTTATACAAAGCTTATTTTTATACAAAGCTTGATTAGCTTAAGTAGCAAAGATCTGAAACGCTGTTGTGGGAGGCCCAAGGAGGCTTTAGACCTGGAAGAAAGTGTATGGATCAAATCTTTTCCCTCCGCATAATCACGGAAAAATTTTTGGCCGTTAACCAAAAAGTTTTCCGTGCTTTTATGGACTTGATAAATGCGTTTGACAGAGTTGTGAGGGCGACATTATGGGAGATACTACCGTAGCGTTTGGCGCTCCATTCCCTCTGACTATCCCTCTAGCGTAAAGCATTTAACTATGTATGTATGTATGTATGTTTTTTTTCAAATACGAACATTTACAGTAGTTCCTGAGATAAGCTTTTTTCTATCCAACCGAGGCTTTAGATTTATAACACATGTATTATAGCTGGGAACGAAATATCTCAACATTTCGTTCCTAGAATCCCACTGCCTTCGCTGGTATCTGCGGGACACATAGTAAAGCTAAAGTATTATACATTTAAGATTTTTACAAAATAGATGAAGCGCAGTGTTCTACACCGCACTTTATCTTTTTAGGAGGAAAGCATAAAGCATGATATCAGCAATTTTCTAGTTTCTTTGACTATATACTATTACTTATAGTCTCTAATTGTATTGGATGATGCACACAGAAAAATAATAAGACTGTAATTTAAGCACTAAAGTTACGCTTTATTTATAAACATAATATTAAATTGTGGATGTATTAATTGCTCAGTAACAACCAATATTGCTGTATTATATTACTCACTTGTACATTTGCACGTGTCTTCTATAGTAAAACAAGAAAAAGTATACTGTGCATAATATTTTTTATGAAGAAGTCAATCAGGATAATGAAAAATAGTTTTAGAACATAAGTCTTTTAAATTTTTCGTCTTTTTAATTGTCTATTTGTCTGTTTGTACGCGCACATCTTCTGAACGTCAGTACGGATATAATTTTTTATTCTAATTTAGCCTATAATTCATTTTGAAGGTACACCCGATGTAGAACTATATCAGCGGACCACCCACCGTAAGAAATAAAGACTTTAACAAAAGTTATTAGGTGTGAAAAGCATTTTCCATTGACTTACAAAAGTTCAAGATCTCGAACACCTGATAAAGAACCATAATGGTTTAGCTAACCTATAGGAAATAATGAAGTAAGAAGATGCAGTGTGATATGCATTGCTTATTGACATGTAAACATCTGACGAAGTAGGATACCATAAAAGACTAGCTAAAGCTTAAGACATCCTTATTTCTTAAATGACATATGTGCAAAAGTTGTTCATTACGGTAGGAATTTATTAAAGGTTATATTGAATTCTTAAATATTGAAGGTTATATACCTTTAACAAAGGTCATCGTGACACAGTGGGTCAGTGCCTGACTGTAACTAGGATGGACGCAAATTCGATTTCGACTTTAATTATTATATATAGATTTAATAGTTCTTCCCCGTCCGGTAGAATGAAACTCGGTTTTGAGTTTTGACGCAAAATAATCTTAAATTTATGAAATTTTAAATTCAATGATAACGGGCAGTAATAGGAACAAGCAAGCTGCATACAGATCATTTATTTAGAATCTTTATAGTACTTACTCAAAGCCTTCTCGTGTCAATTTCTAGTACTATTAATCACTATTTTCATTTTGATTTTATTATATTATATTGCATTTCTTCATCTGAAAGTCTACAATTGTCTTGCAAATGAAGATTTTTTTTTTGCCTCCACGCTGTATCCCGCACATAGCAGAATAGGCAGAGGGAACATCGAAATTTTGTGTTAAACACTCCATTTCCACTTTCCACCTAATTCTTGAGGCATTGCGTGGTAGATGACTAATCTCAGCGCCGCAGCCGTTCATACCAGAGCGAGCGTTTTTTTGTCTATAAACCCACAAGCCCACAACCATCACGCTTACAGCCTTTATAATATGCTATTTTTTTTCAAAAAATAGCAGTATTAGAACGTTAACTTTAAAGTACATACAGATTATATAATTCGTTACTTTATTATTAAAATCGGAAATTAAATAATTATGTAATTTAATTTAATTAATTAACATACTTTAAAATAGAGTTGTTATTATTAAGTAAATAAAAAAATGTTTATTCATATTATCTTTCTTTTTAAAGTGGGAATTAAGTGAGTGGGTCGTTTAAATGGAAATATTGAATTCTTAATATGAACCAAATGACATCTTATCGTTGTGAAAAGTTATCGAAATAATAATTATTTAATAACTTCTAGCAATCCAAAATAAAACTTTCAATACAATAAAATCTATATAAATATGTATCACTACTGATCATCTCTTTCATGTCATTGCATTAGTGCAATAAAATAATTGAAATGGTTTTTTTTAATGGCGGCAAAACGATTAAATAAATAAATAATATTGGTTACTTAATGGGATTCCTTTATTAAATCCGAAAAAGAGTTAATCTTGACATCCGCAGTACCACGAGTCAGCACACTACGCTCTTTCTCCCCTTCAACTAAACTCCAAATGTCTCTATAATTCCGTGAAAAGTGACGAACGGAGTGTCTCAGCACTATCTTCCTTCTGTCTACAAAAGTATATATGACACAACATGCAATGTATCTGAAATTACAAAAAATTACAGTTTTATCCACAGGCGATCGCGATATTAGCGTTGCGGGTACAGTAGGTTTATATATATTTTTTTAAATAACACGAATAAATCCAATAAGAGCTTCGGTGCGTATATTTTCTAATAATAACATAACATCAAAAGTAATTAATATGCCTCTTCCATTGTTCGGAAATATTCGCCAAGTATTTTTTTTTAATATTTACCACTAGTTTATTATGTAAATAAAAAATATAGGTATATAAATTGAATATATGGAATTTACTGTTTTCCAGAAACAAAATAATAACAATATTTTGATCTGTATCTTTTTTAGAGCGAGTATGATGTTATTTGAAAATTATTGTTTATTCATGCACAGAAACCTGTGAAATAATTTTATTCTTTATGCTAGTTGTTATTCAAAAACTCATGCTATTTTTAGGATGAAACCAGTCGTGGCGCAGGGGCACAAAGTGTGTCTGTGAAACCGACTGGTTGTGGTTTCGACTTCCACTCCAGCAAATAAAATATTGCAATACTACCTTGTCTACAGCCAAACGTGCAGTTGTGCAGACGGTCTCTTCGTAACATATGCGGAGTTAGCTTAACGGATTCGATCTGTGTATCTAGATCTACGTAAAATGGCAAGTACTCGCGAGGATTTCACGGTGAGAATGAAGAAGAACGTGTTCAGCTGGTTTGTACTGTACTACTGTATCAACGACCGTCAGTATGGCTCTAGCCATGGTCGCCCAACCGATCTTCTAGTTTACCTGTCCCACTGGTAGACTGCGGCAATTACAAGCAAGGGAGAGGGCCTGGCATTTAAGCTGAACACGGCGAAGGCCTTCGATAGAGTGTGACACGGGGCGCTCCTTCCAAAACTTCCAGCTTATCGAGAATTTATGGAAGATGCTTTCATTGGACGCAGCATCAAGGTCACTGTCGACGGTCTATGCTCCGATTACATGCTCGTGAACGCTGGCATCCCCAAGGAAGCCTGCTGTCCCTTTTAACCGTACGCTGTATCTCTTGTGTATCAATGACATATTAAATCTTATCTCATTCGTTGCTATGCAGACGATAGTATAATGGACGCTGTATACTCCGGCCGCGCAGGTCTTTCTCGGGAAAACGCTGACCATTGCCAAAATAAGACTAATGCCATTCCCTTGGGAATGTTTCCTAATGGGGTGAAAGGAACTTGGTTTAATTCAAGAACCAGAAGATACAAGTTTGCGCGGTAACCACTAAAAAAGTCCCATTTGTAGTATAGTCAGTTTTTAAAATATTTCCACACTTAACGCCGAGCCCAGTATCAGAAAATTGAGTCTTGATGTTTCGAGTGACTTTTGTGTTTCGATGTTCTGGGGAACTCTTTGTGCTCGGGAACTGTGGAAAGATCTGCAAATTTTTCATATAGATCCGACATGGGTTCAAAAGCGCCTTAAAGGCTGGCAACGCACCTGTAGCTCCTCTAGTGTTATATGGAGTCCTGGGCGGTAGAAGATCACATACTATCAAGTAACTCGTTCGCTCGTCTGCCTTGCCTTGTCCTTTCCATAAAAGAAATTGCTCTACAATAATTTCCATAGTATACTTAATTCGTTATTTTTGGTAGTCCCTAAGACAAAGTTTCAGGTTTCTTATTTTAAGAATGGTGGACTTTTAACCTTAATTCCCTCCTCTTAAATGTAACATTCCGCAAATAATATTTGTCAAATTAAGAGCTTCTATACATATTACTCCAAAAGTGTTAAACTTCCAGACACTTTTAAAACTGTTTTTCTCTCTCTGAGGTAAAATTTTCAGAAACGCCGAAACTGGTCTTTACACAAATATGATTTTTGATTTTCGACATCTGGTGTTTACAATTTTTTACAAGTACAAGTTTCCTTAAAAAAATACCTTCAACATTTTTTTTTAACATTTATGAATAGAATTTGTAAAATCCTGCCTTAGTGAATTTTTACTTAATAAAAAGATCATACCTACCAATATTCTTGGATCAACTTCAATAATTAAAGCTCAGCGATGAGGAATCAGACAGTGAATCAACACGTGATGTTAGTATTGGTAGGAATCCTCCTCCTCGAATTTCCAGAAAATAAACCAATACATATAAAAAATTTTAATGTTTTGATTACGCTATATCCATTTTTATCAAATTTTTCCTTCTATTTTATCAAAATTACTTGCGCTGAATTCCTAAGTACACAGTGTTTTAATATTATTTTGTCTTTATATGACGACAATGTAGCTTACTTTTTTAGGTTATTGATTGATTTTGTAATTATCTACCGATGTGACGCTTTACGTGACTCTTTTTATCTTAAATAAAATAAAACAAAAAAAAATGTCTGCAAAGTTGATTAGCTAGAAAGCTTTTTTTAAAATAGTTATATTTTAAGAATTGAATTCAATTATTATGACTAAAATATCATTATTTCATGTAAACATTTATTAATTCAAATATTTTTTACTTAAATTATGCATTATAATTACAAGTAACAATGAATAAATGGATCTAGCACAAACCGAAAGCTTAGACCGAAAGTGCCTCTCTGTCGTTTGGTCCGCTCTCTTGTGGCAGGTCTCAGGCGCAACGTGACATTGAGGCATATCAAAATTAATTCCAATTTAAGTTGTTTTCTTCGTTAGATTTTCAGCGAACAGATTAGCCAGTTTCACATTGTGTACCATTTGAATATAAAAATTGAATCAAAAGTGGTGACTAATAAATTACCATACGATTCAAACGAAAATATCCTTATAATATTATTTTTTTTATTTTTATACGTAAATATTTATCTATATAATACTTTCCTATATTAAGTCATAATATATTTTAAAAAAATTAAATTAAGCATTTATGAAACAGTATTCAATTTTTGTACCTAATCAATTCATATAATGCTTACATAAAAATTGTATAAATTTATACATAACAATAACAAAACTGTATTCTTATGGAATACTGAACCATAAATATACTGAATTAATACATTTAATAACCTATTTCTGACACCATTTTAATTAAAATATAATCAGCTATAGAACACCATTAACGACGTCAAAGCAAGACAAGCCAGTATGTACAATTTCGGACACGTATTGAATACACACGACACTATCCAGAATATGTACGTATTACAATTTCAATTAGAGTAATATTGCAAACAATCGGCCCGAGGCTGACGTCATGAATACAAAATGTCACTAACGACCGCCTCCGCCCCGAGCGAAGGCTGAATTTTCAAGCGGGTAGGTATATGGTTGGTTGTACGCGTTTTCTACCCGCGTTCATAGCGCTGTGGACAAAGTGATATTCGCTAAATACTGGAACCGCTTTTTAATGGTTTTTAGATCTTTTTTTATACTTTTATATATATATATATATATATATATATATATATATATATATATATATATATATATATATATATATATATATTGGACGTTTTTACAATGAAACGTAGGCTATATATTTAAAGTAAATAATATTTTAAAAGATTATTAAATAATTATGACAGAACAAAATGAAGTTTATAAATGTTCTGATTATTTTAAACATTTTTTTTATTTACTTAAATTTTCTAATTTTTTTTTATAAGTTGGTAGTTGTTAGATTTAGTAATTAATAAATACTTGCAACACAGAATACAGGATTATAGTAGGTTTTGTACGTACTTAAATATTGTTGGGTCGCAATTAAAAGATATGTTCTAAAATTAGATTAGAAGCCTTTCACTTCAAGATACAAGTTTTTAATTTAGTCCCCGACAGACGTATAAAAAATTAAAACAGCACAAAAGTTTTAAATAAGGATGGTAGAGATGATAAGTAAATATTCTCGTGAAATATAAAAATATATATATTATCAAAACATATTTACTAGACGGTGCGATTACAAAATATCATCCAATCAAAAATAGCTATGCTGCCCAAAGCATCCAAAAGGATTGTTGATTAGGTATAGCAATACAAGTTATATGTATATATTCTGCATATTGTGCATTTTGTCCTTTATTTCACTTAATGAAACATTCTGACACAAAGCTAAAAGAAACAAAAGTGATTTTATTCTCTCTTATACTATCGTTATTCTGAAAAGTTTTGCAAAAATATTAAATAGTGTCGTAACACGGCCCGTAATTAATATATTTTGCACGTCCCCTCTACAATATATAGAAGTACATATAATAGGTATCTCTTATATATCTGTACCGGCAGCGCGTCACGTACTGGAGCTAACAATGGCCGCGCGGGACGTGAACGCAATGTCTTACGATCCGTATAGGATTTAACTATCATTTTAATATAATAAATACTGGAATATAGTTACGAAACGAGGTTTATTTAAAATTGATAACATAACGTATTGTGTAATGTTTTAGCAATAACTCGGCAATTTTCTATTTTAACAATTTAATTTTAATATTTAATTTAATTTTTATTTTAACAATCAATTCAACTTCTCAATTTACTTTTAGAATATTAAAAACTTAAAAAAAATGTTCGTTTTAATTAGCTTTTTACGAATATGTATGATTCGACTTTTAAATATGATTCGATATTTAATTTCCTCGAGTAGGGACCGAACCCACAACCAGCCGAAAATTAAAATATAACCTTGTACACCTATCATAATAATAACTAAAATAATATGATATATGTATTTGCTCTTTATATATATTTTTTAATTTACTCCGTTGCCCACTTTCCGCCGAATGCTTTCAGTTTTTGCTGAATTTTCGAGGTATAATGTGTTGGATGGCGGAGATTAACGCCGTGTTTTTAGACTAGTAAAATAGCCTAAATGAGTAATAATGAATTACTCCAAATGGAACTGAACCCACAACCGTCGCGTTAAAGTCACGAGCTTGTGGCAATGCCCCACGACGGCTTTATGCTTTTAAAAGAAAGTCACGTTTCCAGCTTTCTTAATGCTTAACAATAGCTCACGACGTGAGGGCGGTCTTTATCTCTTCTAAGTTCAACAGAAGCCGCCACAATATTAGTATCAAAATATATGTTGCCTGAGTGAAGAGTTAAATTAATCTCGCTTATTAATTATATTTAAAATTTAATTAAATATCTTTATTTCTCATTCTTAAGATTTCTTTTTACGCATACAAATTATTATATTACATTATGAAAAATATATTTTATAGCCGGTCCTATAATAAAATTATATACCATTTTTTTTTGTTCTTGGGAATAACAATTAAAAAAAATATCGTTACCACAATCATATAAGTATATATTCTCGTATTTTTACAATTTAATAATCATCATTTTATTTAACGAGCGCAAGTGAAAAATTCTATGAAAAGGCACATTTTTAATTATCGAATATTCTTAACTTTATTATTCTCTATATAATAAAACTATGTAAAAATAGGTTATTATTATATTCGTGAATATCATTCGATAAATATTTATCCACAAACAGATAAGTTCGAAAGAACAATAAGAATATTTGCTTTTTTTCTTATTCTTTCCAACTACAAAGAGGAAAAAGGTAGTGTTAAAATTTTTTTTGTCAATATTTAAAAATAAATAGTTGTACGTTCTTTAACTTATTCAAAACAGCAATAAAATAAATTTGCAATTTGTCACTTTCATATTTTACCTGGGGAGATATTCATCTCTCATTTGTATTATCAGATTCGTAGAATTATAAATAGTTGAGGCCATTGTTGCTGGCTGGGACAACGTCTAATTAACGCGATGGTTGCGAGTTCGACCACTCGGAGCTTGAATTTATTCCGTTTCATTTCTTCTTCCTATTGAGACAGAATGTGATGATGCGTTGAGTTTCACCTATTCAGGCCGGAAGTGCAGAGCAGACTGTGCGGGATAAAACGTGAAAGAAGAAAAAAAATAGATCACTCTTCCACTTAAAAATAAACCTATCATAAAAACATTCGACAGCTGTCCTTTGCATCGACATTTATATGAATAGCCAACGCATACTATTTTCGATATTCAATAAAGTTACATTCATTTAACAACAAACCAACAAATACTTGTAAACGGGTAAACGGGTAACCCGTGAATAGGGATGTCCACATGAAGTGACATGCGTAAATACAGCATTTATGTAGTAGGTACTTCTATAGTATAATCGGGGGCGCGTGTCCGTCGCGTGCGATACTAACAAGGACCACACCAGAATTTTTACCTGTACTTTTATAATGTTTAATGACCATAATATTTCAAATGTTTGAAATCTGATCTGTATTCTAGTATATTAACGTAATAGGTTGTCATAGTGAGGACAGTTAATAAAAATGAGGCGTGTTGAATCTTGTGGTTGAGTCTTGTGTCAACGAGAAGCTATATATTAGTTAATAGAGTTATAAATGTAATTAAACTAGCATATTTAAAAGAAAGTATTTTAATATTACAGTATAAATCTTAAGTGTTAAGTAAAGCTTAAATATAATTGTTGTTGCAAACTTTCTTTTTAATAAACACAAAAAAACAGTAGGCAAGTACTTATAAGTTTAAATGATTTAAATTGATAAAAGTGTTTTTCTATAAAATGTTATACATTAAATCCCTTTAATAACAAACCAATATGCGCATAACTCTTAAATTAAGAGGCTCTCGTGATAATAGAGAGCGCACGCGCCGTCACCCTAAATCCTATAAGCCCATTGTGACTGCCGTGACCCCAGCTGCCACTCGAAAAAAGTTACAAATGTCCAACGGGTTAAAGATAAAAACGTTTGAAGATTTTTATTAGCTTTACACTATATTCCGCAAATAGCAGAGTAGGAAGAGGGAATCTTGGCTAGCGCTAAGGCCCTCCGTTTCCATTAAGACACTTGCGTTCTCCACTTTTCGCTGAATTCCGGAGGCATTGTATGCTGAGTGGTGGAACTCAACGCCGCGCTTTGCCTCCTTACCACAGTGAAGAAATAATAATATTATAAATAATATCATCTCGGGAGGAAATCAAATCCACAACCTGTCGCGTTTACAATCGCACGCTTGTACCCTCGCACCGCACCCACGTTTGAAGATGATGACTAGATTTTTCATTACACCAAAGTATTTCTAATTGTGCAGCAGAAAAAAAATTATATCACTACTGAATAAAAATATGTATATACTAATGCAATTTAACTGGAAGATACAATCGTCTACAAAAGTAGCCCTGCTGTAAGGACTCGTGCGATCAATCAGAGATCTCAATCAGAGGGATTTGCGGCATTTGCACCGATTATAAATCTATTAAGGGTTGCGACAACATATGGACGCTGCAGGGCAAAGCGCTCTGGAGTCCCGTGGCGCCTCATAGGGTGCCAAATACGTAATCATTTTTTTTATTTTTGATATAAAATTTCTGTTTATCCGAAATCAAGATCTGAATGGAGGGAAATACAATTCAATATTTTTTTTTAATATTTTTTATGTTTCATAACTTAAAATATAATGTAATTTTATATGTCTGTCAATCAATTATCTAGAGTGAGTTACTTTAAATATCTGTCATGTTATGTTTACTTATTTTCTGGGCCATAAATTTTTTAATAAATTTTACCTGAAAAAAACCTTTACATAAAAATATCAGTTTAAATTTAATGTCCAAAAACAGCATAAAACTCTTGTACAATGTGCAATGTGAAACATCGTCTAGTGCTCTAGTCTGTTCGTATCTAATTTGATTTCTTTATAATTTCACAAAATCATGCTTCATATATTTATATTATGTTAAAAGTCAAAGTGTATCTCGTTGTCGGTTAATGAATTCATTCCATGTCCTCGCTCTGACAAGACCATGCATGGCGTTGAGTTCCGCTCTTCAACACGCAATGTCTTGATTGTGGACTGAAGATAGGATAACGAAGTTGAATAAAAATATGAATTTTCCATGACGATACGAACTATCTTTAATTTTTCCATCACAACATTTGTTATTTTAATGTAAAGAATATTGACTATACTCTGAAATATATTACAGTAAGTACAAATGATCTTATTTACAGTAACCAAATGTAATATTTTTATGGGGCCCTCATTCCTTCAACATTACACCTCTCAGGCCCCGCATCCCAGTGCAGTCATTCGACACCTTTCGGCCGCCACAGATGGCGCTTTTATGTCAATTGTCATAATTAGGGGATTAGGGCCCCCTAATGACATGTTACATTGAATCTCTGTTACGCCCCCGGACAAATGTCACACTTTGTTCGACAAATAAATATTGTGCGTTGACTTATAGCGAGTCACTACAGATTGTGTCAAAAAGTCTTTTGTACTAAGAGAGGAACTGTAGAGTCCTACACCATTTTTTTCAATATATTTCTAAAATATATATAGATATCATATATCAGTTAGAAAATAATCACGTTATCTTAATAGCATTACGAAAAACGTCAACCAAACCGAAACCGATATATACGCCGTCAAAGCATCTAAAACATAGAAACGAGCAAAAAAAACAACCTTTTAAACGTTAAAAGGCTCCGTTTACCGCGGACGCAAACACTTAGCTCCATGTTAATTAATAAGTAGCTTGGACGCCATCAAAGGGAATGCATGAATACTTACCAAACCGACCTCCGACGGTGCTTTTAAAATGTCCCCCTCTTAATTCGAAAGCTCAGGGAAACCAAAGGTAAACTGATTATGTCGCCAATATGAGATTTTTTACAGAAAAGAGTATAAAGACTTGAATATGTGAAAATTTACGTACATAAGTTAAGAGTTGATGTAGCAATAATAGAATTTGATACCGTTCAGAGGATATGAATGGTTTTCAAAAGCTAGTCATTTTCAATATTTAGCAGTCAGTTGTATTTCTAACACAGTTCGCTTTTAAAAATGATCTTAAATCATCAAGTATCAATCTCATATATGACTATGTAATGATATTTAGTCAGTTTATATTGACTAATTGGTTTTAATGATTAAATAACAATCAAGTCGGTTTGGTCAGCCACAGATTGGCATCATCATATTACAATTTTAAATACGCGAAAAGTGAAAATCGTAGTATTAAGAGTATGTATGTATGTTAATAGGACATCATACCAGGAAATCTTAAAAATTTTAATTGTTTTCTTATATAATTACCGGTTGTACCAAACTGTACCTGTACTGTACCAAACCAAGCAAATGAAATGTGGGTTACATTTCGTCTATACGCTGTCTTTCCAACGCTCAGTAGCGAAACAATATATTATTATCTATATATGTATGTATATTACAATATTATTTATAACAACAGGCAACTACTTATTATTTTAACTTGATTTACATTTTAATTCTAATACATATATTAAATATCAAAATTGAAGATTTACTAAAGACAACAAAAGAGACACTACGAAACACAGCGCCGTGTCTCTAGAAGGACTATCACGAAACAATCTATTCAATGGGACTGCACGGAGTCGGAATCATTAGCTTTAACAGTGTTAAAGCAACGCAATTACAATTACGGCGAGCTGAACTTGACCTACGACAAGGATCGATTCGACCCGCTATGCAAATAAGAAGTCGCTTCTTTGGACCGGACCCCCTCTAAATGGGGTCGAATGATAAGATAGCCTTATGCAAAAATTTAACTTGTACGTAGTTTTTCTATGGTCTTACTTCTCGATTTGATTATTACACGTGCGTGCACATAATTTATTTATAATATTTCTCTTTACTCTCTTACTCTTTTAAGTAAATTCTAAATGCATTGATCACAAAAGTATTTATTGCATCTTATATTTATCATATTATTCTTAGAATTATTAAACTATCCACATAACATTTCATATAACCCATACATTGTAAGCTAGATTCTTATATAAAATATACTTATTCAATATAAAATACAGTCTCCATATCACTTACTCTCTTAGGTACCGGCATAACTGGTTTAACTTGAAAGAAAAATTTTCTTTTAGTTATAGGCCTAAGTAAATTTCTTGTCTTTGTTTTAACCACATTTTTTATTTCACTTGTATTCTCTGCAACAGTACTATTTGTGGAAACTCCAGCCGGAATGTTGACTATTACGATTGTAGGACTTTTCGCTTCAATATTAGAACTATTCATTACTTTAACCAGCGACGGCAAAAGATTAATAGAATTTGCGTTTGAATCATTCAAATGTAACTTCGACAGAACTTCATTGTTATTCAATGTGATGTTTTGAGAAGCAGTGTTCTTAAATTCTATAAGTTTCTCAGTAGTTGCAGCTATATTATTTTTAGGTATTGCATTTGAATTTAACATTTTACTATTATTAATTTTATTTATATTTTCGCCATCACTATATCCATTATTATTTACTTGCCTTGGATTGTTCTCGAAGTTAGTTGAAGTTGGAACATTCGGACGGCCCATACGAAGTTCTTCGTCGTTGATATTAGAGGGATTCCCGATATCATCACGCTCTTGGGAACCAGAGTAATCATTTTGATTAGTACTTTCAGGTTCTCGATTGAATTCACCTCCAGGTTCATTAGTAGGGTAACTTTGCTGTTGTGGCGCGTCGTAATCGTTATTTCTATCATAATTCGTATCTTTATTAGTACCAAGGTTGTAATCTGGATAGTCGTTGCGTATATTTTGATTATTGTTAAAATTTAAAAACGGTAAATTTAGTGCTTGCTGAGGTGCTCCATTGTTACCACCGAGTAAGAGATTCAATAACAATCCAGCATCACTAGATGAAAAGAATCCTGCTGAAAACATTTTGTTAGTCACTTTAGTATTTAATAATTTTATAGGGGATATTATTTAATTGTTATTTTATAAACTACACTACACTTTCTCTCATTTTCGTAAGTTGATATTAAAAAATCTTTGAGGAATAAATCCAATCTCTGTCTCACAAAGCCAGTCTTAGATTACAAAAAAAATCAATTAAAATATAAAATACGTACCCGTAATTAAAGAAACAAACAATATGCAAGTGGAAAAGTTCATTGTTAACACGACTATTTCATAAGCCAAATATTCGTTTACTAATAACAGTAATTGGTATAGTAGTTAAGACAACTGTTGATATAAGATCGCCAAATAGCTTAAGCCATTAAAACTAACCAGCCTATAATCGTGGTGGTTGAATATTTTTTGTATAATAATAATATATTAATCTACTTTAATAAAAAAATATATGGCTATATTGGATTTGTTTAATAACAGTACACATCGACCGTTTCTAGGGAAAGTATCGAAAGTGAAAAATTTAAGTACTTTTTATTGCTTTTTTTAACTACTACCAAGTATAGTTTTCGATTACATAATTTACAATCGTTTAAAAGACGCATAAACATTTTTTTTTTCATTTTCAAAAAATCTTTAAAACTGCACTTCTTAGTAGTTTAAAAGAGCATAAAATCATGGCGAGTTTTCGCTTTCGATGCTTTACCTCAGAGACTATCGAGATATTGTTCTAAAAAATTTTTAAACGTTATTTTTTTCTTAATAGCAGAGGGAGCCTTTAAAAAATTGAAGCCAGAACCGGGCGGGACCAGCACGTCGGGTGGCACATCAGCGTTGTCCCCTTCGCTAGGCCCTCAGCACGCCGGTCACACGCCGACCACAGCCTCCTGTCCTACGCCCGCGAGACGACGCCATAGAACTACATTTACACAGGTAAAAACTAGGAACAAAATTCGCAACTTCAAATTAAAATGACCTTATTTAAGAAAATTTAAAGAGTCGTTATATATAGGCATCTCGTTTTATTTTTTTAACAAAATCAGGAATATTGAAGATTTCAAATTAGATCAACACAACATTTTAAAGGAAAATAAAATGAAAGTGATATTGAATGAGAAATCTAAAGAAATATCTCGTCCGTTAAGTGTAATGTCAAAGAATAATACTTATTCACTTGTGGTAAATATACTTTTCACTTAAAGAACGTCAAAAGATGAACGTTGGAAAATATTTGTCAATCTCAATTAGTTGTTTCTATCTATACACAGCTTAATATTTATAACTATATAGATATGTTATTTCCCTTTAATAGGAACAACTAGCAGAATTAGAGGCGGCGTTTGCAAAGTCTCACTATCCAGATATCTATTGTCGGGAAGAGCTCGCAAGGACAACAAAACTCAATGAAGCAAGGATACAGGTACATTTTCTTTAATTATAGTCAAATAATTCAGTGCATGTACATATATTACACATTACATTTATAAATAAATCAGCTTCACGCTGTATCCTGCACACAGCATGGTAGGCAGAGGGAACCTCCGTCCTCTACTTTCCGCCGAAAACTGGAGGCATTGCGTGTTGAATGGCGAAACTCAACGCCTTGCTTGGCCTTGACACAAGAGCAAGGAAATGAAAATGTTAATTTAAATAAATATTTTATTTCCTCGAGTGGGGATTAAACCCATAGACGCGTTTACATTCGCACTTTCTGCCTTTGCGCTGTGACTGGCCTCATTACACTTATATGTACATTATATTTATAGTAACAAAAATACTAAGTCATGGCAACATTAGTTAAAACACTCAACCCATCGCCTTTATTCCTTTTCTTGAGTAGAATTGTCGAAATATCAATGATGCGCGAATACTCGAATAATTTAATTTGGAGCGTAGGCCGGAGGCGGATTGAATTAAAGCGCCATCTGTCGTCCTCGTCCGTATGAATACGAAATGCTTACAGTCACTCGCGAACGATCCTTATCTCAGTTTTAAAATTGCTCAATCCCTCCGAGACACACTATTGATTTATCCCAAGAGCACCTAATTCGGAGTTTTAGATATTTTACCCCGAATACGACTTTAAGTTTTACGACTTAAATCATTATGTGTGTGTAAATAATACAAAAGAGTATTTTTGACAGTAAAATTTTGAGATACTAGTTCGTGGTCACATATTAAAATTGATGATTTCATAATATAGTGGAATATATTATCATCATTTATCTGGTCAACGCGCATCGCTATCTGATAGAACTGATTGTGCATTTCATAAAATGCAACCATTTTATGATATGCTCGATTATTTCATGAAATCGTCAATTCTACGATATGACTACGACATTAAGGTCTTAAAACGTAACATTTTATATTCATTCAAACATAGAACTTTGCTACACTATAATAACATTTTATTTTATTATACATAAAAATGAAAAATAACATTAAGAAATGACATAAGACTTTTGCATTTTACCGTCAACATGTCATGAAATGTACGCATATAGCATATTCCGAAGTGCCAATACACGTAGCTAAGTAGCATCGAAGCTCGTAGTAGGGTGTAGTAGGTACCTACCCGTGCACGCGCTTCGTTGGAGGCTATTAACGTTCGGGCGACGCTACATAAGAATGTAAACGTTAAAGACGACGGCGACGTCGAGTTCCCTTCTAGAGGAAATTTCGATATAAAAATACAACATCGTCGGGCGGCAGGGTGGGAGGACGGAGGGTGGCCCCTGAGGCATTGCAATCCCATCAAATGGATCCGTAACGAAGTTAGCCGCTCATCCTCCCCGCGCGCCTCTCGACATTGTCTCTGCCCTCAAATGAATTCTACAATTGGAAATAAGAAAATGTTTTGTTGGATCCGTGCTTTTTCAGGCAGACCATTTTGTTCGTGTAACACGCCGCTCGGGTACATGGGTTTTTTTTGTTGGAACTGTCTTCGGGATATTTAATGAATTTGATCTCGATGTTAAAGCGTCTTTATAAATAATTTATAGAATCGTTAAAGTTTCACAAAATTATTTATATTCATTGAAGATTGAAATTTTGTTTATTTTATTTTTGTTTTTACATTAAAGTTACTATAAAGGCGTTACGTACTTAGTCTCTAAGTATATTTAAATTTCGAGTTAAAAATAAAACATTGCTTGATTATACAACTCATATAAGCTTAGTTTTGAATTCTTCTTCTGAAAAATTCTTCATAAAAAATAGTTTTGTCATCGGAATAGTAAAATTTATATATCTCTACATTTAAAGATCAAGATATAGTAATAATATAAAATCATTTAAGATATATACTTATATGAAGTAGTTTATATATAACCATAAATACAAATAATAAAGTTCAATGTATTTACTACTACACTCGTGTATTACTTACAAGATTTTTTTTTAACAATAATAAAATAAAAGCTCATCTCATGTTGAAGATATCCAATAAGCGATTGTAACAGATCGCTCTTAAAAAACTCGGAAATTGCTTCGTTTTTCATCACAACGCGCGCGGCGAGGGACGGATGTCGAATTGCTTTGCGAAAAAACTAATATCCCCTATGTTCCTTTACCCTATTCTATATACTGGTTATTTATAATGTATAGCTTCTATTGCATTAGGCGTAGGGTCCAAATCACTAGTAGTGAATTGTGGGATGTATCGGTTTATTTATATGAGGAGTGCGTCCGGAGGGCGTCTCCCTTGCCCTCTCCCTCGCTCTGTAATCAGCTGTAATCACCATATCAAAGTACGCACGCCTCATTCCCGTTGACAACACAGATTACGGCCCAACGCGACGTTTGTACTTTGTTTTAGAACATAACATGTTGGGGAATTAATCAGCTATTGTACAATTTTTGGTTATATAAAGGATATACAAAAATATATTGTATGCATTGGTGCAGTTTTAAGTAAAAGCTAATGGTTCAAGACATATTATTTTACATGGTATAGAAAATTTTAGTAAATTATACTATTATTATCAGCTTCACGCTGTATCCCGCACACAGCAAGGTAGTATTAAGTATTAAGACACTCCGTTCCCCACTTTCTGCCGAATCGCGTGTTGAGTGGCAGAACTCAACGCCGCGCTTTTCCCTCGACACCAGAGCAAAGAAATGGAAATATAAATTTAAGTAAATATTTCATCTCCTCGAGTGGGAAACGAGCCCACAACCAGTCGGTTTTACAGTCACACTTTGACTAGCCTCAAATATAAATTAAGTTTTTTTTATATTATTATAAATATAAATTGAAAAATAAGGAGCTACTCTTCCTCTTTAACAAAACTTTTTATTTTGTTATAGCACTCACGATAGTGCTTCAAACTTAATACAAGCAAAGTTACAAAACATATTTATTTATATATCTATATCTATCTATATTTTTCTATGTACATTTTTATAAAAGTTACCAATTCTCATCAAAACAGGTGTGGTTTCAAAATCGTCGGGCGAAATATCGTAAACAAGAAAAGCAGCTACAGAAAGCGTTAGCGCCTGCAGTGCTGCCTGGCTGCAATGGAATGATGCGGAACATCCAGGGTTATAGAGGTTACCAGCCATATCCACATCCTAACACTATCAACAGATATCCACAGGTAAGGCAAGAAATATATATATGAATTACGTTAATTATTTCGCTGATTGCAAAATCAATATAAATGGTAAGATATTGTAACACGTGAAGGAAGTGGTATATTTGGGAAGTATGTTCAGTAGAGATGGAAAATACGAGATGATTTCTACCTACATGGGAAAAGCGTATTGCTGCCGGTAACAGGGTTAACGAAGCCTTAGCTTATCAATGCATTGATGAGACGACGAAATGTCAGCACAGCTGCGCGTTTGGGCGTACACAATGCAGTGTTGGTACTGACGCTGTTATACGGCAGCGAAACATGGGTATTACAGAAGAAGAATGAAAAAAAAGATGAATGCTGTGGAGATGCCATGCTTCGTAAGATATGCAGAGTTAGCTAAGCTGTTCGACTCCGCAATAAAGAGATATACAGAATGGCAGATACTAGCGAGGATGTACCGGTGAGAAGTAAAGAAGAACGTACTCAGCTGGCTTGATTCTAGGATATTTTTAGTATTAGAAAATACAAACGTAAAATGAGATATTTTATGACAATCTGTAGCCTAATGAGTTTGAAGTATAAACTAATTCAAAGGCTCTCTTAATAGTTAAAAAATATAGCATATACTTGTTGACCTATAGGAGCAAAAATAAACCTTATTTATATTATTTACGCAGATTTTAATGGGATAACCGAATATTCTCAAATATCCAGGACATTTTCGTACATGAATATAATGTACAATTGTAAGATATGTTGTTTTCATCAAAAAATAGTTCCAAAAATGCATATGTAAATTTAATTGAATAAATCACATCTTCAAAGAGAGGTATAATTTAAATGTTAATAAATGTATATTATAAGCATTATTACTATATTTTTCTAATATGTACTCGTAAATAGCACTAGTGGAGCGCATTAAAATACAGACATTTTGAAACTCGGTAAATTAAGAATCAGGAAAGCAAATAACGCTGTTAATAAGCTTCAAAAAGTCTGTTTGTAACACATGTTAATAAAATTAAATACCAGATCACACAACAATAAATACCAATATTTACAATTACAACAAATTAAGAATCGAATCGCCACCTTCAACACGAACAATAAGACAAAATAATTAAAATTTCGCTATATAATACGGACTGCATACCGGCGCGGTAACGAGTGCATTGTCCGCGAGCAACGTCATACATACCGTATTTGCGTTATTTTCGGCGACCGCGCCACGGCCCAATGTCATTAAGGCGTAATCAGAGCGACTGATTAGCGCCGCACGCTAACGAGCGATCAACGTTTATGCTATAAATCTTCTTTGTACTATTGGAAATTGCTATTCAATAGCATAGTTTCCTAATGGTCACTATGTATGGTAACTTTATATCGAAATGATACCAAACACAAAATGCGATATTCTGATGTACTTGATTTATATTACTGCCGTACTATGAAAATCCGTCCAGTAGTATTTACGTAAACGTAGTACTTAAACATTCATTCCCACAAACTTTCACTTTTTTAATATTAGTAGGATTTGATAGTCATGACAAAATTCATTTTAATCATTTACTTTGACTTATATTTTATGCAATTTATTTTATATAATAGCTGCATACATTCTATATCCTATCTTATGTTTGAAGTTTAATAATTTTTGTAATATTCTATTATATATGCACCTCTGTGATATTTCATTGTTAAAATCACGAATATTTTGTATTTAGCGATTTGAGCAGAAATATAGAAATATAAATAAATCATTTTTATTGTAGAGACAGATACACCAATTAGATCAGTAATTAGTAAATTAACCGCTTAACAATATACTTTAAATTATCAATCATAAGATTTCATCGACTTAGATCGTGATAAATATACATTGAAAGTATTAAGATATTTAAGGATCGTAGTTCAAACCGTATAGTAGAAAAGTAGTTTATGAAATTTACTTTTTTGTTATTTATTTAACTAATAATAACAATTTTATCTATATATATGTATATATATATATATATATATATATATATATATATATATATATATATATATATATATATATATATATATATATATATATATATATATATATTATAAAAGTTGTTATAATATAATTTTTTAACATTAATTAACAATTTATTTATTTAACCAGCAAATAATAAATAACCTATTACTTACAAAATAACGATTTAGTAACGACCTTTATAATGTCTGGTCTCATTTTTATAGTCTATAGTAAATATTTTTATATACGTTTCTTATTATTTAATAACAACTAAATATAATCGTAATTTTATAGTCTTCTTTTTTATATTGTAATCAAAGATTTATAAAAAAAATTCTAATTTACAGATATGTTTACATTTGAATAGATATAAAAACCACAAATTAAAACAAAAATAAATGATATTAGAACGCGGAAAAAAAGATAAATAAAAATAACATTGCATTAACCTCATATCTATTCAGATAAGGATTCATATGTCGGGGAATTATAATATCATAAGTTTACATTAAAGAATGTTGAGACAATCGATAACTAGCGGACATATTGTGGGTTTTTAAAACTAATTTGACCGTAATAGCTTTTCTGTATTTAATTTAAACAACAATAAAAGAGAGCAATTTTTTTTTACTAATTTCGTCATCAAATTTATTCATCTTTGTAGTGATGTTAAAAATGGTATAAGAATCCCTACAATGAATATTAATTAATAAAATAAATAAGTAAATCAGCTTCAAGCTGTATCCCGCACACAGCAGGGTAAGCAGAGAGAATCGAGTGTTAAGACACTCCGTTTCCCACTTTCCGCCGAGTTGTGGCATTGAGTGTTGAGTGGCGGAACTCAACTCTTCCGCTTTGCCTGCGACGAAATGAAAATATAAATTTTAGTGAAAATATAAATATTTCATCTCTTCGAGCGGGGATCGAACGCATAACCAGTCGATTTTACAGTCACACTCTATAACGCCTCCGAAATTCGGTGGAAAGTGAAAGGTTAGTACCGGAGGGTTAGAACCGGAGTGTTAGTTACGACTCCCTCTGCCTACCCTGCTACATGCGGGATACAGCGTGAAACTGAAAAAAGTATATACTTGAAGAATTTAAAAAAAGCAAATAATATTTTTAAAAAATATATTAACGTACATATATATTTTTAAGCTTGAGACCATATTATAAAACCGATAAACAAGAAAAATTATTTATCAACACGTCGCGTCGTGGCAACACCGCGGTATTAATACTTTCATCGGCCGTCGCATTACCCATTAGTGGAGTGTTGATCGTGATGAATTACAACCGCGACGCGATCGCACATTTTACTACGCATATGTCCATATATATGTATGTATATGTATGGGTACATATAAACAAGTGTTTGTTCTTTTTCAGCTTCACGCTTAATCCCGCACATAGCAAGGTAGGCAGAGGAAATCTAGTTTTAAGACCCACCGGTGCCTACTGTGAATTCCGCCAGAGAAAAACTTAACACCGTGCTTTGCCTTATTACCAGGGCGAAGAAATGAAAATATTAATAAATTATGACATCCCCTGAGTGGGCTTATGAATGCGACACGACCTCTACGTTATTTTATGATTGAAAAAAAAAATAATGCTTTTGCCGATAATAATTAATAATTTTAATGTATTTGTATAATAACACATATTTTAACAATAGCTAAACAGGTATTGTTGTTTATAAAAGCACATATCGTACGAAGGTTCCATACTCTAGAGCTCTAGCTGTTTCGCTGGCCTGCTGTTATTAGGAAACTTATTATTTTTACTTAAACTATATATTATATTATAAAAAGCTATATATGATATTGTTAAATAGAAACCACAGCAATACACATACTAACAGTAAAATTATTCCCAGCATCACGGCAGCTACGAAGAGCTACAAAAGGACATTTTTTCTTTGTCCCAAATGGGCGGCGGCTCGTACCCAATGCCGCAAGGTTTCTCTATGGGTCACGGCGCCAACATGAGCGCCGTCGGCATGCGACAAGATACTATGGGTAAGTTATAGTTTCGTTTCATATAGACTATTTAAACCATTTTGTATATGGTAATTAAAAGAAATTATTTAAAAGAAAGATTAAGCATAAATAATGTCTTCTATATCATCCTATGTATGTATGTATGTATGTATATATGTAAAGTGACTTTTACTATATTTAAAAGACAATTTAGACTTTATATTTGAAGTTTAAAACTGACGACTTGACGTGTAAAATAATTTAATGTAATAAATATATTAATTTCTAATGGATGGATTTTATGTTAATTTATAAAACTTAACCATTTATAGGAATCTATCTTAGTTAAATATAAATTTATATATATACGAAACTTTTACTGTTGATAAGTTTTGAATAGTAAAATTAGGCAAAAGCTCTTACATTCGGTACAAAACATTATTATTTCGCGATTTCTAGCAACTAACATGATGAATAATACAAAATTAAATGGAATTGCAACTAAGATATAAGTTTGAAGTGTAAAACAAGAAGCGGTAGACGCGCGCGGCAGCTTTCATCAACTTTCTATTAGGACCGTCAAGGCAATTATAAAGTTGCGGGGTCCGGATGATCGCAGCCTCGTTTTTATACAAATATCCCTTATAATAATGAGAAAACTTGCTCTTTGCTGGCTACGACTAAGTTGTTCCAGATGATCTCGAAAAAGAGGAAAAAAAACTTAATTACAATTTATTAAAGTCGTGGGAATTCTTTCTTTTGGTCTTTGTTAAAGTGTTTTGTCACAGTTTCATCAAAGCGTACTAACGGCCATTAAACTCAGTTTAAAATGTAACTTTCTCAATTATTTTTTTTATTGAAACTGTTTAAATATTAGCATGTAGCATTCGCTGCTTTGCACTCTCTTCCTACGTCACGCCCACTGACAACCGACGCCTTTGAGTTAAGGTTAAAACGATATCATAATCATAAATTAATACATTTAAGATATACCTGTAAGTAAATGGTGTGCTTGTATTTACTGGTATCAGTCGTAGCTGATAGAGATGTACTCGCATCACTAATTCAATGATCCACGAGTTTGCGGCCGGAGATTATAAATCTCAAGTCAACTCAAGACGCAATAATTTGTACTGAATATATTTGAGATATGTTTCATGCATGAAGTTTTGATGGTAATCATGTTGGTAGTATTCCGTAGTATATATCTATTTAAAAAAATATTAATAGTCTGTGTAACAAAGGAAATTATAAATACAAGTTAACAAAAATCAGCCTTACGCTGTATCCTTTACATGACAGGGTAGACAGAAGGAACCTAGTGTTAAGACACTCCGTTCCCCACTTTCTGCCGAATTCCAGAGGCATTGTGTGCTGAGTGGTGGAACTCAACGCCGCGCTTTGCCTCGACACCAGAGCGAAGAAATGGAAATATAAATTTAAATAAATATTTCATCTCCTGGAGTGGGGATCGAACCTACAACCAGTCGCGTTTCCAATCAAACTTTGTGCCCCTGCGCCACGATCGGCCTCAATAAAGTTAACAATTAAAAGTAAAGTTAACAATTTTTATGATACAGCGTTACATTGAAATATTGTATTTATCTATATAATTATAAATAAACATATTTTTATAAAATATAAACGCGGCAAACCGTGAAAGTTAGAGTGCCGCGAGCCGGATTTCTGCGTAGGAAAAAAAACAAGTAATGGAAGCGAGGCATCGTACCGTAGATATTCTAATAAGAAAATTTCCACTACATTTACTTTGGCGGGCGTCCTCGCGGCGTCTTCGCAAATATCTTATTTCCTGCGGCGAGATTGCATCTTGAGAAAACGCGAGGGTCGCCTTGTACCTCTCACGACCCTCCGGCCCCACCGGCTCGACTACATTTATGTCTATCACTATGCGGTGAAGCTGGTGAGGGTAACTGCTACGAGCCTCCCTTTATCGTTGCTATGAGATTATATCTTATAAATATTGAACATACAAAACGTTATGTTGTAACACGCTAACACGTGTCGCTTAAATATATAGTATGTAGTAAAATAAAATATGTTTCGTATTGTCCTTTATATACAAATAGATAATGAAATTTCACTCTTCGCTCCACATTTAATAAACGTTACTTATTGCCTATTACTAAAATTATGAACTAATTCAGTTTCATATTTTTTTTGTATAGATTCGTCGAATTCTAAAAAATATTTAAAAAATAATTAAAATTGTACTAAGATTTGATTACCTATATAAAAAGGTTATATAAGTAACGTTTTAATTTTTTATGTCACAATAACATAACAAAAACTGTTTGCCTGTGACGTCGGTTTACGGATGAACATTACCGTCATAAGAAAATATTGATGATAAATTGAAATATTATCACTGTACTATAATTACTTTATATATATTTTTAATAGATTTTTTAATAATAAAACATTTCGTGCCTGTCTATTGTTTGTTCCGCGCTCTCGCTTGCACATTCGTCTCGGGTGAAACGTGACAATGAATCATATTTTTTTGTGCGTGCCGCTGACGTTCCTCGATTTATAAACGTTATCATGTCAAAAATGAAGCACCGCGCCCCGTACCAATCTATTATTATTAATATAATAACAACTATTTAATATACACAATTTCTTCACTCTTGCCATCATTTGCTAACTGTAAAAGTTATCTAAAATAAATAGTATTCTTAAAATATCAAAAGCTATGTATATAATGAAAAATTATTTGCACTAGGTATGAGCGCAGAAGACGAATGGTACAACAAATCACTGTCTGCACTGCGAATGAACAGTGGTCACCACGCGAACCTGGCGGCGGCGCCCATGCTGCAGTACCAGACCTAATCGCTGCTACACGGCGCCGACTACTCGCCGGCGTCGCACGACTACCCTCCTCCGTAGTCGTCGTATGGGCAGCCCTCATACGTAGCGGTTTTTAACCGCTTATATTCTAGCAGTACTATTATACTGTATTGCGGAAACGGTATCGTTAAATGCTTGACACAATTGTAGAACGTAACATATGGTTGCTGGCTAATTTGATAAATCATGATAATGTAAGCATCGTATCAAACACGATTGAGATTTGAAACTCGCTCGCTAATGTGTAGAGTGATGTGGCAAAAATATATTTTTAAAAGATACGGAATTTATGAAAATATATTGTGAAACATATTATTTGTTAAACGGACATTTGAATTGTTGAAAATGGTATGCTATTTACTTATTTATGCATTGATTGTATACTAATTTTACATAAACAAGATTTTTTTTCATTTAATTCAATAAATGCTTTATGAATGTAAAATAAAATTCTAAATTAACATCCTAACAAATGTTCATCAATTGTAATTTCGTTTGTCGTTTCATATAATATTTTTAATTAGAACTATAAAAATATTAAATATGCAATCATAGAATCCACATATTTAATATTCTAAAAGTAAAGATTCAATTGTGTATTGATCTGACTTGTTACCAAAATTATATCGAATTGATTCGGTACGTCGGAAACGTACTTAGGAACTATGTATAGGTACAAAATAGAATTTTAATTTATTAAGAAACATTTGTTTCCCTATAAACGTATATTGTGTATTCTAGTCATATTGTACAGCCATTTTGAATTGAATAAGTCTTAAGTGTAGGTGTAATATTTTCATGATTGTTGTATTGATTACGTGAGTTAATATTAAGATATTTTTGATAGCTCCAACTTACGTATTTACGAGAAAAAAGTATTTTCACTCAGATATTATCCGTTAATTATTGAATTTATAAATTACTTTTATTATTTCATATTTATAAATAAGAAAAAAAAATTGTCCTCTAGAGACATTTGCTTGATTTTTAATATTTCAAAGGAGCTTTCAAAAATATATGAACTAAGTTTTTAATAATTGCAATACAGCCCGTGTAAATATTAAACCGTTTGTCTGATACTTTTAAGGTGTTAAGAGCTCAACGATATTATAATATTAAATTATTATTTAGTCGAATTATATTATTAAGAGGCCAATTCTATTATATTCAAAATAAATCTTATAAACTGGTGATTTGAAAAAAAAGATTGAAATAAAGAAACTTTACTTTTATTTATTGTAAATTTATATAAAATTTTAATTTACTCTTAACGTTTGTTTTCTTTCATTTCAAATATCTCATTTGAGGCGATACTTAATATACTGGGATATTTATTTCCTTCTTTATTTAAATAAATCTTTATTTGAAATCAATTATAGATAAAACACAAATGTGGAAGTATAATTAAATAATTACCTACAAATTTCAAAGCGGTCAGTCGCCAGTTTGTAAGATGCCTTAACAAACCCGCGCCATTTGTCTCGATGCTAGTCGGTTAACTGAAGTTGTAGTTTTATATATTAATATAACATTGTACTTATCATTCCAATTTTGTACAGTATACGCAAATCATAGTAAAATTCGTTGTCATTTGAAGGCCACCTGTGCATTTCTATGTAAATATTATCTTTAAGGGAACTTGTCTTATAATAAAACATGTGTAAAATTAAATAAATTGTCTAAAACGTATGATTTGTATTATTTTATAATTCCTCACTTCGCCACCGTAAAACCGACTGGTTGTGGGTTCAATCCCCACTCGAGGAGATGAAATATTTACTCAAATTTATATTTCCATTTCTTCGCTCTGGTGTCGAGGCTAAGAGTGGCGTTAAGTTTTGCCACTTAATGTCTCCAGAATTCGGCAGAAAGTGGGGAACGAAATGTCTTAACACTAGGTTCACTCTGTCTACCCTGCCGTGTGCGGAATACGGCGTGAAACTGATTTAAATTTGTAATTTAAACTAGTTAATTTTTTATCATGTACATTAACTCAATTAAATTAAATAAGGCAACAAATATTCAATTCAATTCAATTCAATTCAAAATATTCTTTATTCAAATAAACTTTTGTAAGCACTTTTGGATCGTCAAATGAAAATATAGACAAAAAAAGCTACCACCGGTTCGGAAGGCAGTTCTGCTGAGAAGAGCCGGCAAGAAACTCAACAGTTGCTCTTTTCAAAGTCAATGGTATTATTATATTATATTATATTATCTGGCAGCAAAATAAAAGACAAAGACTATATAAGTAGAGTTTATTTACAATTCTGGCTCTGGAATTGCATATTGCATATTAGTAATAACATTTTTTATAAGAAACTTGGTTAATTTCGTGTACACTACTTTTTCTCCTCTAACGGCCTTCCAGTATAAGGACGCGTCGCGTCGCAGCTTTTCATTTTGGCCACATTCCTGAAAAAATATAAAATATATTATAATTTCTCACAAAAAAAATGGAAAACAAAAACGGCGGCTCGTTTTCACAGGGCATAGATATGTCCATTCCTAAAATGACACTGAAACTTTTAGATACCTATTTAATTCGGGCTTATTGGAAAAAATATTGTAAATAAGCAATTAATAGAAATAATAATAAATAGAATAGAAAATATATTATTAATAATAATTAACTAAAACTGTTTTTGAGGCCAATAGTGGCGCAGGGGCCCAAAGTGTGACTGTAAAACCGACGGCTGGTTGTGGGTTCGATCCCCACTCGAGGAGATGAAATATTTACGTAATATATGTTCCCATTTCTTCGCTCTGATGTCGAGGCAAAGCGCGGCGTTGACTTCTGCCACTCAACACGAAATGCCTCCAGAACTCGGCAGAAGGTGGAGAACGGAGTGTCTTAACACTAGTTTCCGTCTGCCTTCCCTGCTATACTATGTGCGGGATACAGCGTGAAGCCTGAAAATCCTTAATAGATTAATTAATCCTTAATTACATATTGTAATTAAATAAAACATACTTGGCAACTGTTCTCATACGTAATAAGACCTTCAGATGGAGAATCTGGGAGGAAATCGTCCGTTTTAGATCTACCAAATAGTTCATCATATTTCGTTTTAATTATCTCGTACACCTGGAACATAACGAAACGTGAACTATGTATATTTACAAAAGCTTCAAACTTAAGCAAAAATGAAGAATACATTGAAAATTATTATCGTTTCTATTCTACTTGTTAATTTCACTGAATACTTTAAATAAAAACAAATAAAATATCAAGTTACTAAGTTAGTTAAAACATATTTTTAGTGATAAATGTCGTTTAAATTTTATATTTTTTTATCTTAACGCTTAATGCTCCGCTATAGTGATAGCGGAGTAAGAAGAGGAAAACAAGTGTTAAGATATACTGTCCCTCATTAAGTCACATGCGTTCTTTACTTTCTTTTTGAGGCATTGCGTATTAAGTGGCAGAACTCAAAACCGCCTCGTTACCAAAGCAAAAAAATAAAAATAAATAATATTTAATTGTCCCGAATAGGAATCTAACCAAAACCGTCGCGTTTACAGCAGCACGCTCACCTGCGTCAGGGCGGCGTCAATTGAATAAATATAAAAAACAAAATAATAAATGAGGCCAGTCGTGGCGCGGGGGTACGAAGTGTGACTGTAAAACCGACTGGTTGTGGGTTCGATCCCCACTCGAGGAGATAAAATATTTACTTAAATTTATATTTCCATTTCTTGCTATGTGCGGGATACAGCGTGAAGCTGATTTTTTATTTCAAATATATATAACCATATTTCCTCCTCTCTCGTAAATATCGTACAACAAATGGCTAAATTGTTCCTGGTACAGAGCGGCTATCCAGGGCTGCGTGAAATAATCGAACAAATCACTAATGAGATTCATCTGAAATTATTAATTGAATTTAGTAAATTATTTATAAAGATATAATTTTTTTTATAATTAATGAATTTTTCGTGATTGTTAAAAAATTTTTTTTATATCTAGGATAATGAAATAAATAATCTTTTTTCTTTCTACTTCACGCTGTATCCTGCATGTAACAGAGTAAGCAGAGGGAACCTAATGTTAAAACATTGAGAACGTAGTGGATTTTTTCTAGGTACAATAATGTTTTTTACTAAATAAATTACTAAAATTTTGTCAAGTATTGAAGTCAAGTTTATACTGACATTGAACCTGTTAAGCAAATTATTAAAATATGCTTCATGTTTCCCATACAGTTGGCTCAACGCGTCACAAGAGAAGGGCTTCTTGGACAGACAATCTATAGAGTCGACGCAATGTAGAGCATTTATTTGCAATCTAAAGTAATTTCGCATTTTGTCCGTTATCAATACATGTCCCTGGAAAAGAAATAAAAAAAAAGCTTCTTATTTAGTTGTTTTAAAAAATCTAAAAGTCAGCTTCACGCTGTATCCCGAACACAGCAGGGTACAGAGCGGAGTAAACCTATTTATAATATTCTGTTATAATTTTCATTACTTTTAGAGTTAAAATCTTAAATCATACATCTAAAATTGATTGAGAAATGACACGCTAGTGTTAAATTGTTGAATAGTTCTGCAGCACAAATAAGAGGAACGGTTTTAGTAGTAGTTACAGCGTGCGGCTGAAATATAAAAACTATATCGTAAAAATCACTATACCACCAGTGTACATGTATTTATTCCCCTTACCTTTACTTTTCCTTTTTCCTTACTTCCCTTCCTTTTAAAAAACTTCCTTCCTTCCCCTTTTTTCTTTTTTTCCTTTTTTTTTTTTTCCTTTTTGCCTTTTACCCTTACAAAAAAAAAAAATTACTTATTTTTTTTAAACTTACTTATTTTTTTTTACTTACTTATTTTAATTTACTTACTTAACTTTTCCCTTCCCTTTACTTTTAATTTTTAAATTCCCTTTCCCCCCCCCCCCCCCCCCCCCCCCCCCCCCCCCCCTTTTTTTTTTTTTTTTTTTTTTTTTTTTTTTTTTTTTTTTTTTTTTTTTTTTTTTTACTTACTTATTTATTTATTTATTTACTTTTTATTTACTTCTTATTTAATTACTTACACACTTACTTTTTACTTACTACTTATTTTAAATATTTATTTACTACTTACTTACTTACCCCTTTACTTACTTCACTTACTTACTTATTACTTACTTACTTACTTACTTCTTACTTACTTCTTACTTCTTACTTCTTACTTACTTACTTACTTACTTATTTTTACTTACTTCTTCTTACTACTTACTTATTACTTACTTACTTACTATTTACTTACTTACTTACTTACTTACTTACTTACTTACTTACTTATTTACTTACTTACTTACTTACTTCTTACTTACTTACTTACTTACTTACTTACTTACTTACTTACTTACTTACTTACTTACTTACTTACTTACTTATTTTACTTACTTATTACTTACTTACTTATTTACTTACTTATTTAAACTTATTATTTAAATTTAACTTCTTACTTACTTACTTCTTACTTACTTACTTATTTCTTACTTACTTACTTACTTACTTCTTACTTACTTAACTTACTTCACTTACTACTTACTTACTTACTTACTTACTTACTTACTTTTACTTACTTACTTACTTACTTACTTTTAAACTTACTTACTTACTTACTTACTTTTTATTATTTACTTATTTACTTACTTACTTATTTTACTTATTTCTTACTTACTTACTTCTTTTTCTTACTTACTTACTTACTTATTACTTACTTTTTTTACTTAACTTACACTTACTTCTTACTTACATTACTTTTCTTACTTACTTTTTCTTACTTACTTACTTATTTACTTACTTACTTACTTACTTTTTTATTATTTACTTACTTACTTACTTACTTACTTACTTACTTTTACTTACTTACTTACTTACTTACTTACTTCTTACTTACTTACTTACTTTACTTAACTTACTTACTTACTTACTTTACTTACTTACTTACTTACTTACTTTACTTACTTACTTACTTACTTCTTCTTACTTCTTTTTACTTACTTACTTACTTACTTATTACTTTTTTATTTACTTACTTACTTACTTTTATTTACTTACTTACTTCTTATTTACTTTTTTTTTATTTACTTACTTCTTACTTATTACTTATTTATTTATTTCTTACTTATTACTTACTTCCTTACTTATTTCTTATTTCCCCTTACTTACTTACTTCACTTATTTACTTTATTATTACTTACTTACTTATTCTTACTTACTTTTTACTTACTTATTTACTTACTTACTTACTTACTTATTACTTACTTACTTTTTACTTACTTACTTACTTATTATTTATTACTTACTTATTTATTACTTACATTACTTATTACTTACTTACTTTTACTTTTCCCTTTTATTTACTTACTTCTTACTTTTACTTACTTCTTACTTACTTATTTATTACTTTTTTTAATTTTTTTACTTACTTAACTTATTACTTACTTACTTACTTATTTTTTACTTCTTTTTACTTACTTACTTACTTATTACTTACTTACTTACTTACTTACTTACTTTACTTAACTTACTTACTTACTTACTTTACTTACTTACTTACTTACTTACTTTTACTTTTACTTTTATTACTTACTTACTTATTTATTTACTTCTTATTACTTCCCTTTTACTTATTACTTACTTACTTATTACTTACTTACTTTTAAAATATAAATGGGCCATGTTGACGCAATGGTACAGCGTTGAGTCCCGCCACTCACCACGCTGTGTCTCTAGTTCAAGCGGAAAGTGGAGAACGTAGACTACGTCTTCCACAGTAGTACGTGTAGTGTCTTAATACTTCTTTATGTTTATCCTTCTATAAAGGTAAGAGATAAAGCGTGAAGCTTGTTCAGCTACATCAATATAAATAATCCCATGGCCAAGATCAAATTAAAATTGACTTTAAATCTTAGCTGATTATTGGTCAGAGTGCTTGAAGGATTTCTAAAAGGCGCAGCTTCAAATCCCACGATTCAAGTATTTTCTCGTGTTAGTTTTAAATAACACTTTAAAAACATTGAAAATACAAAAAAAACTTTTATTACAAACGTTATGAGATAAAATATTTAGAAAGTCTCATCAGTGTGAAATATATTAAATTAAAATACGAGTATATATAAGTAAAACTGCATCAACATCAACTAAAGAAACATAGAATAAAACATCCAATAGGATTGTATATTATACTTTACTTGAATCTAAAAAGTAGTATTTACGAGAGTAAGCTGGAACTGTATCGTTGCATGACCTCCGACGGGACAGCATTAACGCCGGCCCCTTGCGTCACAAATGGATCTAGCTTCTGCAGTAAGAGCATCGCGAGCTGGAAGGTATTACCATTTACTATTCGAATGCGTGAGTACTTCGTAGCATATTTCATTCAATTTTTAATGTTTACTATTTAATTTTTGAGAGTTAATAGCAAAGTGTTATTATAGAAGCTTTATATATTAACAATATTTTTTTAATTTCATTAAGGCCAGTAATGGCGCAGGAGCACAACCGCGCGTATAATCGCGACAGGTTGTGTTGTAATATATTCATATCCTCACTCTGGTAACGAGGCTAAAGCGCGGGGATGAGTTGCGCCACTCAACACGCAATGCCTCCGGAATTCGACGGAAAGTGAAGAGCGAGAGTGTCTTAATGAAAACGAAGTGTCCTAACACTACCTTCCCCGGTCCCCTCTGCCTACCCTGCTATGTACGGGATATAGCGTGAAGGTAAATAATTCTGTACAAAAATTTTGCTAGTAGCATTGCACAAGGGTTTAAATTGATATCATTTTTGTACAACACGTTACACATCCGAGCGATCTAACTAACAAAGCGATCCTATTATTTCAGCGCGCTCTACATTTTTGTACAAATTCACTGTATACATAGAATAATATAACTCCAAAAGTGTATGATAAATATTATATTCACATAAGTACGCCTATAAATACATTAATATTTATTCAATAACTACTGTGGTGCGATAGGAACGGTGATTCCGGAGTAATTTCTACTTGGGAGAGAGAGATTAATTTCATTTTTCTCATTGTGATAAGACAAAGTTGTGCGACTTCGTGTTCTTGACACTAAGTTGTAGTCTAATTCATAGACTGTCATGCGGAAAACCTTGAATGCTGAACCATATATTTACATCTTATTGCTTACTTCTCATAATTTTTTTAGCTTCACATTCTATCCCGCACATGGTAGGGTCGAGAGAACAATCTGAGAAACCCATTCCCATTAAGTCACTGCTGCTTTTTACTTTCCGCTGAATTCTTGAGGCATTGCATGTTGAGTGATTGGGATTCGAACCCGCTACCTGTCGCGTTTAAAGTCAAGCTTGTGCACCTACCAAACAAGACTAAAGCTTAAAGCTAAAGATTAAGATTAAAGCTATACAATAACTAGGTGACACCTACAACAGATTGCTATTTAAATTTAAATATTATTTTAATAAATAAAACAAAAAATTACAAACCGCTTCTCCCACATCTTCAGAAGAATAATATTTATGGAGATATTGCTGAGCGTAGAGCCGTCGGGAGTACTTGGTGCAGGGGCCGGCGCCGAGGACGTACGGGTCGTTGGTCTCGAACAGAGGACCCACCACGAGACCACCGTCGTAGACCAAACCACATTCGTTTATTGCTAATTAAAAATATTGTTAATCTATGAATTAAATGTCAATTATTCCATATAACTATCTATACTTTAAAAAAATATTAAATATTAGAAATCATAATAAAATTTTAAAATTTTTAACCTTTAAAAGCATTCAAATCAATGGCCTTAACTCCATAATAGAACAAGGCGAAGCACGGCACATGTACGGCGCACAACGCCGACGTCAGCCGCAGCCGCTCCGCGCGGGCCTGCTGCAGCGACCAGCCGTGGAAGTAGCACCGCCTGTATGTGGTGATACCCAGCTTCTCGATGCTAGCTTGAACTCTTTCATCAATCTGATTAATCAAATAAAAAACTACACATTGTATCCTTCATATAACAGGATAGGCAAAGAAAAATTAGTGTTAAAACACTCCGTTACTCCACATGCAGGCGTATTTGGGAGTTTTTTACTTACAATTTGGTTTGTACAATAAAATACCTTTTTTCTGAAATTCAGGCTTAACATAGCCAGAGCACTTTCATTTGATACCACACTTGAACTAGCGGGATTTTTACCTGAACTAGTACTACCTATAGAAACTAGCTGCCTAATTTCATAATTCTAGGTCAACCAGAAATACCCTATGAATTTTGATTCCCTTTATTGTGTCGAAATACGCGTTTTTTGCTATATAAATTATAAACGGGCACATCTTTTTTCTTACAAAATGTAGTAATATTAAACATATTTCTACATTTTGTAAGAAAAAAACATGAGGAAATCATGGGGCCGTAGATCTAAGTAATGGTTTGAATTTCAGCACGATATCCGTAATAAATAAATCCGTATAAAGTTTTCCTGAGATAAAAGGCCTTGACAGACAGACAAACCGACAGACAGATTTTTTAAAATATGATTAAATTAAAATTCTTTATAAGTCGAATTATTAGCCTATTTATGACTAACGCAGTAGGGGTATAACGCTGTGCTTATATTTATGACAATAAATATAAAAATAGTACCATTTTACATACCATCCAAACGTTTCATTAAGGACAAATTATTTTAGCCTTAATTACTTAAAAAATAAAGTAAAGTAATAGTTACGGTTTCGTTGTTAAAGCAATTAACCCTCATTTGAGTATTGTCCTCAGGTGGAAAACACTCTACAAAGGCAATGTATTCTGGTTTTACGCCAATTTCTAATAAACCGGCTATACAACTGTACGCTTCGAGGCATGCTCCATATACGACTATTTTATTTTCCGAACATAGATATCGGCTAGTATCTCCTAAAAAAAGATGAGTTTTATAAAATGTAACAATAGTTGTTTTTTTTATTATTATGTTGTGAAAAGAAGAGAAGAAGTTCTTTATTTGAACACAATTCATTGATTTTTATTTATATATAAAATCAAAATCAGCTTCGCGATGTATTATAGCTGCACACAGCAGAGGCAAAGGGAATCTAGTGTTTAGACACTCCGTTCCTCACTTTTTTTGTATAATGTAGAAAATTACATTAGCTTAGAATGTAAATTACATTATTATTACACCATATTTTTCCATTGTTTTCTTTGTATATTTTAATTATTAAGTTGGTGTAATAAAGTATTAAATAAATAAATAATAAATAAATCTGCCTATGTAGCAACTTCACAGGAGACAAAAAAACAAGTTATTAAAAAATTAAGAGTAAAAAAAGAAAGTTGATTTACATACACTACTATATCAAATTAATATACATATACTATCAGAACGTTTATATAACTTCAAAAATTAATTTGTCGTCTCTACTATATGAAACAAAATAAACATTTATTTTGTTTTTTTTTTACACTTTCAAATGGTACAAAAATGTACGAGTAGATAACGACAAAAAGAGATTTAGCATTTTTACACTCTAGGCCGACGATAAATTTGAAGCAAAAATATTGTTATTTGTATTATCTACGTTCATACATACTTATTTAGCATTGAATATAAGACCACAGACTAACTTGCATCAGATATCATTCGCTTAAGTTTTCGTAGACAAATGTTGGCTTCGTGTGGACTATTTATTAACATAACATTCTCTGGCAATTCTGATGGCGATGGGACACTGTCCGGAAGATACTTCGGGTCCGACATTAAAACTCTGTCACACGGCTTACCCTTTCTAAAATATGAGATTCACTTAAAAATAGTGTAGTCTTATTACTAGTGCACAAAATATAAGTCAAAAATAGAGTATAAGCTACAGAAACGAACATAAATATTTTTTGTCATGAAAATACGTATTCGAAATCTATATTGAATCATGTTAATTCACTTTGCAATAAAGAATATTAATCAATATGTTAAATCCATTTAAATACATACAACGATACAGTGAACATTTTTATTCATTTATGGTAGCATACAGTTCGTGGGGCTTAAGTTAAGCTTTGCATTTGTGCGAGTGATTATAAAAGTAAATCCGGAAAAAACTTTTAAAAATAAATTTAATTATTAGACACTTATAAACAAATTTGCGAAAAAAAAATATTTAAATTTCATCATCATAATTTTAACTCTCGTCTGTAGTGTCGTTTAGAGTGAATAAATGATCTTTCCGTTATATTATCAAGAATAAGGTTGTGTCCACATTTTTTTTTACTGCTTGGTCACTTACATTTTCCCTTTTTTGTACAGTGACAGAGACTTTATATTTCTCTTTTAATAAATTGAACACAAAAATAAAATATGTGAAGCTGCTATCAGTACAAGTGCAAGTGCAGGTCGGAAGCCAAAAAGTAGTATGAACTGGTTTAAGCTAAGGAATTGAGGTTTCACCTACACTATATATGAACCTCGCGACCTCGTGAAGGTACATAAATACATAGGAAAAGAAGGATTTTTATCTATAGAATTGTTAGTACCTTATAAAAAAACTAAAGTAATTAAAAAAGAATTCTCACGAGAAGAATAAATAAATCACGAAAAAACGGGACCATGTCAGCCCCAATCGGGACATTTTAAATTTAAAGCTAAAAATCGGAACGTCCCGCCAAAATCGGGACGTCGGACGACGCTCATAGAAAGCTATACCGTTCACTCTATAACTTGTTAAAATGTCATTAACAGAAAAAATTGCAATAGTGAAATTTTGTATAAGTATGTGTCGTGTGACACATACATATAAATATATACTCCATAAATCGTGGCGCAGGGGCACAAAGTGTGACTATAAAATCGACTGGTTGTAGGTTCGATCCCCACTTGAGGAAATGAAATATTTATATTATATTTTCATTTCTTCGCTCTGGTGTTGAGGCAAAGCGCGGCATTGAGTTCCGCCACTCAACACGCAATGCCTCCAAATCTCAGCGGAAAGTGGGAAAACGGAATGTCTTACCACTAGGTTCCCTCTGCCTACCCTGTTGTGTGTGGGATACATACATTTTACATACATTCATATAAAAATCTTATTTTATATAACAATATGAAAAAAACTTACTCTATTTCTTTAGCGATTTCAAAAGCGTTCCTTAAATAATCAGGATGCTGGAATTGTTGGCCGCATGTCAAAATTAACTCGTCATAGAACTTTACGCCACTACCTTTTAGATGTATACATTTTTTCTTCCTACAAAGTTGAACTACTGTTACTGTTATTTCTAATTATTATTATTTAATGATAACTGTTTAATGATTGATAATTATTTTTATAAAATTAATGATCACGGTTTCGAACTTTGTAATATCTTAGTAACATGTAACTTTTTTAAAACGCAAAAGTCAAAATATCACCAATTCATATCCAGCAGAAATGAAATGTCAATGATAATATAAATCAATCAGGAGGAAAATATATGTAATCTATTTATGTCACACTTCTCATCCATCTGTGCTCAAAACTGGAATTGACTATACGACTATAAAAAATCGAACAGAATTTAAGCTTTCAGAATTTTGACAGTCGTAGCTTATCCTGCGCACAGCTAACCCGTAGTGAAATAATTTGTGCAATAAAAAAAACTATACAATAAAGGTTCTAGATCTGATAATGTCTCTCCAGCCTATTTGATACTGAGATAGATTGTTATTGTTTTTTTTTTTTGTAATTACTACTGGTGAATGTGAATAAATAAATAAATAAATAAATAAATAAACATAGCATTTAGAGCAGTGGTTCTCAACCAGTGATCCGCAGAAGCCTAAATATGGTCCGTGAACGATTTTAAGTGTATGACTGGGGTGGCGAGGCGAAGTGTCTGTATGACTATCACAGTTAATTTTTATTGTATCCACACGCATAGTGATCCCTGCCACCGAGAATGATATAAAAGTGGTCCTTGATCAAGAAAAAGTTGGGAACCCCTGGATCAAATTTTTTTTTCTTAGAGATATAAAATTTTAGATATGTAATAGAACAAAATAAAATGTCGCCGGTCTATTCATATATGCATATGAATTTTATGTTTTATATTTTGTAGTTGCGGTACAGTTATCGTCCAACGAATTCGATTTTATTTTCGTGCTACTGCGTATGTTACTCAGTAAATCTATTAAAAAGTATCATTTTATTTTATCTTTATTATAAAATAAATACAAAGTTAAATTTAATAAAGAAATCCTAATTTATTACGATTTTAATAATTTTCTAATTTAACAAAAAAAAAATTAATGTGCCTGAAGGTGTCCTATAGAAAAATGACATTGTAAAAATACATATTCTTATAACATTTTTAATATGTCGAAATGTGTATAGGACCTTCTAATACACACATCTCCATATTTTAAATTATTAGATGTAAAGAATTCAGTGGTAGGTGGTTCATTCTATATTTTCTTCTTTCTATTTATAGATATTACAAAATATGGTGTTCTTCTTTTTAAGACGTTATAGCAGCATAATTATGTATCAGCTACGCTAAGATTTCTAATCTTCACGCTGTATCCCGCATATAGCAGTGTAGGCAGAGGGGTGACCTAGTGTTAAAACAATTCGTTCCTTACTTTCCCTTGAATTTTCAAAGTATTGCGTGTTGCGCGGTAGAATTCAAAGCCGCTCTTGTGTCTTGGTACCAGAGTGAAGAAATAAAAATATTAATAAAGAATAATCCATTCTCTCCGAGTGGGGATCGAATTCACAACCGTTACGTTACAGTACTTGTGGCCCTGCGCCACCTCGTCGACCAACGATCAAAAAACATGAAACTAAAAAAATAAAAGCGTATCACTTAATTATATCAGCCTAAATAAAAATCCCAAACGAACCGATCAATCTTAACCATAACGGCGGACATGACGTCGACGTAGTAGCAGAAGGGCATGCTCTTGAGGCGCGCGGCCGCCGGCAGCCCGTGCTGCGACACCAGCGTCAGGTTCGTGAACGTCAGGTACTTGGATGAGGGGCTGCCAATGCCAATTATGTTTGTTTTATAGGTCTGTTTAAAAAAAATTAAGTATTTTTTTATTTACATTTTAGGGGCTACAAGCTTTTTTCCGCAGTGGTGATGGGTGAGCAGAGAAAACGTAGAGTTAAGACATCCCCACTTTAGGCATAATTTTGGAAATATTGCAAGTTGATAAGTGAAATTCAACGCCGCCCCGTATCTAACAGAACGAGAATGAAGAGAAATAAATATAGCCATTCCAACAGCAAAAATTGAACCCATGTTTACAGTCAAGGTTATTCAACAACGCCACAACAGCTCTTCAATTTATCATTATTTATATTACTGTTATAAAATAGATAAATATTTTAATCAATCAAGTCTCGTTTATACTAGAATAATCTTTAAATCTAAATAAGAAAATCATAATATGCTAAATAAATATATAATAACTTCTCACCCTAGAAGTAGAGCTTCTAGAAAAGCGAGTCCCGTACGACTTGCACCCACTACAACGATGCTATTGTTCACGTGTACTTTCGGCAGGCTAGTCAATGGTCGCTCAATAGACCACAAAGCGAATGGTGTGGCGCTATAATATTAATTAAATAATGTCAAAATAATTCATTATAATTGTATTTCTGGAAAGGATTCCAGACACAACAAAACTGTATTGATGGAGAGGCCACTTTAAAGTAAAAATTATTTACAAATTATTATATCTTGAAAATCGGACATAAGACACAGACGGACGGTATACAATCTGTCGATTTTACGAAGGAACCTCGTTCGTTCTGGTCATGTTTTGAAAAAATAACTTATTAAATCATTAATTTTATATTTCAATTCCTGTTTATTATCGCTTCACCCTAATTGTTCAAGTGCAAATAAATAAGAGCCGTGTATGTGACATGTACATGTGTATGTACATATGATACATTCCAAGTGTCTAAGGTAAATCTGCCTTCAAATAATAAGAATAGTATATGTGTCCACTAGAAAAGTAGTACTAGTAGCCTTCTTAGATTATAAGATGATGAGTTTTAATTATTTAAATCAGTAGATTCTAGAGTAACGCGTTTAACAAAACTAACTCTACCTTTATAATCAAGCGTTGAGCTGCGCTTTTAATCGACACCAGAGCAAAGCAATGAAAATATACATTTAAATAGATATTTCATTTCCTTAAGTGGAGATCGAACCTACAACCAATGCGCCACGTTTGGTCTCATTAGTTTAAATTTAAATATTATTAATAAATCATTGCAATAATAATATTAAGACAAATTTTACTAACATATCTTTAACTATCTTATCTAGATTTTTATTTCCGATGTAATTTGGTATAGAGCGACGCCGACGTACTGGCATCATATAACTCGCCAAAGACATAAGATTTCGAGTGGGACTCTACAAAACAAACAAAATTTAAAAAAACTTTTTTTTATTTAGAAATATAATAAACAATAACATAGCTATGATTTTCGTTATACCCACTTATTTATATAGTAATTACTTACATATTTTCATTTTCCTTAATTTAATATTGAAATGACTAGTCATTAACTACTTTTGATAAATATATAAAGTCAGTCGCGGGTCACTTTAAACAGTAATTTTGTAACTGTAATATTTTATGCGATATATTCGATCTCATCTGAACGCAAAATACATATTTTATTTAAAATACTATTAAGCAAAAAATTATAACAGTTATTTACAAGAGTTAGCTATCAATATGCAATATCGATCATCATATATTACTAGTATTAAAATAGTAATATAATGAGACTGTGTCATAAGTAGTAAAAAGAAAACGATAGCATTTAGTTCTAGCAAACAAAGAAATATTTATAAATCATATTTACCGCATCACCCTTCGCGAACAGTCTACAGACCCAAAACAGAGTGGTATATTTCGTTTGTCGCAATAAATCTCGCAAATACCATCGTCCGTGAGGTTCCATAATCGGCGACATGACACACGCTAATATCTGTATAATATTTTAATTATTTCTTAATGTTCCATTGTCATTAATATGTATATATAAATTGACTGGTGTATCGGCCAGTTGTAAAAATTTACTACCAACGTGGAAGTCGTAGTATTGTACTGTATATGGTGTCATTTTGTTATTTATCAACACTTATTTTAATTTATATTTATTTACATGTACGCTAAATCCCTTAAAGCAGGACAGGCAAAGAGAAAACAAACTTAAAACACTGCGTTCATCATTTTCCAGCCCATGATATTGAATGTTGAGTGGCCAAACTCTACGCCGAGCTGTTTGTTACCAGAGCGAACAAATAAAAATAATTAATTCTTAGTAGGGATTGAAACTACTACTATCGTGTCTACAGTCAGACGCTGCTCCATTGCGCCATGATGGCTTTACACATGAAAATAATTGAAATTATTTTTTTTTTTCAAATATTTCATATTAAATAAAATATCGTTTTGAAAATAAATCTTACGGATGCGTCGGTTCCAGATCTTCTAGGGTCAATTTCCAAATCATACTGAGTTCTGATTGACGTGGCGTCTTCTAAAGGTCTAAAATTATCCAAATATTCTAAAGCATAGCATTGCTTGTAACAATATATGGGTATTAACAGGTTTTTAATATTTAATATTTTTTCACTTTTACGTTTTATTCCGTTTAATATTGTAGGTAGGGGTTACCTAGTATCAGGACTAGTTGGTTACTTTCCGCCCAACTTCGAGGTATTGTGTATCAAGGAGCGAATGAAAAAAATCTTATTCTTATTTAATGAAATTAATTTTTAACCATTTTCAAATAAATATATTATTCTATGTAACTATTCCATGTAAAAATATAGAATAAATTGGAGGTTTGATAATTACACGCGACATAAATGATGTTACTATAAGTGAGGACGTCGTGGCCCAGGAGTACAAGGGTGCGACTGTAACGCGACGGTTGTGGGTTCGATCCCCACTCGTGGAAATGACTTACTGTTTATGAATATTTTCGTTTTATCGTTCTGGCACCAAAGCAAAAATTCCGGCGTTAAACGCCACTTCCGCCACTTAACACGCAATGCCTCGAAAACTTCATTGAAAGTGAGGAAGAACACACTCCGGTCTTAACAGTAGGTTCCCTCTGCCATCCTGCTGAGTGCGGTATATATCCTGCTTTATTAATCTCTATAAACATATTCTCGAAGTAGGGTAATCCTATTTATAAATAAATACAACGTACTAATTGCATATATTATAAGTAATAATAATTGAATTTTAATAGGTATTATGCTTACTAGTAAATAGTGCGTGATTTGAGATCAAAAGATTTTCTTTTTAGCTTAAAACGTTCATCTAAATCACCTACGACAATCTACAGGATAGATTTTACTAAAAGAAATGTAGACACCATATAAGAGCATAAAAAAATACCATTTTGTCCATATATTATTTATATATAAATAAACTTTTTACCCAATAACAGCTAGTCCAATGGGTAGATTCTGGCTAAGGAACACAAAAGGTATCAGCGACGCCGAATGGAAGCTTTCCTCCACTAGATCCAGCAGATCGTTAATTCTGGTCGCGTGTTCCAATACCTTTTGTAAATGTGGTATGTCGTATACTTCTGCGTTTCGCACTCTGACGTCTCTAAAATTTGAAAATGACAATTTGAAGATGAATCTACTTGTTAGGAGAAAAAAGAGTGTAGTTTTTATTTTTTCTTATTTTTTTTCAAATTGTTATTAATGTTGAATCGTGAAGCTGATTTGATATGATTTTGATATTTAATACTTCTATAATGTATACGAAACAATAAATTTGTACTCCCATGTATGTTTCTCGTGTAAATACACTGCGCATTAAAATAAATATACTTTACATACATACTTTAGTATATTTTCTATATACTATATTCTCTGATTGACATACAACTATTTTTAACATTGTTCCACACTTTGGAAATAAAAATATTTATTTAGGAAACATATAAAAATTTGAGCGTCCTGGTCGGTTTCCAGGAAACGCGGGTTCGAGTCCCGCCATGTTCAAATTTTTATACGTTTTCTAAATAAGTATTTGACATGCACCTAAGTCTAAAACCAAACACAACGTTGCCGAAGTTTTTGTTGTTTTGCATTTAGACAAGAACAAGACAAAAATTGCATGTTTTTTTATTTATATCTATATCTACTTTTGTTTATATTACACAACTTACCCTCTTACAGAGTTGATATGAGCCACATATAAAGTTTCATTGATAAATCGCATGCGAAAACTAAAAGGCGTGACCAGCTGAAAGAAAATTTACGTTTTTCTTTATATATTTAATAATGTTTAAGTAAACGATTGGAATATTTACAGAACTAAAAAAAAATATAAGTATATACCGTAAAGTGCTCTAGAAGTGGGAAGCATGTATGGCTGGATGGAAGGCACATAACACAATAGTCTTTGTCGGGGAATAGCTCATAAGCTGCCTCAAGCATGTCGAAACCATATCTAAATAAAAATATTACATTAACATAACTACGACGCCAGTCGTGGCGTAGGGACGCTAGCGTGCGACTTTAAAGGCACAGGTTGTGATGAAAATATATATGTATAATACTTTAATTCTTCGCTCTGGTGTCAAGATAAAGCGTGGCTTAGAGTTCCACTCAACACGCAATGCCTCTAGAATTAGGAGGAATGTGGGGGACGGGTGTCTCAACACTAGGCATCCTCTGCCTACCTTATAAAAACCATATAGGTAACTACAATTTTAAAAATGTTTGTGAATAAGTACACAACTTTTCCAGCATGACAGGGTAAGGCAATAAGTAATAAGCTTCGGTTGAGGCACTCTGTGCTACGCTTTTCATGTCGATTTGAGACATTGCATCTCGAATTGCGGTAGATATTTATCAGAGCAATCAAATTACAATTTTAACTCGAATTCGCTCCTTTTGAAGACCATCCAAGATGACGGAATTTGCACTAACAAAAAATTATCCAAGCCTGAAAATTTTAAAAAGAAACCGATACGCATAAACAACAGTTCGAAACTAAAGCCAACGTCCCTTCTCGAAAATGTCTTATATACTCGTAGATACGCATATATCTAAATATCTTTGTGTTGTAACTTGTATGTATATATTTTTAATTATTTAATACACATACATATCCTTGTTTTCTAGGATTTGTATACAATACAATTCTAATATTGTCTTAGGAAATCTATTATAATAGCTTCTGTAATAAAACACGTTGCCACAATCAGGTAACTCTCATACCGTAAAATATAATAATATCTTCAAATTATCTTACTACGTAAAGAATCAAAAATAAACTATTTATTAATTTAAACGTGCATATATCACAAAATCAACTTATGTTAATCTTATAAAGTTAAGCTTTCGTTCGGTAATTTCGCTTATTCTGTCTGTTATTTAAGCAAGTCTTTATATTCTGATAAATCTAAACAAGGCTGTCCATATGGCTATTTATTTTTGCAGGGTAAGCTGGAATTGTACTTGGAATTACATAGTAGTTTTTTTTATAGCACAGACTCTATATCCCTGCGTACCCATTGACATTAAATGTTTAACCTAGTGTTAACACATCCCGTTCCCCACTTTCCGCCGAATTTTGTAGGCATTATATGTTGAGTGGCGGAACTCAACGCCGCTCGTTGCTTCGAAACCAGAGCGAAGAAATGGAAAATAGAAATATAAATAGATATTTCATTTCCTCGAGTGGGAATCGAACCCACAACTGTCGCGTTACAGTCACACCCTGGTACCTGTGGGACAAGACGTACATTTGCGTTGACATATATATTTAAACTAACCTCTCATCATAATCTGGATGCATAGCGAACATTTCAAGAAGAAAAGCGTTCGGGCGACCCGAGTAGCGAGCAGGCTCAGGAGGCTTGCCCTGTGTACTTATACATGTTCCACTTGCGTTGGCTATGGCAATTACGAAAAAAGTTATTGCTATTAAGGTATAATTTTTATAAATATTTGTTTATTGTAGTCTTAAAATTAATAAAATTTGTTTTTTGCATTGGTTGCCGAGTGGCGATATTCCACGCCGAGCGAGAAAATGAAAATATTAAATAAGTCATTCCGACGAGTGGGAATCGAACACAAAACCGTTGCGTTTACGGTCACCCCTGTACCACCGGGCCATTGCGGCCTCAATTTTATATTATACAAGGAAATTGAGATTTCTTATAGAAAGTTTGGTTGTATTACATCAAATTAAATACAAGTCTCGCATAAGTACTTGTTTTAGATATAATTCTACATATAATTATTTGGAAGATTTCACTTACAAAGTTTCTTAGGAGTCCAATTGTCTATATACTTATTGTCATAAGCTGACTCTTTTTCATCTAATTTAAAATCTTCCGGGTATCTAAAATGGAGCGTAAACACAGAGTAATGCACAATAGAAGGCACTTACCTATCGTTTAAATAATGTAAATTTCTGGAGTGTTAACGTGAAAGATATATGGTTGGTATTAAAGATATGGTTTGGTTCCCAAAATACAAGTTATCACTGTATTATTTAAAACAGTGTAAAATTAGCATAATGATGAATAAAAATATATTTATTTGTTGAGTAATGTCCAAGATAATAAAATAATCCAAAGTTAAAAATCATAGGTAAAAAATAACATGACTAACTTTTGTTTATTCACAAGATCATCACTAGTGAACAAGCGTGGCAACCTTAACAAATCTTTATCAATATTAACAATATCATATTCTAGTTCATCTTCATCTTCTTCTAACAGATTTAAAATGTCCAACTGAGAAAAAGATTGATGCGTAGCCCTGTCTAATTCTTTATGGACTTCTTTGAATTCGTCTTCTTCGAACACCCATGTAACCTAATTATATCAAAAGATCTTTAAGTTTTTTCTTTTACTTTTCAGCTCCACACTTAACAGCTTAACTTCTCATACATGACCGGTCGAGGGAACCTAGTATAAGATACTATGTTCCTTATTTTCCGCCGTATTCTGGAGGCATTGCGTATTGAATGGTGGAACTCTACGTCGCGCTTTGAGTCTACATCAGAGCGAAGAAATGAATTTAGTAAACGTATAAAAATTCCCGCTACGTTCAATTTTTTTCTAAATAAATCTTTCCTAAGTGTGGAATAACACTTTAAAATTGTTTAAAAATAGTATTCTCTCTTGCCAAACGATAATTCGTAGTAGATATCTTTGGGTAGCGGAAATTTATAAAAATGTCCCTACAGAGTTACTAACATAAATAAGTTGTAACAAGCGTATAAAAATTTCGACGCAGCTCGATGAAAACGTATGGCTTAGTGGTCAAAGCGCCTGGTCGGTTTCCAAGAGGCGCGAGTTCGAGTCCCGCTACGTTCAAATTTTTATACGTTTTCTAAATAAATAGTCATATATTTATTTACGATAAATAATATATTTAAAAAATATATATGTAAAAATTTACCCTTGATTTCATATCCTTTGGAATAAGCTCCTCTACATTCGCATCAAGTAGTGACTCAAATTCACGATTAGTTGGAACAATACTGTTGATTATGAATTTAAAAAAATACTTTAATATAAACTTCTTACTCTTTATACAAATACAGTTTGCGTTTATTAAACCAACTTGACTAAATAGCTATTAAAACTTTCAAGTGCAGGCCATTTAAAAAATCCTAACAATTTCCTAATAAAAAATATCTATATTATCTATTAAAATACCTTATCACAGAATCTTGATCTCTAGGCGTAGGCGGAATATCGATATGTCTTAAGCCGGCGAAAGGTGACAACTCAAAATTCTCCTCTAAAGCCTCATAATTTATTTGCGTATTAAGACACATGACACCAACCGCCAGCTCCTTGTGCTACTTGTAAATAAGGTAAACAATTATTCATATAGTCGTGGGTGAATAGTGTGAATATTTTGTACCGATATCTATATAGTAGGAAATAGGAAAACGTAACAAAAGTATGGTATTTGATTTATATTAGCATTACATTTTTTTTCACATTTATGCTACGCATTCCGTACTCGACTCATTTATATTGAAGTACTGCAAATCCGGTAGGAACCAGTTCAGACGTTCCTATTTTAAGTCCAGGAAAATAAATATCCCGATCGGGACAGGCAATTCCCACTATTCTCACAGGTTATTCAACTTTTTATTACTTTTAAGTTTAAAATTAGTCACTACCAATTTTATAGAAACACAAATAAGTTAAATGGAGAACGGGGTGTCTTAACACTAGGTTCCCTCTGCCTACCCTGCTGTGTCCGAGATACATTGTGAAGCTGATTTATACTTGCAAGTTATGTATCTATGTATAGCTACTCTAAGAATTTATATGCCTTATATGGTAAACCAAAACAATCTCGTTTAAGTATAATAATGTTTTTCCGTTTAAAAAATATTTGATATTGATATCTATCACCATTAGTAGCTTTATTTGAAATGCAAATAAATGGATAAATAATAAATTAAATCCTCATTTTTTTGCCCCACTTTTAGCGAAAGGGTCACGCTTTTAATAATTGAAATATTTAACATTCTCTCTTTTCACCGACATAAAATTGTACGTTGGTAATGTTGGTAGGAAATAGAGATAGTTAATGCAATTATCTAATCTGCAATCTGTAATCTAATAAATTAGAATCTACTACCTATAAAACAAATATACTATTAGATATCGGGATCCATTATATTAACATCAAAAACAACGCATGACATACGTGACAAAAAGAAAGGCGAACCTCACACACAACAAGAACCCGTTCGGACTCCGGGTGACGCGATATTAATTCGCTGACATAAAACTCGCCATAGAGTTCGCGGAGGCGGGCCGAATGGCGCTCTATTATTGGTACTATATCATCATTGTCTTCTTCGCTACAATACAAAAGCTAATTAAACAAAAATTTTACTATTACCGTTATTATAAGGAAAAATTATTTATAGTTTAACAACAGTTTTTAAGAAATATCACATGTTTTAAGAACAATAGAGACAAAAGCTTATGATGTAAATCATAACGAATATATTAGCATCTCAATACTTTATACGCATTATTTACATCATTCTACTAAACGCATGCATGCAAACATGGATTGGTTGCATCCATATTTTACTATTAAATAGTTAAAAGTTAAAATATTAGGAGACCTAAATTTAGAATAGTTTTAAAAAAATAATTTTATAAATAAAAAATTCTTACACAGCTCTCCGTATCCTTAATCTTGGGCTAACATCTTTACGATCAGCTACCCAAAGAGAAGGCAACTGGTCACCGGGCACTCCTCGTTCTAATACTTGCATACGTTTAAATGAGGCTTCTGCACGGGACTGACCGGGTACTAGTACTATTGAAAATATTTTTTTTTCAGTTTCATGCTGGCCCGCGTATAGCAAGGTAAGGGAACCTAGTGTTAAGTTACTACGTTTCCCACTTTCCGCTGATTTTTTTCAAGGCATTGCGTGTTGAGTGGCAGAACTAGTGACTAGCTGTACGCAGGGCTGCCTTGGTTTCAAGGCGAAGAAAATAAAACTATTAATAAATTATAATAATAATTCATCCGACTGGAAATCAGACCTACAACTGTCCGTTACAGCTAAACCTTTTGGCCCTTGTGCCTTTGGGCCCTTGTGTCTTTTTTATTTTATTTTATTAATGTTAACTTCGTCACCTTTTCAATTACAAACCAATACGCTATTTTCAACTTACGTTGATGGTTAATTAACATTTTCATCATTCCAATAAATTGTAAATATGGATCGTGCATAAAGACAGATTTCAACATGCTGTCCACGACTTCACGGGAGTACATTACGTTCCAACACAACATGTGTACAAAGATAGTGTTCCTGGCGTTCATTTCTATTGCCCTAAGGAAAATGGTATCTTAAAACTAATAAAAACCGAATATATACAAAATTTATATTTTAACATCTTAATATTTTAGGATTTTCTTTTCATTTTAAAATTATAAATTAACATACTTAAACTTGGTCCAGACGAAATCTACCCACGCAGCTGGATTAACAGAAGGTATCAATGGAAAATCTTTCAAAGCCAAAAAACCTACAATTGTTTCATTTCTATCAAGTTGACATATTGAAAGTATACATGTTTCCCTGAAAAGAGAAAATACAAGAAAAGCTGAATTAAAAGAACAAAACATTTTAAACATTCTGATGAAGCTTTACATTTGTGCATAAGTTTATATCCATCTAAGCATTACTAGAGTTTCCAAAAGGCTAGACAGCAGTGAATCTGGAAATGGAAATATTGAAGTATGCTGGCAGAACCTTAGGGATTGCATGAAGGAAGCAGCGATAGAGGTATGTGGTAAAGTTAAAAGGGGCTTTAGTAAAAAGCGTGATGAATGGTGGGATGATGAAGTGCAAGATGCTGTAGAAAGAAAGAAGAAGGCATGGCAGGATTATAAAGCCTGTGGCAAGGATAAAAGTATGAGAGAGATAAAAAAGAAAGAGTATAAGCTGCAAAAGCACCAGACGAAAGTACTGATAAAGATGAAGCGCGAAAAGTCAGAGAATGAAAGAGATGAGAGGTTAACGAACAACTTCAGGGAAAACACGAAGCTTTTCTGGCGAGAAGTTAGTGTTTCTCGAGGTTGCTCGCTAACTTGTAGAATGAAAGGGGTGCTTTCGAAGGACGGTGAAATTCTAACAGAAAAACCACACGTTTTGCAGCGATGGGCGGAATTTTACAAGGAGATGTATGAATGTGATGACGCCTCAGTCTCAAGTAGCAGCGAAACGCTGAGTCTTGATGTAGCTGATGGCGAAATTAGTGTAAAAAGAAGTTGAGTGTGCAATACGAAGTCTGAAATGTGGTAAGTCAGCGGGAGCAGAATGGAGTTACTGCCGAGATGATCAATATGGTGGGCCACGCGTCTTGGACTTGTTCTGGTTTTTGTGCAATTTATGCTGGAAATCAGGGGAGGTCCCAGACGATTGGCGAGGTGCGGGTCATCGTGCCTTTGTATAAAGGCAAAGGTTCACAGATAGACTGCGCAAACCATAGGGCTATCAGTTTGATTAGCTTAGGTAGTAAAGTTTATGCTAAAGTTTTAGCGAGAAGAATGCAAGAGAGATCTGAAAGGCTGTTGTGGGAGGCCCAAGGAGGCTTTAGACCTGGAAAGAGGGTGTATGGATCAGATCTTTTCCCTCCGCATGATCACGGAGAAATTTTTGGCCGTTAACCAAAAAGTTTCTGTGCTTTTGTGGACTTGGAAAAGGCGTTTGATAGAGTTGTCAGAGCGAATTATGGGAGATACTACCCCGGTACAATGTGAGTGGACCCTTGTTGCAGGCTGTAAAGTCTCTTTATAGAGACCACTCAGCCTGCGTGCGAGTAGGAGCTGGCATGTCGCCCTGGTTTGACATCCGATCGGGTGTTAAACAGGGTTGCGCCATGTCAGCTTGGTTGTTCAATTTGTATTTGGATAGCTGTCTCCAAGGAGTGAAACAAAGTGATATAGGAGTGAAAGTAGGTGACCTGAATGTGAATTGCCTGCTGTACGCAGATGATGCAGTGCTTATTGCATCATCAGAGTGCGAGTTGCAGGCATTGGTCACCACTCTGAAAGAAGAGTGTGAATATAATGGTCTAAGCCTCAATGCGAATAAGACAAGGTTCTGATTTTTGAACGAGATGAAGAAAGGACGGAATGCAAGATCAGTGTAAATGATAAGATATTAGAAACAGTGAATGAAGTGGTATATTTGGGAAGTATGTTCAGTAGAGATGGAAGATACGAGATGGATGTGGAAAGGCGTATTGCTGCCGGTAACAAGGTTAACGGGGCCTTGGCTGCATTGATGAGACGGCGAAACGTCAGCACGCTGCGCGTTTGGCCGTACACAATGCAGTTTTGGTACCGGACCCTGTTATACGGCAGCGAAACGTGGGTATTCTCTCTCCTCTCTCTTCTCTCTCTCTCTCCTCTCTCTCTCTCTTCTCTACTCTCTCTCTCGTCTCTTACTTCTTCTCTCTATTCTCCTTCATTCTCACTCTCTCATTTTCATTATAAAGAACATTCAAAATCGTATAGCTCACATAATAACGCATCATTCGGTTCATCTATGCGGAAGTTCATGGCCATGGATTCCGTAATTAGGTTCATTATAGCTGGCACATCATCTATCTCAGCGAGGCGCAGTCGCCCCAAGGGGACATTCTTCAAAATTCTTGATACCATATCTTATTATGTTTCAACTTTATTTCTTTACAACGTAACACCAAAAGCCAATACGACTTAGAAAGTTAAGTTGACATCTAGAATTTTATAAGCTAAAACATTGTCACGAATCAAGAAGATTTTATTAAAATGTTCTCAGAAAAATATAAAAAAATCAAAAACCAATCCGTACAGACTTATGTTTATTTAATATCCTTAATTCAAACATTACGAATGTTAGAAATACATAAAACATAATGAATCGATATAAGCATCCAGCTCGGAGCGTCTGAATTTTGAGCTTAATGATAAAAAAAACTTAATAACTAAACAGACTGATACACTTAATATACAGAACACAACATACTAATAAAAAATAATTTATTTTGTAACAAATTGCCTACTCGCTTGTATAGCATCAATAAATAAGATGACTTCATTGTAGTGGATTTCTTTGGAGTGATTAGATTATGTGCTGTTGGAATAGAAAGGTAAATTATATCTTAAGTTTCTACGTTACGTCGACAGGGTCAGATTGTGCTTGGAGGAACACAACACAAGTCGATATTTACATTAAGAAAGAGAAACCCATTACCCAAAACCAAATTAAATTATACTAATATTAACTAAAATAGACGCTAGCCATTTAACTAACAAGAAAATGTTGAGAAATAAATAAAGAAATTACTAAAATTACCACTAATTCAAATGTCCATATTGTGAATAATAAAATTAATTTAAAAACCTAAGATACAGATGAAATGATATATATTTTTTTAGATTAGACAAAAATAACATAATGCAGATCAATTTAAAAGGGATAGGTGAATATAGCCATAGTAAATAAGACAATAAAACTTACGCGTAATATACAAATAAATGTTTTAAAAACGTTGCTTAACTCAACGTTAGGCGGAATATTTTCCCAATGTAAATAAATAATAATTTCGCTTTTAAAAATTTATCGAAATCATTTCATTAAGAGCATTGCTAATTTTAGAACTATCAATATTCTGTTCATGATGCGTTATATACAAAAGTTTTACGAATTAATTAATAAACACACTATCGGTTAAGGTAACCACACGTTCGGCACGACCCAAACAAATCATCTTATCCGTGATGTACGCACATTAAAACTAATATAGATTACATTAATAGGTAATATGCATTGAGTAGCGACAAACATCGGAATTTATAGCTTTAATTACTCTTTATATTTGTTGAAATCGTTTAAAGTTGTTTTATTTATAAATCGTTCCCAAGTCTGAGATCGATCTTGAGAGCGGTTCACAAATACGGACCTTAATGTGTTAGTACACGCAATTGTAATAAAAATCAATTAGGTACAATAAAATGAATATAACTTAAACTATTCTATATTAAATTTTAAATATTAATACTAGGGAACTGTAACTCCCTATGTCACTCATGTATCAAGATGTCTTTTAGGTGTACAAAAATATCATCCATATTTATTTATCTACATTATAAATCTGTATCTATGATATAATAAAATATGACAAGAGAACATTATGCAAGTGAAAAATGTTTAAATGTATTCTTTGTAAATAACTAAAATACAAATGTTAATGTTTATTATATGATAAATTAACATAGCTTTTTTAAATAAATATATAATTTCAAAATTAAATATTTACCATGATCTACAATGATTTAGAAATCGTCACATCAATTTAAAAGGAAAATTGTTTCTATTTAAAAAAATGCTTTGCCTATATTATCTTCTTTTATTCAAACAAGTAATATAGAAACACATTACATTTATTGACTTAATAATATGATTAGAAAGACATGATCATTTAGTATTTTTAAATTTAATCAAATTTTTCATATTTAATTAAATATTATGGTTTCATTAAAAAGGCGATTCCTCTATATGAGTGTGGAATTAAATAAAACTCAACTACGAAACTAGAAGCTTTTTGCTTCTAGTTTCGGTTATCAAAAAAGGACTTACTAAAAATCGTATCATGAATAACTAAGTTTCTAACTCCAAAACCTTTATAATAAACTGATTATTTTGTAATAAACAAAAAAATATTTTTAGAGTTAGTTACTTATCACATTTGTCTACACAAAACGTTTACTTATATCCAAATTCTTTAGAATGTCACTATTATTACTTAACTATAAATATAATTATATTACATTAAGCATGCGAGTATATAGTGATGTCTTTAAGGCAAGTGGACTGTGAACAGTGTTGTCAGATTGAAATTTTTATAATATGCATACTGACAACACTAGATCAAAATGAACTTTACTTAATCCGTTTACCGCTAATACTAGTGTATAAAAACTCACTAAAATATTTCGGTTCAATCTATATATGGACTACATTCAATATTATACGAAACCGGTTTCACAATCGGAAACTAAATCTATAGTTAGAAAAACCTGTATATTATGTATTACACGAATTATGAACCTCACTATTGTATTTATTGTGTGATAAAATTTTATTATTTTACTACTATTCCTCCCTCTCTACTCTTAGATGAAGTATTATACCAAGAAAAGCATCGCATTATGATTATTTGTTAAGTAAACCAACAAAATCTTATCACACAATGAAGAAGAATAGTTTCTTCTAAAAGTTCATCTAATCTCAATAATTATAAGACCACAATACCTATGAGATAACAGTTTAAAAAAGCGTAATATTAAAAATTTTATACACTATGACGAAAATTTAAACTTGTATTGTACATTGCAATACATACCCTAAACAATATTTACAATACAATAATACAATATACCTTTTTCAATGTATTATTAGAATTTTTCGAGAAAAATATTAATTACTTAGCATTTTATAATAATATTTATCATGATATAAAAGTAAAAAAGTACACTTCCGTACATAAAATAATAGATTAAGTTAAATAAAAATCAATGATATTATTGCAGGTCGCTATAAACTAAGTTAATTTACTTACAGACAAATTGTTATACATATTTTCTATGTGATAAAGAGTAAATTGAAAAAAAAACAAAGAAACCAATGTGACCGTACATTAAAAACCTATTAAGATTGTAAATGTCTCGAAGCTTACAATACAATATTTATTTAGCCCTAATGTATATTTACAATTTATAAATCCATCCATTCCTAAAGCGTATACCATATTACACTTATTCACGAATACCAAAACATAGGCGTTCCACAATTCCTGTTTTATAAATAATGTTATAATTGAGATATTTCTTTTAAATCTCTATATAAAATGTCACATATCGTCTTCAATTACGATAACGGATATTTCTTTATGAATATCCGAGTTTTGTTTATGTTTACGGAGCTCCATAGTTTATATTAGATACATAAATAACGTCCGAAAAATACTTCATAATGTCACTGTACATACGTAAATCCGACACCATGTAAACACACAAAAGACTATTTTATATGTGTATTTTATATTGCCATTTAAATATGACACAGGCCCATTCGGATAAATTTTATCGATAGTAAATTCAAAATAGTATTTTCTTGATGAAGAAGAATATTATTTGAATTAACTACATTTTGGACTTTAATTTGTATTGATTTAATTTCACAGCTATTATATTCCTAATTGAGATCATTTAAGAATATTAAATTGTTTTAACATAAATTACTTGAACGTTGTCAACACAAACATATCATTAAAGGCAAGTAGAAATCCATACTATATCTTATATTAACTAATGGACGAAATAGAAATGTATTGTAAATAAGGAATTGAACATATTTCTATATTCTTGTCATATTTAAAATAATTGCTATTTAGGAAAAAATATAAGCAGCTTGATTTAATTACACAATATTATCAAAAAAGTTCTATATGTAACTTGAAAAATAATACAAATGTAAGAAAAAAACCCTATAATTGAGAAACTTTTTGAAAAACTCACATTAACCATGCAAATGTTTTACATTATTTTCTGTTCTCAAAATATATTTAAGTTCTAATATTTTGTCTAAAGTGTGGGATATGTTAATATTGAATATCGTAATCAATTTAATTATGTATGCAAATAAAGCAATTCCAATTTAGATCAATATTTGGAAAATTAAATAAAAAATAATATCACGCTGTATCCCGCATATAGAACAATCGGGAGGCAGGGTGGGTAGATATATTGACTTGATATTGATTACTTTAAAAAATATATAGATCGTATTTGCTTCTATATTATGATTGATCTCATTTCCAGTAGAATCTCGTTATGATTGTAAATTTAATATTGTTTTTGACAATAATAGAAAACTTCGTAATGTATTTAAAACTTCGTGCTTAAATATATTTTTATAAAGTCAGCTTCACGTTCACTGTTAAGACGCTGCGTTCTCCACTTTCCGCCGAATTTCTAGAGTCATTCCGTGTTGAGTGGTGGAACTCAACGCCGAGCTTTTTGCCTTGGTTATTTATTTAATACTTGTATACAGTGATTGTTAATCTTTGTTTATTTCACTTTACATTTCGAAAAAATCATATAATTAGCAGTAAAATTAAGGTAATTATCAGCTTTTATTATGTTCATTAAAATCTTATTCTTAGTCATGGCTGTATATTAAAATATGTATAATTATGTATAATTTCGGTGATCATATTTAAAACTTTGATTTACGTTTGTTTATGCGATCGACGCTATTGTTATATCAGGTAAATTTATAAATAAACTGTCAGTGTAAATATAAGCCAATTAATCAAAAATAAGATACAAATACACAAAATGTAAAAATATGTGTATGACATAAACTATAACGATACGAGTTTTAGTTATTCTGCATACTAAATATAAATACAATATACAATTTAAATTTTTGTACCTGAAAGCTACACCTGCACTGACAGTCATTATCAAATTTATAAGACTAAGTTCATATGATTATGTTGCATTATTATCTAAAGCCAAGATACCATATCCATACCGGGAGGGTTAGTTGACTTGCATATTTAGTCATTATGAGCATCAGCATTGCTTTTTTTATAGGGTAAATCAATTGGGTTATTTCACTGAACAAACTGAACTTTAAACAACTGTCTTACTAGAGTACTAAAGAGCTAATTATGATTAAAAATTTTATTTGCTGCTACATCCGGCAACAGCAGGGTAAGCAGGAAGAGCCTGTTAAGACAATCGGCTCCCTCCTTTCGCTGAATTCTGTAAGTAATGCGTGTTGAGTCGTGAAACCCAACGCCGCGCTCTGAATCGACACTAGAGCGAAGAAAATTAAAATATTAAATATTTCACTTCCTCCTGAGAGAGAATCTAATCCACAGTCACTACCGTTTACAATCACACGTTAGTGCCTATGCGAAACAACTGGCCTCATTAAATTAAAAAGTTATGACCTGGTAAGGATATAAAGCTGAAGTGCATCCATTCATGTGAACATAGCCTTACTCTCAAAAACCTCTATACAATATACACGTATGTAAGGATGTGGTAGCGTTAGTGTCGCTGCGGCGGCCGCGGCGGGCGGTGCGGGCGGCATCACTTGCCCTTGTGCTTGGGCGGCGTGGTGGGTGGGCCGCCCTGCTCCGCCGACGCGCCTATTGCCACGCCCTCGCTGTCTACTTCTGTCTGAATGTGGAATATGTTTTTTAATATTTTGCTAAAGATGAGTTCAATTAAATATTTAAGATATACATACATCTAAATTAATCTAAGCTAATGTTATTATATGTTTTTTTAGCTTTCCCCTTTATGAATCTCCCATATAGTGGGGTATGGAAATCTATTTTTATAACACGCCATCCTCCACGCATCGCCCAATTTTCAAAAACTATATTAAAAAAAATCTATATAAGTTTACAAAAGATTAAGCACAATTGGATACTTGTTTACTTACTTTTTCTTCTTTTGAGTTTGTCTGAGGGGTATTTGTCCCATTATTAGCATTACTGTTGTCCACATCATTTTCTGTAGTCTCAGTGCTTGTTGTGCCTTAAAATTGATTAAAAATATTAAATATTTTTTCTATACATGTAACAACCAAGAACAAAGTAGATTGTGAAACAAAATTTACAATTAAAACTCCTTAACCCAATATTCGATAGACTGAAACGTCCATATAATAGTCCAAATATACTTGGAGGATGGCCTCACATCTTGAAAAAAGCTGGATTTGTGTGATTTTATATTTTAACATATTATGTTTAAGAACTTTATTCTTTTTTACAATAAGTTTAATTGATATTCATTTACATCAATATCTTATGGATTGTATGTGATAATTTATGTATGCATTTTTAATAATTGTTATTTTAATGTAGTCTTTTTATTTTGTAGTGCACCCCAATATGGAAGCAGTTAGCAGTGGTGGCCAAAAAATATATCAGTTCGTGATCGTTGTGCCCTTAATATTATACTTTAGAATTAGATTTTTCAGTGTCCAATAAAGACTTGATTATATAATTATATAATTTTATCCTCACCAGCTTGAATATGATTGGCGTTGCCACGATCCGCCTCGTGCTCCCGCAGCACTGCGTCCAGGTTGTATCGGCGGCGGTAAGATATGAAGAATGTGCGGATGTGGGCTTCTGTCTTTGTTCCTAGTGTCTCGGCAATCGCTTGGAAGTCTTTACCTGGATTTTTAGATATTATTAATAAAATATTTGTAAGGGAATTGAAGGACGTCGTGGTGCATCGATACATCTAACAGTAGCAGTTACTAATCTCACTTCGTGGAATAAGTACCGATCCCACTGTGTTATTTTCATTTCTCGGGTCTGGTAACAAGATAAACACGGCGCTGAGTTCCGCCGCAAAATTGAGCAGGGACGTAGGGAGCGGAGTGTCTTAACACTAGTCTCACTCTGCCAACCATGCTATATGCAGTACAATGCATGCTAAGCTAAAAGTAGATACAAAAAAATCTTATTTATGTATAAAGCAATTATATACAAATTCATCTAAAGTTACATATTAGTATGTATTTTTTTTATAATAAAGGACTTACCATATTTCCTAACAGCAGTGACAGCCATCAGTAATTCGTCGTTGGTCCACCGCGAGTTTATTTTTGCAGGCGGTTCACCAGGTCTGAGCTCTTCCACCCCCGTGTCCCCGACTTTACGTTTCATAGCACTTAGCTGTTGTTTGTTTTGTTGCACCTGAAGTATACAATTTCGTAAACCGACGCTCTTGATTGTTAAGCGTCAGCAATTTCGACTAAATATATAAATCAAAGGCCAGGCAGGATGGGGTGTGCGTATCTGGATCATCCAAATTAACAAATACCAAGATTCGCAGGACTATCACTGCATTAACGTAAAGTTATCATAAAAGCTAGTCAATAAAAATAAAAAAAAATCAAAGTATGGGGCATGTGTGCAGAATATATATATGTTTTTGTTAAATCGCCTAATGCAATAATGTTGAACACTACAGCGCTTATGCGATCGGTTTTAATATCACAATCTCCACATTACAATCACACAAATTAGTATTTATTAGGTTAAACAAACATAATTCGTCATATTAAGCTACATTGTGATAGTATTGCAGGCTTCAAATTTGCAGTGACTCCTATACAAAACTGTTTGCCGATACAGTCGTCGCAACCATAAAATTTCGACATAAATATAGAGACATTATATGTAATATTTAGGATAATTGACGGAAGGGCAAACACACTGTATTGCATATAGCGGCCAAGTGACTGCAAATTTGTGATCCACGACGAGTAAGGATGAGAATGTGAACTACATAGCGTCGGGTTGCCGGTCTTACTTGTCTCTTGAGCGAGATAATCTCTCGGTCCATGGCCTTGAGTAGGGCTTCGCCCTGATTGACGGAGCCGGGCTGGGCGGGCTCGCCGGGCTGCGGGCCGGTGGCCATGGCTACGAGATCGTCGTGATTGATGTAAATGCCGCGCGGCAGCCGGTGCTTGTACCGCTGTTGCTTAGAGCCGGGCCCGCGCCGCCCCGACGGCCCGCACAGCGGTCGCATCGTGCCCGTGCGTCTGCCACATCAGCGGTTGGTTTTTTGTTTGTTTGTTTGTTGTTTTACATAACAATGTGTTATACAGATAGATGTGTAACATCTAAAAACCGAATTGGTTTGTGCCGATGTTACTATAGTTTTTACGTTAAATACGATCAAACAAAAAAATTATACTATCTATATTGTTCAAAAAATTGAAAATTTAAAATTGTTATCATATTATCTTATGTGTAAACCACCCCATAAAGTTATCACTTTTAGCTATAATTTCTGTCGCATCGATTTAAGTGTCCCCATAGACATTTACATTAATACATATAATGGAAAAAAAATCTTCTAAAATTACTTTACGATACATGGGCTCAATTCAAATAACATACTAGTTAATTTCAAGTTTGGGATTTAACATTTACGTTGACAGTGTTATATCATTATCAATACGAAACGTGTGGAGCTGTAGAAATGTATGGGGGAAAACCGGTCATCATTGCAATGTGTATTTTTAAGGAAAACAGTAACTTGATTCTGCTTGTATTAGTAATATTTAAAAAAATTGATATCTATACGCAAAAAAAAGTTAGAACTACAAAACAAAATTAAAAAAAAACAATAATTTTATCCCGTACATAATCTGTAATGGATATTTACCGACCTGGCGTGCACGAGGCATGCCTGGCACAATTTGTGCGAATTGTGCGCCGTGGTCTGCGTACACAGAATGCCGCACACCGTACACCACTTGCCCGCCTCGCCTCCGTCTCCCTAAACCCCAATATACACTTTTACTATCACGAAACCCAAACTCTGACCAAAAAGACCTCACATACTTCATTTAAAAACCCGTAAGATTCATAATAAAACGATATTCTGCACACATTTGTTCACGACAATCCTGGGGGCTGTTAAAGGAAGCATGCGGGGACTGTGGTGGGTGATTGGGGAACAGGTAAAGGTGCCACATTGATAGCTCTCACTAACAACATTGCACATATGATATAGTGCATATATAAATTTAAAAAATGTTATATTATCGTTTATCTCAATGATTTATTTAAGTTATTGACCTCCCATTTTGTAATAAACACTATAATAAATCTAAAGTCAGAATAATAATAATTATATGAAATATGATGAAAACAAGAGATAACACTTTGATATTTAACTTAAAACTTTGGATTGGTTATAATTAATATACATAATATGTATGTGCATGGTAATAGTCAGTAGATAAAAATGCAGAGCAGTTAAACAAATTTAAGCAAATTAAATAAGCAGACAACGAAAATATCATGAAATACAACAAATAAAAATTAAACTAATACATTAAAATATTAAGCCTACTATTGTAAAGTTTCAAATGACATTGAATCTAATAGGTGAGTTGAGTCCTGAGGTTAGATATTAGATGATATAGAAAAAAAATGTAAATATATTTTCTTATTTAAATGTTTAATTAATTAAAATTTGAAATAATTACATAATTTATTTAATGTTCATCCCCTATCTATTTCATATAGATTCTTTAAAATCATTTTCTTTTCAATGACTAATAATAACCATGAAAGACAAGAAGATAAAAACAATGCTGCCACAATGAAAATGTCAATGATAATGAAATTGTATGAGTAGTGCGAGTATGAAAGTGAGGCTATAGAGCCAGAACAAGAACACTGACATAAATCTGAAGACAGAACATCCAGTAGGGTACATGACAAAAAAAATATTCTTTTCATTTAAATTCTGAACTATATTGTAGAAATACACTTTCTATCAATAATATATAAATAAATTTTATTGGTAATAACAATGCTATTGCAATGAAGATAAGAACTTGTTTGAATATAGTTGTATGGTGTTAAAACAGATGATAGTATTTTCAGAATAGTCATGTACCCTGAACAATAATGATTTGACTGCGGGAAGCGAACCCACCTCGCCATGTTGGCCGCGAAGCGTAGGCCTGCTGGCCGGCAGGGGCTTGCCTCCTCGGACTATACCACGATGTAAAGTCCACTTCTGTTATTACCAACATAATAACTATCATATGTACAATACATACTATACTATACTATACTATACTATGTTTTAATTTAGAAGTTTCTATTTGTGTGAAATGTTATGCAAAAATAATGTTAATAAAAATATTTTTAGGAAAGGTATAGAAATTTAAATATTGTGGAACTCAGATCTTTCTTGGAAACCGTTTATGTGCTCTCCATCCACCCACTGTTCATATGTGACATACTCTTGTAAGGCATATATTTATATGGTGTAGTGGTCTCGCAACATGCAAATTTTTATACATTATCATAAAATAGTTTTCTATCTTTATTGTGAAATAACACTTTGTAAATGTTAAAATGAATGCTATAATTTATAAAAAAATAATGATCTACTCTGCATTTCTATTTACCAACGCGTCAGTGACTTTGTCTTAGGGCAATAATCATTGGACAATCCAGATACACTGTGTGAATCAACAAAGGATTATTAGCCTTTTCATTTTTTTATTTTAATGATAGAATGACTGCATACTTAATATTAAAGTCAAATTTGAACAAAAGCTTTACTAATATAAGTAAAATAACATACCTTTTCATCATTATCAGAATCTTTATCTGAACCACCAGGCTCTGAACCTGCTCCTGACTCCCTCTTTCCTGTCCCAGAACCAGCAGCGTTGCGACCTTCACTTACAACATCCATTAAAGATGTCCGTGATCTTGTCTTTTTCCATGAGTAATAATATTTGACAAGGGATGCTATAGATTTATCAGGCAACTACAATAAAATATATATATATTATTATTATTATAGCTTCATACTTTATCCCAAATATAGCAGGGTAGGCAGAGGGAATCTAGTGTTGAAAGATTTTATCCACACTCTTTCCAATTTTTGAGACATTGTGCCTTGAGCTGCGGAATTCAACACCACCCTTTGTTTTGTTACCAGGGAAAGCAAATAATTATCATTTTCCTGCATTAATCAAGCCAGCAACTATGTTTACAGTTAGACACTGTGCTATTTACACCATAACTGTCTTTTCTTAATTTATTTATAGTATCAATACAGGCAAATTGAATGGTCATAGTTTACTAAAAAACCATAAAAATTATAATATAATTCAACCAAACACACCATTTGTCGTATTCTGTGAAAACTTTTGCCATGAAACTGGAAGGCTTGTTCAAATAACACTTTATCTTCCACTGTCCATTCATCAGGAAATGGAGTAAAATTAGCAAGATCCATTGAAGCTCTGTTAAGATCATGTTTATGCCAGAATAACATCCCAAGTGCCTGTTCACCATTGTAACCATATTTCTCTTTTGCTGTAGTGATGTATTCATCCACTGAAAGAATTGTTATTGAAATACAAACCAGGAACAACAGCTGTATAAAATCAGACAATAAATAATTACTTTACATTACTTACATTTAATATCAGATATATCGGAAGTCGGTGACCACACAAGCAGGGCTCTGTCAGAAATTTGATCAGGTCTCCTTTGCTCCAAGGGTTCCAATTCAGGGCACAAAGCCTGAAAATCTCGCCCCACTCTTATCTTTTCCGCTGCAAATGGCACTACTGCTTGGTTTTGTTGTTACAATTGTTGATGAGATGAGGGCAGCATGAAGGCAGATGAAGAAAAGCATAAAAACAAAGCATGATGTGAGTTTGTTAGATAGTACCACGGCAATTAATCAAATATAAGCTGGTTGTTTATTTAGAGACCATTTGATGTTATAATTTTTTAGCGTATGTTTGCACAGCACGTAACTTATATACCAATGTCATGCCGAAGGAAGCCCCATAATACACCATACTATAAAATATACCAGCCTGATTTAAATATAAGCCTTACCATTCTCGTCCTCTGAACTGGAATCAGGACTACCGTGACCATTCGGGCTCGGCCCTCGCGAACGCTTCCCGTTTCGAACATCAGTACTTCTTTCAGCCAAAACCATGATTACCACTTTAATACACAAGTACACTCAAATTCACTTACTAACTACAAATTTAAAAAGTTCATTGATAATTTATTTATATCAATATTAATTTATCACTAATAAAACTATATGCGAAGCTTCGCACTTCAATTCAAACGTGATTCAAACCACCGCATCAATAATCTGACAAACCAGCCTTAGTCTGTAATGGCTCTTTTAGAAGCGTCTGTAGTTAAGCATTCACTTTTTAGTTGTTAACTATTTGATATTAAATAATAATTTAACAAGTATACGTTAATATTTCGGCTTCAAGATATAATAATCACTAATTTTATATATTAAAATATAAACTCAAGCTTTTAAAACATTAAAAAAATTTAAAGTAAGATGAACCCAAAGTTTTTGATTATGGCAATAATTAAAGTACAGACTGTGCGAAATGAATCATAATACATTATAATCTTAAGTGTATAATAATACGCTATCTTCCTTTAAACAACAATATCTGATGAGGTATTTGAACGATATAATATTAAAAAGAATTGATTTGAATAAGTCTTGGCATGAAATAAATCATATTTTTTTAATTTATAATATCCTATCATTTTATATTTGAATAAGAGATGGCGCTTTAAAGATATATTAGCGATTTCAATACATTAGCATTCAATACAGGCTTAATTTTTATGTTTAGGTACTCTATAAACTTGTGTTATTTTTAGTTAGTGTTTATTACCGAATATAAATTTCTAAAACATATATTTTGTATTACTATCTTATTATTATAAAATATAAGTTACGACAGAAAATTTAAAACGTAAACAATTAAAGAGATTTTTAATGTTTTGTGTAAGACGTGTAGGTACTGATATACATTATAGGTACTACTGTAAAGTACAAAGTAATGACACGTGAGCTTTTGTGTAACGACAACTTCCGCTAACGGTTGCTAATTAAGATTATCGCTACATTTTTTTTAATATTTTTACTATTAAAATATATTTTTAACGAAATTATGATATAGTGATAAAAAATAATTAAAACTATAGGCAATCGTATCATATCATACACAGGTACCGAGGCAATTTTATCCCGGAAAATTAACCAAAAATTTCCTTTTTATCCATGAAATTGGCCTCAGTGAAAGTTTTAGCTGTTAAATTAGGTATACGTAATAAATAATAAATATGAAATAAAACTTTTCATAATTTTAGTACTTACGTCTCTATATTATCTTCTCTAGCTCTATACACCTAAATTAATGAAATATTTAAGATTTCTTTAATACATAGGTTTTTTTTTTTTTATGGAAAAGACACGGCAAACGAGCGTGCGGGTCACCTGATGGTAAGTGACTACCGCCGCCCACGACCCCGTGCAACCCCAGAGGAGTTACAGGTGCGTTGCCGGCCTTTACGATGGGTTGGGCACATATATTTCAGTGTTTTATATTTATGAAAAAACTATACATAAAAACGTTTAAAGCACATATGTAAAACAATATACTTAAACACAAAATAAACTTACAATGTCGCGAAAAGAGTTAAGTCCACAAACAAATTGTCATCAATAATTTACGTTCGTGTTATCGGAGTTATTCGGAGGAAAATAAGCGATTAATTCAATCTAAGATACGAAAGAACGTACAAAAAATTATGCCTTAAATACTTAATTTACTCTACTCCAATTATTCTGGTATTTGTATAGCCAATAAACATGTATAAATAAATATAAATGAATGTGTAAGCGAACTTATTACAAGTATGTTAAAAATATTGTTACTTTCACCCTCTCTGCATCGTAGCGTAGACAAATACCGACATAAATGTATGTCGGTATTTGTCTAGGGTACTTATAATGATAAGTACCCTACCAAATTTATATAATACAGGCGACCCAAACGCGGTTTAAAAACGTGTTACGTATTAATATGATTCACTGTCAAATTTCATCTGAATCCGTACAGTAGTTTTTGGGTGGAATTGGAATAAAAGTTCCTCCTCACAAACTTTCACATCTATAATATCTACAGTTTTAGAAGAAAATTAATAAACGGATTTTGATGAAACTTAACAATAATATAGCTTATCACCTTAATAACACATAGCCTGCAATTTATGTACACATTTTTGGTATACCAATATGAATCTTCGCATGTTGTATATTTGGATGTAATATATACCTAATTACATCCAAATATACAAAATGTTCACAACATAGGATAAGTTTAAGCGTACATTTACCGAATTTTTAGAGGCATTACGTGTTGAGTGGCGGAACTCGTGACGGGCTTTTTGTCTTAATACCAGAGCGAAGAAATGAGAATATGAAGAAATATATAAATTCATTCCCTGATGTAGGGATCGAACCCACAACCGTCGCGTTAAAGTCATATTCTTGTATGAATATTGTAATCTTGTAAAAATATTGAAGGATATTTCGGTGACTATGACTACAGTCTATAGAATACACGTTAACGTTACTTTCTCACGTTGTGATATTAAATTTGTTTTGTTTACATTGTTTACGAGGACGACCCATTTTTCACGTTTACGAAAAAAATAAATCAGCTTCACGCTGTATCCCGCACACAGCAGACAGTAGACAGAGGGAACTTAGTAGGTATTAAGACACTCCATTCCCCACTTTCTGCCCAATCTGCGTATTGAGTGGCAGAACTCCACACCAGAGCGAAAAAATGGAAATATAAATTTAACAAAATATTTCATCACCTCGAGTAGGGATCGAACCTCGGTCGAAGTCGGTTTTACAGTCACACTTTGTACCCTGCGCCACGACTGGCCTCCCAAAAAACGGAAAAAAGGTTTTACCTCGTACTATTTATTTATTTTAGAATTTAATTATGAATTTAATATCTGTTGATGATTTTAAAATTGAAATAATCACACTAAAGATAAAAAAATGCTTCAGAAAAGGAAAACATAAACGAACCCGTACCTCTTAAAACCGTCCAAGCGCTCTGATCACTAAGTCATACGTAAAAATGTTCAAAATATTTAATGAAAAAGGCCGTCGTGGTGCAGTTGAACAGTATCTGACTGTAAACAGTTTGTTTGTGGGTTCGATGTTACTCAGGAAAATTAATTATTTTAATTCCCTGCTCTGATAACACAAAGAACGTTTAGTCTTGAAAATTGGGTGGAGTTTCTTAATACCAGGTTCCCTACACCCTGCTGTATTCGGGATACACGTGAAACAGGAAATAAATATTTTATTTTTCTTTTATATGTACATACGTGTCACCGCTGTGCCTAGACATTAGCCGCGACTCTTGGAAGATTATTTGTCATGATAGCTGTAAACTATTGACGGTGTGCTCGCTGCCCGGAACACACGCAAAATATACATAAGTATGTAAGTTTGCTTACAATATATTTTAAATGTATAAATTTATATTAATGTTTATTTTACAATTATACTGATTATATTGATAGGCTCACAGATGCCCGTGCATTTTTTACGTTTATTTTTTTAAATCAACATTTTTTATATATTCAAGACTATGGATATAATATTTAAACTAGGGTGAGTCGTTCACTGACATAGTGTTAGTACTTAGTAGTGTAACAATTTTTTTAATGATATTGCTAACATAGGTTTTTTAATGATATTGCTAACATAGGTAGAGTGCGTATGTGTAAGATGCAATTTTTTATTTGTTTTTTAGCTCCAAGCCGCATTCGCACATAGCAGGGTAAGTAGAGGAACCTGGTAATCTAATGTTAAGACATTCTGTTCCCATTAAGACACTTTAGTTGCACCTATTTTCCGACGAATCCTCATCAGAGCGAGGAAATTAAAATTTCATTGCCCGAGTGGGAATCAAATCCATAATCGTTGCGTTTACAGTCGCACGTGCACGCTTGTGCCCCTGCGCTACGACGGTCTTCGCGTTATTTTTATAATATCTATGTATTAATTATAATATTGTTATGATGATAATTATTAAAAAGTAAAAAAAAGTATATTCGAGTCTTTTTGGACAAAGTCCAGAGTGGGCTTGCAAAGTCGCAAGCCAAAACGCAATGTATCTGAAATTAGTAAAACGTGGAAAACAATGATACAGGTTAAGAATCCCCTGTATCATTATGTTTAATATTTTCTTATTTATATGAGTCAAAATATAACATAGATATTAGGTTTATCAATAAACAAAGTGGAAGTCAAGGCTGGTCATTAGCAAATAAGTAATATTTGAATATATATAAAATAATTATAATGCAAACTCAAAGTCTGATGTAAAAGAAGAAGGAATAAAATTCTTTATAATATATGCATATATGAATATAAATCTATATAAATATAAATGACTTCCTTGAGAATTTTTAAGGTCACTCAGCAAGAGCTAAATTACAAATTTGACAAACAAAGAAAACTTGTTTCGACGTACGCTGGCAACACAATTATGTTATTGCTACGTTAATATTTTTGTAAATCAAAATAATTACGAAAACAACGATGGAGCAGTTCAACACAATATGTAAATCTATATAAAAGTTCACATATTTATCGATAACCGTATTTGAATAATATATTGTCCATAAGGTACAATATCTATTTATTAAACTTTGTGTCAAGTGGTTACTCTCTTATTCCATTTGGAATTTAGCATATGTTTTTTTTATGTAAGCAATGAAAAGATACAAAATTTAACAATAAAATTGTATACCATCGATAAATTCCTTTAAGATCTCTAATATTATCTTGTAATATTTATCAAGTATGAGTTTAACATTACATTTTATTATGATTGTGATTAATTTATCCACAAAGTCAAGAAATTTAGAAATAATTTTTACATGCTTATTTCGTATAGCAGCTTTCTGAACGTTTGAAACATAGGTTTATAAAAGGTGAAATACGATTCACGAGGAACGACATGAGTGACAGAAATGACATTTCGTTGCATTTGAGATTCTAAAATACTCTTATTTCAATTTAATTAAATAATGTTATCTTAATTTAGATAACGACAATGCTACAATTCAGTAGTTTACTTATGTGCTTGCTGTGAAGTGGGCTGGAGTAGCGAAAAACATAATATATAAAGAATGTTGCTGTGAGGGATACCGCATTGTGAAATAGTCGTATTGTTTTCGCACAAATAGTTATTATGGTTGTTATGTAATTAATATAACTTTGTCAATAGTAATACTATACGATAGCTAAGATGAGGGCGGTTGCGTTGATAAGCGGAGGAAAGGACAGCTGTTACAACATGATGCAGTGCGTCGGCGCCGGGCACACTATTGTAGCCCTGGCCAACCTCCAACCGATACATAAAGGTTACTTTTGTCATATATACCGATTTAGATACATATATCTCAAATTTATCCATGAGGTTTCAATAACCTGTTGAAATTAATTTATATATCTTTTGTACTACATGCTTTAATATTTAAATAAGAAATATATTTATATATATGTGTATATATATATATATATATATGGGAAAAATGCTATGAAATTAGGTTGAATTAATAAAAAAAATTGAATTATTCTAGATGAATTAGACAGTTACATGTATCAAACAGTTGGTCATCAGGGAATAGATTTGTATGCGGAGGCAATGGGTCTGCCTTTATACAGGGAGATAATATCTGGTGTGGCTGTTGATCAAAGTCGAAACTATAAACCAACAGACAAAGATGAAGTGGAGGACTTGTATAGATTGTTATCCAGGGTGAAGGTATAAAATACAAAGAAAACATGTGTTATGTATTTAGAAAATTATTTAATAAGGCGATTGTGGTACAGCTTCACTATATCAAACTGTAAACTTTTGTATTGAAGGTTAAGCAATAAATAAAGTTAATAACATTTTAAAGGGAACAGCTCAAATGTGGAATACAGTACAGTAGATGCTGTATTCTAAATATGAAGTAAAAAAGATATTCATTAAATTAGTTATGTTATGAAATTTTAAAATATTAGTAGTATTTTTTAAATTCCAATTTATTTACATTTATAAAATACTGTGTATAGAAATCATTTATTTCAGAATGAATTAGACATAGAAGCTGTAGCTTGTGGGGCAATATTATCAGATTACCAAAGAATCAGAGTTGAAAATGTGTAAGTTATTACTATATGTAATATGTATATATTATATACTATTTCTTTATTTTCAAAATGCTATGACATTTATGAAAGAAAAATACTTTTGAGAACATATATAAAAATTTCATCAAGCAGAACTTAAACCCTGCGTAGGTTGAAAATCTTCTAAGCACTTGGCCCACTAAGCTATATGTTCTTATTAAGCTACATCAAAATTTCTATAGGCATATTACAACTTATGGCACATGTCCCCAACAAGTGGGAACAATAATGTTCATTTAATTATTTTAAAAATATAATGTGAAACATTGTCCGTAGATGTCAAAGACTTGGCTTAGTTTCCCTTGCATATCTTTGGAGAAGAAATCAAAAGGAGCTCTTGCAAGAAATGATAGTTAATGGTGTTGATGCCATTATTATAAAGGTAATTGTAATGATGTAGGTTTATTTTTTGCGTCTAAAGAAAAAATGTAATTTAACATATCACATCTATATATTTTTATAAGTCTTCATAACAAGTATTTTTAAAACACATTTTGCTAATTATCATAGTAAATCATCCTTGTAGTGTAGTGAGAAAGCATGTCACTTTAAACGCCTTGGTGTGTGAGTGCAATATTTATTGCAGGAAATATATATTTTTTCCACTGTGATTAGAAACACGAGTGTTGAATGGCAGTACTCAACGCTGCATTTTTGAGTACTGTGTTTCAACACAGAATTATTGGAATTCCAATTGAAAGCAAAAATCCCTGCCTAATAATTGATATACAGCATGCAATTAATATTCAATATAATCTGTCAGCTGATAGTCATGTAGCGGCCAAGTGACAACATACCAAGATATTGATTCTATTTTATAATAATACTTTAAATATTTATTATTGTGATAAGAATATATATTTAGCAGATACTGTATAGACTGAACATATGACTTTTAATATTTTTTAAATTATCTTTATATCATTTTATATGTAGTAGAATAGTTTTCAATATTTAAGTTACTTTATATTGCTAAAACTCCATTTGAGCTAAGAATCTGAAATTTAAATTTATTTATCAGCTTTTGCTGTATCGCACATATAGCAGGGTAGGCAGAGGTAACCCAATGTTAAGACACTCCATTCCCCACTTTCCCCTGAATTTTACGAAGCATTGCGTGTTGAGTGGTGGAACTCAACACCGGGCTTTGTCTTGACGCCAGAGTGAAAAAACTATAAATATTAATAAATAATAATTCGTTCCCCCGAGTGGGGATCGACCTCACAATCCCAGGTTACAATCACGTCACCTTGTCTCACTGCGCTACGACGGCTTAAATAATATTATGTAAAATAATAAATTTACACTTGCGCAAATTTGTTGCAAACCGTCCATTAAATATATCTCCATCGAGTTGTAGTTATGAAACATTCAACTATAACGCGATATTTGTAGGTTTAATTTCCTATCTAGGCATTATTATTATTCAATGCATTGTTAATATTCAATGCATTGCTTTTATCGAATTAAAAACGCAAAAAAAAGGGAATACAGTGATATGCCGCTAAAAATTATTTGTTTACCTCTGCATGGATATTTTTTTTGAGATAAAAGAAACAATTGCTAAAATGTAAATATCTACAAGGACGTCAAAGTCTCTTTGGACTAATAACATGAGACTATTAAATTCTCAATTAACAGAAATGTGTTACAAAATAATTGAACACACGATATTAGAAACAGATAAGGAAGTGATATTAACTCATTAGTCCAAATACTTAGTTGCCCACCAATAATAGTTCAATTATACGTACTTTGTTTCAAACTTATAGTTGAAACTTTGTTGTTTCTCTGGAATTGGTAAATTTTCCAGCAATATAAGAAAATAGCTTCACGTTTTTTCCCACTTAGCAGAATATTCAGAGAAAAATTGGCTTTAAAACACTCCGTTGATCTATATCTACCTTGTAATTTTTTCGAGACATTACGTATTGAATGGTGTAACTCAACGCTACGCCTTGTATATAATAGCGGAAAACTGACAGTAATACTTGACTATAATTTTATTTATAAAGCTTTTTACGTACTACTTAAACTTAAGCTTAAAGATTTTAATATATTTTTTTTTAATTTAACACTGTTACATTCCGCTTTGACATTTTAGAGATAAAACCTATAGATACCTAAGTATATCTTGCTTTTTTCCATTTTCGTCAATTAGGTTGGAAAAACTGTAGTATTTATTAGTAATAATAATCCCACGTGCCTAACTTCGCTTCTAATTAAAACTTTTCCTTATTAATAATATACATAATTTGTCACGTAATATTTTTTTATATTTAAGCTGTATTCCGCATATAGCAGGGCAGGTAAAGTGAACGTAGGCTTTAGATTCTTCGTTTTTTTGGGCGGTACATGGGCCGCCCAATTTTTGAGAAATTGTGTGTTCAGTGGCGGAAATCAACGTCGCTCTTTCTTTTCTTACCAGAGCGAGGAAATGAAAATAATTGATTCCTTCGAGTGGGAATCGAACCCAAAACCGTCACGTTAACAGTTAGACAGCCTTAAGATATATTATAATAATCGTATATTAAATTAATACTTTATTTACGTGACATGATCAGGTTGCAGCGCTCGGTCTGGACCCAAGAATACACCTAGGGATGACAATCAAAGACATCCAGCCTCACCTTCTAGTCATGCAAGAGAAATACGGATTGAACGTGTGCGGTGAGGGTGGGGAGTACGAAACTTTTACACTCGACTGTCCTTTGTTTAGAAAAAAATTAGTCATGTAAGTATTTTTGATAATTTTAAAGATATAATAAGATATTATTTGTACACAATCTAAAGTTTGTGCCATTGTATTTTTGCTATTCTATTGTATAACAATTATTGGAAAACCGAATAAATCTATACTAAAATAATAAAGCGGAAAAATTTATTTGTTTGTTTAAAAGGTAAGATCTCCGATTAACATTTTTTTTGTTTACTATAAAAGCTACATTCCTCAGGAGTGTAAAGGCTATACAACATAAAATTTGTAATTCTTTGTTAACCTTAAATAACGAAATATAAAACATTTAATATTATAAAATATAAATCACCATAAGGCATTTTGTGACAAAAAATATTAAAAATCCTAAGGTGACATTTCACTGTTTTTAGGGTTCCGTAGCCGAATCGTGAAAAACGGAACCTTTATAAATTCGTCATGTCTATGCGTCCGCACGCGACATATCACAGCTACTTTATGCCGACACTATTAGAACTAGACAATTGAAACTTAGTAGGTGGAGGATGTATTTCTTTAACCACCTAACGATTTTTGTAACAAAAAAAATATATTAAAGGCGGGGCGGAAGGTTCCCTTCATGGAACTAAATGTAATACTTTAATTTCATCAAACCTATACGTGTGAGGTATCTCTAAAGATGGCATTGAGGTTCCTAATTTTTTTTTATTTAGTCAATCGCTCCAAAGTTGGACACTTTCATATTGCTAAAATGTGTATGTGCCAGTAAACTACCAGATTAAAAAATCACTTGCAACGACATTTTTTATGACGAGCTCCTGTAAACGCGACAGTAGTGGGTTCGATTGAAACTCGGGGGATTGAAATATTTATTATTTTAATTTCCTCGCTCTGATAACAAGGCAAAACGTGGCTTTGAATTCCTCCAAACAACACGCAATGCCTTGAGAGTTCGGAGGAAAGTGGTACACCACTTTATCGTAATGGGAACGAGTGTCTTACACTTGGTTCCCAGGTTTCCCCCTGCTTACCCTGTTACGTGCGGGTTATAGTGTGAAGCTAAAAAAATAATTTAATATAATCGTTGTTATGTAAAGGATAAAGAAAGGACATACACATATTCGATCTATTTGGCTATAGTACGTCAGTAGATTAATCACTTTGTTGGTAAACTGGTAAACATAACAGTGATAAAAAAAAAACAACTCATGCGTATAAAAGAATATTTCATATTTATTAAATTTTCATAAAGGCGCAGGGGGGCGCTGGGTTCTATTCCTGCTCGTAGGGATGGATTAAGGATTAATTATAATTGAGTTATTTTTATATTCCCGTTATGATAGACCAAGTACGGCGGTAAATTCCGCCACTCAACACAATGTTGCATTATTATGTAAATTGGTGCGTTGGGAAATAAGTGTCTTACCACAAATTTGTAAGAAATTATGGTATGCGGGAAAAAGTGTGAAAATATAACAAATGCAAATATTTTTAAAATATCGCCGAATATAAGACTTTATCATGCCTAATTTTATCTTGAACAAAAACAGTAGATCCATGATCAATTAAGTAATATACTGTAGGCTTAAGGTTAGGAGATTAAATATATATATATTTTTTATAGTCCACATCTAGGTCGATTTCTTCATTATCGTAACGTACTGTAGTAAAATGCACACTATTCCAGAGCTCTAATCATTTCAGCATGGGCATAGGAAGGAGGTTGGTCGGGTGAGCCGTGTCCGCCCCAGAAATTTTACTTACAACAACATTTTCCCCGAAAATAAAAAAAAACAACATTGAGACGAACATATACACCTTACCTATACCTTTAGAATTATAGTGACCTGTTAAGAAAACCATGACTTTGAGTCTTTGTCAGAAATTGACCTTGTTCCCCACTTACGTGAAGTGAACCAAGTGTCTTAATTCTAAATTCTCTGCCTACCTTGCTGTGTGCAGCGTCGTTTTAGGTTGTCGTTTTAGGTCAATCTCTGACAAATACTCAAAATCATAGTTTTTTGATTAGGTCACTATAATTCTAAAGGTGCGATATGTGCTTAAAGCTAAAGTCCAGGCACCACCAGAAAATATCTTTCTGCTATTTATACATATAAATTTCAGGATTATTAATATTATAAATTACAAGAATATCATATTATTGAAAAAAAAAAACATGGCTAAATATTTTTCCCATATTTTCAACAGAGACGACAAAGAAATGGTGATACACTCCGACGACCCGGTCGCGCCCGTCGGCTATTTAAACTTAAAGTTGCATCTAGAACCTAAAGAAAACTACGACGAAACGAACAATCTACCTCTAACTGTGAAAAACTCATTAGATTTTGTAAAAGACTTGAACGATACGATGTTTAGCGACATAAGTGATATAGAACTAAGTGAAACGGAATTGGAGTCAATCGAGAAGTTGGAAAAGGAGGAGATTATAAAACAAAACGAACTCAATCCGTTGCTAACATATTCCGGTGACAATGCTAATATAGATGGCGATAGTAATGAGTTGGAGGATTCAGAAGATGGCTATTATTATGATGAGATGAATGATGTTGACGATATCCATCCCGTTTTAGATCATAGATCTATATATGGGAACAAACATGGCTGGTACTTCATTGGTGGAATCGTCGGTGAAGGTGTCGATACTAAACTGGCCACGGAGGACGCTATGAAGAAACTCATTAGTAGGTAAACTTGTTCAGGCTTTTTTGATGTAGTATAAACTTTTTGTTGATAAATAGTATCAAGAACAAACAATTTTAATATATTAATATTTTACGAGGCCAGTCGTGGCGCAGCGGCACGAAGTGTGACTGTAAAATTGACTGGTTGTTGGTTCGATCCCCACTCGAGGAGATGAAATATTCACTTAAATTTATATTTTCATTTCTTCGCTCTGGCGTCGAGACTAAGCGCGGCGTTGAGTTCTGCCACTCAGCACGCAATGCCTCCAGAATTCGGCAGAAAGTGGGGAATGGAGTGCCTTAACACTAGGTTCCTTCTGCCTACCCTGTTTTGTGCGGGATACAGCGTGAAGCTGATTGATTTATATATATATATATATATATTATATTTTATTTTAATATTTTAATGAAGATTTTATATACTACAAAAGCAATAAAGAGAAGTGCAAATCAATTAAACACTTTTGAACAGTTTTCTTACTTACTTTCTCATATGTTTGGTGTAAATTTAAAATTTCAGATAACATCATTTTCCTTATTTATTTTTTTAATAACATGATTTAAATCAACTTTAAGTACAAACAAAAAAACCATAAAGGAATTTTTATACTATTTACGAAACGATTTTCAATGATCTTATTATCTTGTATTTCTAAACTTTTATCTTTTTATATTAAATTGTTTAAGCTAATGTTTTTAATGCAAATTATTATACATTTGTTTACGTTGCTTTACTCTCTCCATTAATGAAATCATATTTGAAAACGTGTAATATTTTAATTAACGTCAATACGTTCAATTCAAATGCAATGCATTTCAAATCAAATGCAATCATTTGATTCTTAATAAGCAATCTGTGTATGTTTTTGTTTTATTTGTAAAATATCTAGGGTGCCGTGCCCACTCTAGAATAATCTTGTGCCCAAGATTATTCTAGAGTGGGCACGGCTTACCCGGCCCCCCCTTTATTATTACGCCCATATTTACTTTGCATAGTCATACACGCATTTCTGTTGTTATTTATATCATCAATGATAACAGATGACATACAGACGTCATAGACTGTTTCTGTTTATATAATGACTGATTAATATTTCTTATCTTTACCGCAATTTATTTAATGCCATCTGAATAAATAAACGTCTCGTTGAATCAAAAACAATCACGATTTAATACTTTTTATTTGTGTATGTATACAAACAAACAAAGCAACCGAGTGGTTTCCATGCATATTTAATTACATATATTATTTACAACCACAATGTTACAAAGTAGGAAATACTACTAATAATAATAATAAATAAACGATCATGTCCATGTGCTTATTAAAGTTAATTAACACATAGATAAAATAAAAATTAAATTAGATTTTTTTAACTATTAAATGTGATTAAAATATTTTAAACATTTTGAAAGTGTTATTCCACACTTAGAAAAAATTTTTTCTTATTTAGAAACTTATACAAAGTTTTAGTAAATTATATGATATAAGGGTCCTGAAACAGAGTGAATAACGTATATCAGCATTATAAGTGAAGCAATATACTAGTATAATATAGTTATTGTACATTAAAGGCCATTCGGGGCGCAAGGGTATAAAGTGTGATTGTAAAACGCGAGTGGTTGTGGGTGGGGTCCCTTTCGAGGAAATCAATTTCATCTAGAACTTTCTGAATTCCAAAAAAAATCCAATGTTATTGCGTTATTTGCGAAACATACTCTATTGATACACAATTACCATTACAGATCTACTGGACAGTGAAAATTTAGAACTACCCGATGTGTGTTCTGTTAACATTTACATGCGGGACATGGAGCAATACGCGGCGCTTAACTCTGTTTACGTCGACACGTTTTCATTCCCCAACCCTCCCACGAGGGTTTGTGTAGAATGCCCCTTACCAAAGAACGTTGGACTTATCATGGATGCGGTAAGGGCCGTTTTTATTTGTTTTATTTTTATTCTTGTGTGTACTTCTTGTGCTTATTTTTATTACTTTATATTTTATTGAGGCCGGTCGTGGCGCAGCGGCACAAGGTGTGACTGTAAACCGACTGGTTGTGGGTTCGATCCCCACTCGAGGAAATGAAATATTTACTTAAATTTATATTTCCATTTCTTCGGTCTGGTGTCGAGGCAAAGCGCAGCGTTGAGTTCTGCCACTCAACACGCCTCCGGAATTCGGCAGAAACATATTCAGCGTGAAGCTGACTTTATGTTCTTTTTATTGAATCGTGCGTAAGTGATTGAATGTGATAAGAAAATAAAAATATATTTATAAAAACACAGTATGTTATATCTCTATCTGTCTATCGAGACCGTCGTGCTGACTCAAGCGTGTGACGGTAAACGCGACGGTTGTGGGTTCGATTTGCATTCGGGAAAATGAATTATTATTTTTATTTCTTTCCTCTGGTAACAAGGCACAGTGCGGCCTGTGGTTTCGCCGCTTAACAAATACCTTGAAAATTGGCGGAAAGGGGAGAACGGTGTGGCTTAATAAATAGGTTTGTTAGTCAAGTGGAAAAAAATATATATATCTGATGATATCCGTGCAGGCATTTCAATATCGTGGGTCCAATATGCAATTTTCCATAATTTGAAAAACATAGAGAACAAAAAACCCCAAAAAAAAAACCAAAACCCAATTTATGTAACGATACATTTTATGACTTGTATTTTACTCTGTTCGTATCTAAATACTAATAAAAATATATAAATATAAAAATAAAAGAACATTACAACTACACTTAGATAATGACGCTGTTGTTGCATAGCTTAACACGAAAGCGTGATTGAGTTCTGCCACTAATACACAATTAGCCAAAAAATTGGGTGTGGGAAATACTGTGCTTCAACACTGGCTTCCCGCTGCCTATCCTGCTATGCGCGGGATACAGCGTGAAGCTAAAACAAATCTTATGTAACATACAAAGGTGGCGTACAAACAAAACAACATGAATCAAGAGGAGGGTGTGTGCAAGGAGCGCGTCACGATGCACGTGCAGGGCATCTCGCACTGGGCGCCGGCCAACATCGGCCCCTACAGCCAGGCTGTTAAGGTTAGATGTTATTATTTTTTAATTAATATATAGTAAAACAAAATTTAAAATCTTTAAAACTTCACTTTACTTCTTGTCCACATCTAAAATGAATTTAGAATTCGAAATCTAACATAGACTTAATACCTAAATAATTTAAATTAACACATGATCTACACTAAAACAGCTACATTATCAATATTATGAACGTAAAATAAATATTAAAATTAAAAGTAACACAAAATATAATACCAGAATAAAACAAAACTTAACCAAATTATGAAAATTTAAAAATCGAACGAATAAGGGAATTGAACCAAAGAAAATATTGTAAGGATGAATAACAAATTATAGAAAATACATTAACCATTAACCTGCCTGACTACTCGACGAGTCCTAGTCCTAAGTAAGCATGGTTCGTTCAATCCCAGAATGACATCTGCTCAGTGACCGTAGTGCAGGAGTGTGCGTGTGCAGGTGGGGCCGGTGGTGGGCACGTGCGGGCAGATCGCGCTGGTGCCGGGCAGCATGCGCCTGGCGGGCGGCGGCGCGCGCGCGCAGGCCGGCCTCGCGCTGCGCCACCTCGCGCGCGTGCTGCGCGCCGCCGCGCCGCGCGCGCACATGCGCAGCGTCGTGCAGGTCAGATAAGAGAGCACCAGTATTTGTTCTATACATTAACAGTCTAATGTCAAATACCAAAAAAACAAAATGTACTGAATTTGCTTTACCAAATGTTAAAAAACATAATTTTAGTAATTAAAGGAGAATGTGACGCAATTTTCTTAGATGTAACTATAGATTCCAAACTCCAGTCGAACAATCATCTGGAAGCACTTCCGGATAATCTCAGCTCTGCTGCGTTCTCAATTAAAAAAATAATAGATAAAGCTTGTCTTAATTTTTTTTCGAACATTGAAATTGTTATAGTAGACCCGACTCTACTATAGCTATTTTCATTGTATTTTATCTTATGGAATTCTGCTATATGACATTGCTGCAGATATAAATTCAATATTTATTCTCCAAAAAAGAGCCGTGAGATCTATTTATAACCTAAGAGCTCGAGATTCTCTGCGAAATGTTTTTAACGATGCATGTATTATTACAGTTGCTTCACAATTTCTATACTAAAACATTTTGTTTGTCTCTGTGTATGTTGTCATACATATACTATGCCACAGTAAAAATAGTGATAGACATACGATAGGAATGAGTAATAAAAAAAGCTTGTTACACCAAGATTTCATCTCCAAAAAGTTAATATTTTTTTTATGGGTCTATGTATATAATAAAATTTCGTAATGTATTCTAATTAAATAATAAAATTTTATTATCTGTAAAATAGTAACAAGTAAAACTTATTATACTGTTCAAGAATATTTACAGGATAAAAATGTATGGCATTAATGTCTATTGAATGTGATGCACGGTGGCTGCCATTGACATTAAAAAGAGCTACTGTTGAGTTTCTTGCAGTCTCTTTTCAGCAAAACTGCTTTTCGAAATTATGGTAGCTTTTTTATGTTCATTGGACGATTCAAAAGTGCTTACAATAGTCTATTTGAATAAAGAATATTTTAAATTTGAATCTCGCACCCAGCAGGATAGACAGACGGAACTTAGTGTTAAGACACTCCGTTCCCTCTTTCCGCCGGATTCTGTAAGCATTGCGTGTGGAGTGGCAGAAGTCAATGTCACGTTTTGCTTCGATTCCAGAGCGAAGAGGTGGAAATATAAATTTGAATATATATTTAATTTCCTTGAGTGGGAACCAAACTTACAACTAGTGACGTCTAGTCATACTGTCTATTGTGCGCAGAGCGTGTGCTACGTGACGCGGCGCGGCGCGGCGCGCGAGGCGCGGCGCCAGCTGGAGCGGCGCACGGCGGGCGCCATCGCGCAGTGCGCCGTGGTGCGCGCGCTGCCCCGCGCCGCCGCCGTGGAGTGGCACGCCTGGGCGCACACCGACAACAACCGCTTCGACTGTGCGTGTCGCGCCGTGTGGGACCGTACCCGCGACTGCTCGTATCTTCGATCCCAACTCGAGGGAATTTCATTTTATTTAAATTTATATTTCCATTTCTTCGCTCTGGTGTCGAGGCGACGTTGAGTTCCGCCTTTAAACACGCAGTACCTCCAGAATTCGACGGGAAGTGGGGAACAAAGTGTCTTTAAACTAGGTTTCCTCCACCTATCCTGTTGTGTATGGGATGAGGCGTGAAGCTGATAAAAAAATTATTATTTTTTTGCGAATAAATATATAAATCAATACTATCAGACTAACCAAAATACTGATTTTCCGAACATCTTAACTAAGTACATAATTCAAGTAAATGAACCTGAATAAATTGTTAAGTCCACACTCATGAGGTCATTGTAGCAAAGTAGAACAGTTGTAGGGTTCTGGAGTTTCCCAGTCGAACACATGAATTATTTTCATTTCCTTGTTCTAGTAAGACATAAACTTTTGTTGTGATGATGATGATGATGATCATTCTTATCTAATTTAATGTAACTTTTATATATATGTTTTATTTTATATTTTCTTCTTGACTCTAATATTAGACCATAAATATAATATACATATTTGTCAAAAAAAATTATAAACGTAAAGACAAATCTCAGTTTTTACTTAATCTTAATGATATAATTTAATTTTTCTTAATTGCACTTATCCCAGGTTCCCATTGTCTATACTTCTGCCTATCCTGCGGTGTGCGGAAAAAAACGTGAAACAAAAAAAATGAAATGTCTTTATTTTGACAGATGAAGAGACCGGCTGTAATGTCGGTGACTACAAAGTAGCAATCACTAGGAGGTGGAATTACGAGAACACTGTTTCTGCCATTGTTTGCAATGTCGCCACAGGTATTTATTATATGTACTATATAAATGTGGTTATTTAAAGAAAATATGAAAATTAATAAGTTGTAGCATATTTTAATTCTGTTCATTTTGAATATATTTTTTTTTATTTTATTTACTTATTATATAGAAAACAACAGCATATTATTAATTACTAACAAACAAAAACTTGTAAAAAAAATAAAGCCGATTACAGTTTTTCACTTATAAGTATTATCTAAGTACAAAGATAATAAAAAATATATTACCGTTTAAAGTAATGAAATGTCATGACACTAGGTCCTCTTAGCTAGAGGTTAATGACAGAAATAACCATATATGTGCATTTTGCATCATAATATTACATTATTTTATTCTAATATATTGTATCGTGTACTTTATAATAGAAAGTAATGAAAACATACAATGTTTTTTTATAAAGGAATTTTACAAGATTACTTTGTAATTGAGACGAAACGAAGCGAGTTGCTATAAACAAAAGGTTTCTGCTCGGGAAAATTAATTATTGAACGTAATGCCTCGAGATTTCAGCAGAAAGTTGGGGACGGAGTGTCTTCCCTCTGTCTATCCAGTCATTTACGGGATACAACGTGAAGCTGAAGAAAAAACACCTCATAACCCTCACATACCCCGCACCTCGCGTATAGGAAGTTCCTATTCGCGAGATAAAGCGTAACGGTCCTCCAGGCTCGTCGTCCACGTCGCAGGCGTCGTTCCCGGACGCGGCGGCGTGCGCGCAGCACCGCGCGCGCGCCGCACTGGCGCCGCCGCAGCACCTCGAGCGCGTGCTGGACTACGCGCTGCGCAAGCTGCTCAACGACTGCGCCGACGGCGACCAAGTGCTCTACGTCAGGGTGTTCTATCAGGTTATACGATTATGTCTGACTACTAATACTCAGGTCATATAAGAAAGCCAGTAAGTTAGTAGGAGAATGTACGGCCGATGGAATTTTGTCGAGTAGATTAGTAAATAATTTAGTTGTCGATTTTTTCAGAGCGATTAACGCATCACAAACACGCGTCCGAGCTGGTTCACCGACTAAACTAAACCAGTATACCGTACTCGAGCAGAGTACGAACTATTTTTGGACAGTAGATATTCGACTCAAGCCCAGTCGTGGTGCCCACTCGATGAAATATGTTTAATATTATCATTTTCCTTTCTCTGGTTACGAGACAAAGCGCATGTTGAATTCTGCCACTCAACGCGTAATATCTTCAGGATTTTTTCGAAAAATGAGGAACGGGAAATATCTTAATGGGAATGCAGTGTCTCAACAGTAGGTTCCGAGGTTCATTCTGCCTATCCCGCTATATGTGGGATACAACGTGAAGCTAAGAGATACTTCACTAAAATACATAAGCATAATGCGAACTATGCTTCAGTAATTGTAGTGGATTTAATAGATTGTATAGCAATGGTTATAATACTTTTACTACTGACTTACTGTAGCTTACTGTAAACGATTAACGATTGTAAGTTTTTATTCTTTATTTCCCCGCTCTTGTAAATAATATTTCAGCAGAGTAACCAGATAGATTGTCACTTCCCACATACTCGCAACTCTTAATAATTTTATTTGACCACGTGGACGGAGCTGTAGATAAAACTTACCCTATATATACTAAAAATTTAAGTATATGGTGTAGCAGTACTTAACAACGCTGCGTTTTGTGTTTCAAAGCCAGGTAACTTAAAATAATTTCAAATGTCTAAATATAATTTCATTGCCTCCATTTTACAAGGTATTGAAAATAAATAATGTTATTGCATCAGGCATCTCTTGCCTTTTACAAATAAAAAATTGTTTTATTAAGTTACATACTTATACAAATAAGCTTGAGAAAAGTACCTTATGACAAAATATCTTAAATTATATTACTTAAATACCAAAAACTATATATCCACAGGTATGGGGCTCTCCGCCGCCCTCGCTCCTAGTATCTGCGGCGTTTATCGCAGCGCAGCGTTTAAATACGCGCGTAGCATTATGCGTAGTTCCGGCTTTGGCGTTGCACAATGCGTTCACGTTCCTCTCCATCAGCGGCTTAAGGTTGCAGGAGTGATTGTGTAAGTTTAAGAATTTGTTTTTTTTTTGCTTTACGCTGTATCTTGCATATAACAGGATATATAGAGGGAACCTAGTGTTAAGATGACTACATTTTTCTTATCCGCCCAATTTTCGAGACATTGAGGCTTGAGTTATTACCATAGCGAGGAAATAAAATAATTTATGCCTCTGAGTGGAAATCAAACCCACAACCGTCGCTTTTATAGTCAGCAGGCATTTTCATAGTAAAAAGTACTAACTAACTTGTAAGTTACTTCTACATGCAACTTTTAAGTATTCAATTTCTCTTCTCGTATATTAGCTGTTATACAATATTTTTTAAGAAAACTTTTAAATATTTACATTAATTGAATAAATTCGTTTCCATTTACAGGTAGCGCCAAGAGGACAACCCAAGAAAAAAAGAATGCAGATGCTTTATTGCCGTTTTAAAAATATATTTGCTGAATATTTTTTCAGTGTTTATAAAATTTTGTTAATTATGCTACCGAGTTTACCATATTATATTTTAAGTCGAATAATATAAATTATTTTTATTGCAAAAAAAATTGGAGTTTAATTTCGTGGCAGCCGTAAGCAGACACAACAATAAAAAAACGTGGGCTCAAATTAAAATTTACTTTATTTTTTTTACAAAATTGACCGAACAGTGCGAGATTTCTAGAACGTTTACACTTGCATTAAGTAGACATAAAAGTTATAATTATTTTCTCTTACAAGTAAGTCTTATTCACCTGTGTCGTAAGCGGCGCGAGTCGTCGCGCGTAACGTTACATGATTCTATCAAACGATCGGTTTCACATAATTATATACCTTAAAATTCGTCACTAAGTAAATTATGATTAATAATAATAATAATAAAGAAAGCATAATTATAAACTAAACTCGATACATTACACTTAAACAGTTATTAGTCGATCGCCGATACATTTCTAATACAATATTTTATAATACACAACGAATTTGGGACAGATCACGACCGACGCTCCACACTTTACTATACACAAGTACGGCACTATTACTACGCAGTATAAAAATTTAGTTTAAAATATAATTTTAAAGGGGAAACATATTATGCTACAATAGTAAATTTGTTTTTATAGATAAGCTAGGAGCGAGATTCTCAGTAAAGTTGTGGTGTCGACGGTCGCCGCGCATTCACTATGCGGATTTGGAAACCCTTTTATAGAACAATATATCGTCTAACAGGACATTGCTTCAAATTACTGTTATCTTTTCTGTTATCTTAATTTTTACTGTTACTGTCTCGAATATTGAGCGTCGCCCTGGAAATTATTGACGCCAGAATCGTATATATTACATATGTCATACATGGATTGAATAAATAATTTCTTCATAATAGTCAAAATAAACATAATATACTCTTATATAAATTTACTTTATAATATATTTAGTCGGTCGTACAATTTCCGGGGCGGGTGTTGTCGATAAATTAGAAGATAAAAGGTAGCCTATGTTTTGTACTTTGTAATTAAATCAAAATGCTAGTTCTCAATTGCCACTCGAATGGATGAAACAACGTATAGCAATTTAGTTATTCAAGTAGGTTCTGTTAACTATTAAAATTTTCAAAAATCAATAATAATAATAATAACAATAATAATAGCATATTTGGACAGTAACTAGCATTTTGTCTTAAGCGAGTTAAAAATAATTGTAATTTGTCACTTGGAAGAGGAGCTGCTGATTTCACTCTTATAATTAAACTAAAGAAACCTAACAATCTAGTAACATAGTCATAATCAACAATGTTAAACAGTAAACTTATCATAATGTTTTTTGGGAATCGGATAAAATCTGTATAATTTCTTCATAAGTAAATTCATTTCGGACATCACAGTCACGTCACAATCAACTGAAAAAATCAATATATTCCCGTCTCTTCTCGAATATAATATATATCAATACATACATATGTGAATAATGATTTATATAATCGGGTATAAGTTGTATACAGCTGTATCCATATCAAAGTATAACTAAAATAAATACCTTATTAAGCAAAAATTAACAATAGTCTAAAAAAATAATCTAAAATCGAAAAAGAAAATGCGCACTGTCTTCTCGTCGAAGCATCTCGGAAGCGACGCGCCGACCCCTTCGATCTCTAACAGAAGTCGCATTCCAAATGCATTGAAAGGCAGATTTCGTAATATACAGTTGATTGTCGCTTCGATCGAGCACATAACGAGTACGATTGCCCAGCTACCCAGTGGTTAGTTATGTACACTACGCTACGCTACCTTACACTAGAGCGCGAGCTCGTCGGCGTCGTCGCGGCGGCGGCTCTGCAGGTACTGGCGGTGCGCGTACTTGTTGAAGCGGCGCTTGGCCATGAAGAGCGTGGCGATGGTGCGCGGCGCCAGGCGCACGGCGGCGGCGCGCGACGTGATGCCGCCGCGCCGGCACTCGCCGCACGTGTAGTGCAGCACGCGCAGCGCCGCGCCCGTCGCCCTAACGCACTCTGCGCAACCGCACAGATATAGATATGCATTTCTGTTAAGGTCCCCGTGTCTATAGCACTCCGAGTCGGCTCTAACGAGGCAGATTATGTATTTTGGACACATCATGCGGTCGCCTATACGTCCATTCTAAACACATCTAACACAAGACTTGAAGCTTCCTATTTCGTGTGACTCTGTATGACTTTTGATAGCTCAGACTCGGTTCAAGATGGAATTCACATCGAGAGTTAAAAAGCGAATATATGGAATAAGCGTGTAACATAAGATACATACAACACAATAAAAATTGTCGAAAATGAAATGTAAATCATGCATTTCGAGGCATTAATTAAAGCACAAAGCGGCGGTCATGAGAATATAATTTCCTTGCTATCGCAAAAAAAATTATATTCTCATGTGATTAAAAGAAAACAAGCGTATAGAAAAATATAGAAAACTGGACATAAGATATAAAACCGAGTATGTTTAAGCAGCTTAGCACTTTAATTGATGGAAAACAAGGTCTCAAAACCTAGTCTCAATTATATCCAGCCCCATTAAGCATAACAACCGATTGACGCGCTAACAGTGAATAGTATGAACTGAATATCGCAAGATACATATTCGATCAATATTCTGTTCAACTACCACCGTCGCTGTAACGTGCAAGGGGCGGGGGAGGTGCGCTAACGGTGGCTAGTATAAACTGAATATTTCAAGACCCACACATGACGTGATCAATATTCTGTTCAACTATCCCTACCGCATCATCGTGCAAGGGGAGCGGGTGGGAGGGGTGGTGGGTGGTAGGTGCCCGCTACGATGACGTACCTTGATGGTGTTGCCTATCGCAGAGCTTACAAATGACGAGCTGCATTGTCCCCTTGGGCCCGATGAAGGAGCGATCGCACAGCGGGCAGTAGCGACCGATGCGATACGCCCTACGCACGCACACACACATACGGACCGTACGCGCACAAGCACCGGAACACAGAAACACGCCATTAGTATCAGCCGAGTCGAGGCCGAGCCGGACTCGGGTCACACTTTGTTACTTATCGTTGGCTCGATCGTTGTTAATTAATAACTCTTCTATTCGTTTATATATACATGACATACAAATAAATATATAAGAATTGACAGTAAACGTAAACAAATACGCCAAAATTTTAATGTCATCCGAGTGACATATACCTAGAAATTTAGATTAACTTAGCACAAAAGAAATATCATAGAAATTGTTCACCAATCAAAAAGTTAAGTGGAAATTTTAATAATAAGAACATAACATATTAAAATTAAAGAGTGAATAAAGAAAAATCATTTTATAAAGAGCCAGAAAACAAGTAACAAAGTCAGTTAGTGAACGCTTAAAAATGATAACTGAAGTACGCCCGTGTTAGTTAAACAAAGTATGGAATGAAGTTAGTCTCAGTTACGACGGCTGATGATGTCGACATCCTTAGCCATGATGGGATATTAATTGAAGCAACACTTTATAACTAATATAGTATAGAAAAATAAATTATAGAACAAAACTGCTCGTTGCATCAATTACATAAAAAGAATCGATATCAAATTACCAATAATTATTAAAAAAAATATGAAAACGGACAGTAAAGTAGGGTATACAACAAAAATCTCCTAAGGCCAATTTCACAAATGATTATGATGATTCTCATATTATAAACAGAATTTTGGGGCTTTATTTGGAAAAGTATGACTTTGAAATTTGTATTCAAAACTTATCCAACAACATTTTACCCGCTTTACTGACCTACAAAGATTGTTTGCCTAGATATTACTCGTAACCGAAGCGTCCTTAAACAAAAATCTATAGTACGAAAATAGTATTTGAAAAATAAAAAAAAAACAAACAACCTCCGTTACTTAATCGAAATAACTTATATGAAGAGATGTGGTGCATGCAACTTATAACTAGTACCAAATTCTGCTAAATATTTTCATCAATACTTATGAATAAACTATATAAAAATTTAACTTGATTTTTAATAAGAAATATATATATTACTTAGAAGAATTCGGTGAGGAATAAATGTGCTGATTAACGCTTGGATCGTAAATAACATTATGCGGGGTCAAAAATGCTACAATCAATATACCAGAGAAAGCGGATTCCGATAGTGAGGGGGTGAGCTTGTGTTAGTCAACATTGAACACGCATGGAATGACGTGAGTACACAATGTCTACCAAGACCAGTTAACAAATTACGGACCTTGGACGGGGACCGCTCTCGCTACTCGCCAATTCACTATTTACTCGACTATTTAATCGAATATTATTAATGATCACTCACAAATCATATTAAATTGTAATCTATTATAAATATATGTAAATTCGATTGATTATAAATATTATGAATGTATTTATTACCGATTTATCCAAGACAGATATCGATCGTTCAAAACCCAACTTTGCCATACAAAAAACGACTCTACGTAGGCGTGACAATTTATAGTAGGAGAGCAGCCGCCCGCAAAGCGAGTCCATACACATAGATCATCGAGAAACTTTGTAAAAAATCTTAGTACTTTTCGTCGGCATCTCCTTCGATGTAAACGCAACTATTTGTTCAGGTTTTGTTGTTGCCCCTCTTGCTTTTACTTGAAAAACAACCGTGTCACTTTGAGTACCATCATTCTCTTTAGTTTTTAGTCATTTAGAGATATTTACGTGCTCGTGTGATTATTATTACTTTTTTTTTTTAATATTAGTAGAACCAGAACCAAAGCAGCTTTTTAGTTCATTATAAATTAGAAATTGTAATGTATTTTTAGCAATATACAACAAATTATGTGGTCTTTGATTGTATGATTTCAGGTTCTACTATACTATTTACATTTTAAAAAATTACTTTACAGATAAACCTGTTATTTGAAGTCATTAATAAATTACAAATATAATATATATCTTATCTTTCTGGCCTTGTATTGTAAATATTTGGATTTGAACAAAAAATATACACACAAAACGGTCAAAAGGGAATATGTTCATTGATTGATTTAAAGAGGCCATTATATATTTGGACTCTTACTTAATATTCAATCCACTAAATCATTCGTAAATTTGTTTAGTCATTCATTAAGTGATTAACTGTTAAAATTTAAAATTGTTTAAAAATAAACTGTTTGAATTTTAAATAACAGTTATTGATACATATTATAGTGTAAATATATTATAGTTCACTTAATATTATGACTAACGAATATAAAGTTTTATGTCATTATGTTAAATATTGCACTTTGAATAAAAATTGAGCATCGACATTTTTCAATAATTATCATTATGAAAATTCGACAAAAAACTTTATACTACAATAAATATAATTACTAAATTCTAATAATTACACGCGTCCACTTACAGCTCGACGTGACACATACCATACATAATAACGAATTTTACCGAATAAACAAATTTTGAACATTCTTATGAACTTTGCTATTTTTATCTTCGTAAAAGATAATAATATTAACTGCCTCATGTTTAACATAAAAACTATTCATAATTTATACCAAATTTAATCCTCTTACCAGAACGAGGAAATGAAAATAAATCATTCTCCCGAGTAGGGATCGAACCCACAACGTTCGCGTTTCTCTCGCGTCTATTGGCGCGTCATGGTCAGTCACGTGGCGCGAGTGTGAGCGGGCGCGTGCTCTGTGTACGGGAGTAGGTAGGGGTGGGTGCCGACCTGGCGCACGGCGAGCACAGCGAGTGCGAGTAGAGCTTGTGTCCGCCGGGCCCCCGCCGCGTCTGGTGGTGCCACTCGGCGGGCCCCCCGCCCGCGCCCGCCGCCGCGCCCGGGCCCCCCAGCCCGCTCGGCTCGCGCGCGCCGCACGACTTGCACACCGCGCACTCCACGCAGTGCCACCGGCCTGCAACGCGACGGGGCAATATAGATTAGCTATTTTAGTACAATTGTTCTGGATGCCACCGCTTTGTGGTAACAGGGGGGTTCTGTATTAAAGTATGAGAACACTCCATTGAAATTATTCAGGTACAATAGATTTTTCTTAGCTTCATACTGTTTTGGATTTGTTGACTGGCCAAACTCAATACCCTTATCTATTAGTACAACACATATGAACTCATATAAGTAGTGAACTGTTGTGGCACAACGTCTGATTATAAATATGATCGGTTGTGGATTCGATTCCCACTCGGGGGAATGCAATACACTCATTGCTTCAACAACAAAAGCACGTAATATTTCAAAATTGGGGTATGGAGTGCCGTAACACTATGTTTCCTCTGCCAAGTATATGCGAGGTATATCAAATGCAACATATAAGTAGCACACCGGTGGGCACGGTGCGCAGGCCCACGCAGTAGATGTGGAAGCCGCGGTCGCAGAGGTCGCAGAATAGCATCTTGTCGTCGTCGGCGGGGCGCGCGCACGCGCAGCACGTCTTGCACTCGGCGCACTGCCACGCGTACTCGCGGCACTTGCGGATCGTGTCCGGCCCCAGCTCGATGCACGACGGGTGTACTGACGACAAGTATTTACTTTATTATTTACTTTTACGTTTTACTACACTTGTTTTTTTTGTTGATAATTTAGCGGACAACTGAACAACACAAGAGGTCGTCGTGGTGATGGGTTCGATTCCTACTCAGAGTCAGAATTATACTAAGACTATTTTATTCAGTTAATTCCTACACAATGAAATTAACTATTTCATACTTTATAGAAAAGGTATCAAAATTTGAACGTAATTGGATTTGAATCTATCCTCTTTTATAAAGATAGAATTAAGACAACATGACAAGTCTTTTACAAAACCCCCATACTCACGCTTAGCGTTACAGTTGGCGCACACCAGGAACCGCTCGTGCGTGTACTTGCGGTTGGCCTCCAGGCGCAGGCTGCACACGCGGCACGTGTCCACCTCCTCCTCCTTGGCAGCCGGTGGCTCCGCTTGGCTGCTGCTGCGCTTCGTTTTTGTAAGCTTTTTTCTCTGTTTATTCAAATATTTATGATGTATTAAATCAAGGAATTAAGTAACTTGTTGTTAAGTGTAGATTAGAATAATGTATCTTAACCTTCATAATTTAAAAATAAATAATTTAATTTTATATTGTCTAGATTTATGTCTTTATAAAATTTATTAAATTTATAAATATTAAAGTCTATTATTTTACCTCCACCACTACCACGTATGACCACTAAGTCATACATTCTCATCAAGCTACGTCGAAATTCTTTTACGCTTTTTACAACTTATTTATATTGATAGCATCTCTGTAGGGAGATTTTTACAAATTATACCCAAATACCCAAATATAATTTCTTAAAATTATCATATGTCAGGAAAAAACGCTATTTATTGCATATTTTTTAACATTTTTAAAGTGTTATTCCACACTTATGAAAGAAAAATAATTATTTTAGAAAACGTGCATTTGAACCGGCACCTCTGGAAACCAAAAAGTACGAAAGTATTCTTTTTAAGAGTGGTGTTAGAATTCTCTCGTTCTATTTTACACAATAACCTATTTTCTATAATAAACCTAAGCAATGTTCAACTTCACCGACTCGATACTTACGACTCGATTTTGTGAATGAAGAGTGTGCGATGTTGTCGCTTCGATAGGTTAGTGTCTGTGCGTCATTCTTTACAAATGGCGTCTTGTTTATATTTTATTCTTTATTTTCTTTGAAAAACTCACTTTATTTTTAGCAAAACTCTTTCGTTTTACAATTAAAAAGGCTTAGGCTTTTATAAAGTACTTAAAACTATAGTTTCATTTAAAGTGGTGATAAAAAATCCTGTATACAATAGTTTTATTTTTTTAATAATGTAAACTATGTTTATTATTGCAAATTGGAATTTAGTCGAAAACATAAATAAATAAACGTTTATTTATGCAATAAAATTTTTTTACAAAAATATTGTCAAGGAAACATATTTTCCCGATATAGGAAAGAAACCTTTTACTAGCAATAACAACTAATGACTACCAGTTGTATTTTTTATTAATTTCCTATTATGTATATTAGATTGAACTAGACTGTTTATTTGATTCATTACAAAGAAGTAACTAAGTATAAGTATAAAAAGAAGTAAATAAGTATAAAAATACAATAAATAGTACAAAATAGTAACATAAGATTACTCTAATGTTGTTAATATGTGAAGCAAAAACTTTGTACCACTTGTTACGAAAATTACGCAGATGGCGGCGGAGGATGAAATTTAACATAAATATAGTTTATATAGAGAAGGAGTGCAAAATTATATTATTTTAAAATAATGCATAAGTAATACTTTAAATTATTAATAAAATAAATATATCACACACTACCATATATTCGTTAACATACAAGTTGCATAAGATAACGCGTTCTGTGCGTTTCAATTTCCTCTCTACCTTAGACTCTGCACTCTTTGACAGTAGTCAAAGAGTGCAGAGTGGGAATGAATTATTTTTTATTTCCTCGGTATACAAAACTTAACGTTAGTGAGTTTCGCCAATGAACAGGTAATGTCTCGAAAACTGGTAGTGTGAGAAAACTGCGTACCCCGCTATGTACGGGATACAACGTGAAACAAAAAAATACCTTAGCATTTCTATGCGTGTCCCTCTCTGAGTCAGAGGAAGAGCAGCGGGAGCCCCACTCGCCCTCCGACTCGGAGCTGGTGTCGGGCGGGGACGCGGGCGCGGGCGGCGCCGCCAGCGCCGTGTTCAAGGGGAAGTACCGGAGCTCGTCGGCGGCGTAGGCGCGGTAGGTGTGCTGGTACTGGCCGGGCAGCAGCGCGTGCGGGTAGAAGCCGTGCGGCGGGCGCACGCGCGCGGGCGGCGCGGGCGCGGGCGGCGCGCGCCGGCGCTGCACCGTGAGCGACTGCAGGTCGGCGCACGCGGGCCGCCGCAGCGCGTTGAGGCGCGCGTTGAACTCGCTGGCCGACGCCACCGCCGCCGCCGCCATGTCCTGCGAGCGCGGTTCATATGTAGTGCAAGTGTAATGTCTGCTGTCGTTGTGCGATGCAATATTATTCTGGTCTTGAACCATTGTATACTGCTGTTTGACAACCGGCCTTCACCTTATGTCTTGATAGCAGCGTCACATATTTAATTGTTTTTAATCTAAGAACCTTAATCAGCTTCACGCTGTATCCCGCAAACAGCAGGGTAGGCAGAGGAAACCTAGTATTAGTAAAACACTCCGTTCCCCACTTTCTGCCAAATTCTGGAAGTATTGCGTGTTGAATGGTAGAACTCAACGCCGCACTTTGTCTCGACACCAGAGCGAAGAAATGGAAATATTAATTTAAGTAAACATTTCATCTACTCGAGTGGGGATCGAACCCACAACCAGTCGGTTTTACAGTAACACCTTGTGCCCCTAGGCAACAACTCGCCTCATATGATCTATATATGATCTACGGTATAAATCAATTTTTTCGCAATACTATGACGAAATGATGTTGACAAAATATACATAATTTGCACAATCAACTTTATCTACTTATGAATTAACTTTTATCACCAATCAACCTGACCTACATCACTGTCACAAATATTGGCGTCATCAAAATCAACAATATAGTAAATTAAGTTATCTGTGAAGCCGTCGTGACGCAGTGGCACGTGGCGTCGTGTATAAACGAAACGGTTGTGCGTTCGATTCCCACTCGGATGATTACATTTTTTAATATTTTAATTTCTGTCCATATTTTAGGTATCAAATATCCTATATTATATACTATTAACCATTCGCAACTTAGTTTGCGTGTATTTTATGAATTTGGAACAGATTGGGAAAGGAGAACCTAGGGTCTAGATACTCTGTTCTCCACTTCAAATCTTGGGTTACAAACGCCAAGCTTTGTCTTATGTAGGAAATTAAAAAAATTGAGTCCTATTACGTATTTTGTCCATCATTGTAAATTAAGATTTTTTTTCAGAAACACATTTTTATACTGTTTCAAAGAATTCTGTAACAAATATCCCCAGCTGCACTGAGAGACCTCAATTAACGCTTAGTAAAAATTAAAATTGCATATATACAAAAGTTAAACCAATTTATTTCATGTCATTTAAACTGTAATTAACATTTCTGAGTATACTTTTACCACTAGCAATTTAAATAAAAAACATACCTGTCTAGTCTTTTCTGGATCAACTTTAGGTGGTTCAGGTTTGCTGTCTATTGGTTTTTGATCTTTAAACTCAATTTTTTCCATTTTAACTTCCATTTTCGTATCATCTGGAACATCATCCTCGGGTTCCGTGAGCTGCCTTTCACGTTGGTGACTCCGAAATTCTTCATATTTGTGAGGATAGTCTGATAGCATTATGTCCAAGACTTCACTCGCATCTACTGCTGTTATACCTAGAAACATTTTTTTTTGTTTTACATTGTATTCCACTTAAAACAGGATTAGCAGAGTTAATTTAACAATCACATCACACTATAGTTTCAGTACAGAAGTCAATGAATTGTTCTGTCTTATTACTAGAGTGGAGATATGAAAATAAGTTATCCCAACGAGAGAGAATCGAATTCACAGCCGTTGCACTTACAGTCAGACACTGTGCCGCTGCGCCACTACGGCTCCAAGAATATTATCATTAATAAAAAAAAATCTTTTTATTAATTATGTCATTTATTTGATTGAGTAATAATTTTTTACAATAAAACGCTAATAACTTTTATTATATTATACTATTGTTAGCGATATTGATAATGGGTATCATTAAAATGTCTACTCATATAAAACAAGCGCACAGTCGTGTACAAGTTAATTCGCGAGTCGGTCGTCTTTTGAGTAGATGACTAGCATCGACACTATTTATTATATTCGTGTCATTTTATGTTTAAAAGATAACGATTGCTACTGTTAGAATTTTTGTCAATTCAAGGTATCTCATGATTTCTAAGAAAATGATATTTGAATATATATATATATATATATATTTTTGACTAAATCATTTTTGTTTAATTTTTTTATCGACACGCATAAACCCGCACATAGCCAGGTAGGTGAAGGAAACCATTAAGCCTAGTGTTAAGACTCTGTACCGCCGATATCCGCCAAGTTCGTCACATTTTAATAAATTGATTTATATCTTTAAATTACTGTGCTTAAATGAATATCTATACTATTATTATAAAATTAAAGAGTTCTGTCGGTTTAAGGCCATAATATGAGGAAGTAATAGTTTATATTGAACAATTCTTCTGAAGGTGTCGTGAGTGAACTCAGACAACGCCGCGCTCTTTGGCTTTACACCAGAGCCAAGAAATGAAAATATAAATTTAAATAAATGTTTCACTTCCTCAAGCAATCGAATCCACCATCTGTCGATTTTACAGTCACACGCTGCCCATGCGCCACACTGACACTAGCCCTTCTCTTGTTGGACAGTCATTTAACGAAGAGCCCACAGGCTTCTTAGAATGTGTTGGGTTGGTAAAGCTATATGTAGAAGCCAGTATTATATATGTACATATTTAAACTAGAAAATAAAACTTTCCATACCTAAATCGCAAAGGGCTTCAGTAACCAGTCCTTTGCTTAAAACGTAGTCTCTTTCCTCTCCGGTTATTGTCCGCCTTTTCAGTTCTGGATATCTCCGTTTAAAGCTTTTTACATTCAGGAACATTGCTACTTGCTCTTGAATCATCATGACCTGAACATTTTTTATAATACATTCACGTTGTATCCCACATATAGCAATGTACAAAATTTACAAAGTATAACCTAGTGTTACCACTTCTCGGTTTCCCACATATTACCGAATTTTTGTGACAGCGTGTTGAGTTGCAGTTCAACGGCGCGATTTGTTTCCTTACCAGAGCGAGGAAATAGAAATATTAAATAATTCATCCACTCGAATTAGAATGGAACCCACAATAGTCGCATTTACAGTCACCAGAGTGCCACGACCACCCAGAAAATCGAAATCATATTAATGTCAACAAAATGTATATTTAATGAAAAGAAATTGAGGCCGGTCGTGGCGCAGCGGCACAAGGTGTGACTGTAAACCGACTGGTTGTGGGTTCGATCCCCACTCGAGGAGATGAAATATTTACTTAAATTTATATTTCCATTTCTTCGCTCTGGTGTCGAGGCAAAGCGCGGCGTTGAGTGAGTTGAGTGCTGCCACACTATATATTTTTATTAAATGTGAAAATACACAATTTTCTGTCAAAATAATACATCTATGTACACTTTTTTATTTGGATATAAGAGAATTACACAATACCTGCGGTTCTCCATCTGTTGTATCAGGTGGCAACCATGTGTATTCTTTGACATCGGCAGCTGTCCATACTTTATTACTGAAAACATAAATATTTATATTTTTTTTGTACCCTGCATAGAATGGCAGTGTTAAATATTCGATAATCGATTTCAAGACTTTGTGTGTTGAATGCGGAGCTTAACGCCGCAGTCACTCCATCAGAGCGGGAAAATTAGAAATAATTTTAAATTAAGTCATCCTAAAATTATAATCCTCACTGGGAGGACCCAGTAAGTACTGGGTCCTCCCAGTGGGGATCTATCCATCGCCGCGATTACAGTCAAACAGTCCCAATATAAATTAACAAACAATTAAAATCTTTGTTTTCCATAACAATATTACAATATTTTCTCACCTATCAAATAAATCTGCAAATTTTGATATTTTCATCTTATTACTGTCATTAGTTGAACTTTTAACAGAACTTTGTGAATCTTCATCAAGCAAATGTGATGGTCTGAAAGTAAGTAAAAAATATTTGTTATTTTCTTGCAATTTTTATACATAATTCAAAAGTTCTAATAAACATACTTAGCAGGAGTAGCATTATCATCCATCATGCAAGTCTCCTCTTCAAAAAGTTGGACAGTGGTTGTTGCAGGACCACATACTCTGCCATATATTCCCATTGTTTCCTAAAAAAAATTAGATGAAGATGAAAAAACATTTAAATTATTATGTAATTATAAGCAGCGTTACTGTTGCGAGACGTCCTGCGGTCACCAATACAGGCACTACAGGCAGGCAATATCCTTAATGGCACAGTACAAAACAAATACTAATTAAAATCACCTTCATGTACATAGCACCCCTCCCACCTCCCCGGCCTCTACCCCGCCCTCTCGGACTCCTGGCGGCGCGACCTCTACCTCCGCGACTACCTCTGCCTCGACTTCCACGTCCTCTGTTTTCGCTTATCATTTCTGGCGATTTTAAAAACGGATCTTCCATTTTAGGCAGCGTCGACTCCAAAACCACCTTTAGGTCGGGAGTACTGCCAAAAAACGGCATATCCGTTGAAGATGTACGCCGTCTACTCGTCAGAGGCGTCGAACAAACAGAAGGCATTTTATCGAGCGCTTCCGTCATGCGAGGCAATTTAATGCGTGAGCTGGTAGGATCTATTTCCTCCTCAGATTTCTGTTCTGCAAAAAAATTATTAGCCGTTTCGACAGTTTCGGCCGGCGTAGGGTTTGGTTCTGTGTCGAGTCTTCGACCTCGCCCGCGCCCTCTTCCTCTTGGCTTCACTAATATAACTGGACGATCTCTGAAAAAATATATTACTTATTAAATGAAATCAAATACCAACATTTAAAAAAAACCATTACATCTATAAAATCATAAGAAAATAAAATTCGTATTTTTTTTCACGCCACGTTGTATTGGTTACCAGAGAGATAAGACACTCCGTTTCCAATTTTTCTCTAAATTCTGGGGGTATTGTGTGGTGAGTGGCGCTCAATGCCGCGCTTTGACTCAACACTAGAGCGAAGAAATGAACGTATTAAATATTTAATTTCCTCGAGTGAAAATCGAACCCACAAGCTGTCTCGTTTATAGTTTTAGACTTTGTGCCCCACGACTGGCTTCAATGTAGAAAGTTATGCATAATAATTACCTCGAAAGACGTAGTGATCGCTGTGGACGTTCCTCTAGTGCCGGGACAGGTAAGGTAACTGGTTTCGCTCCTTCAGAGACCGGCAATTTTCGTGGTCGGCCACGTTTTTTAGGTTGGGGTGTCATTTCTACAGGTTTTGGAATATCTTGCATAAAATCATTACTCCTTAAACTATCAACTTCGAGAGGATCTCTAGCCATTTCCTCAGGTGCGCTAAAATCGCGAGATTCGGAATTATCGTGAAATACTATTTGGACTTCTGGTCTGCTTTTATCCATGGAGGCATTGTCGGAAATAAGCTCAGGGCTTTCAGCTGAAGTACTCGATTTCAAATCCGGGCTGGAACTTTGACTGTTGTCAGGGTGTATAAGATCAAGAGCGTGCAACTGTTTTGCTTGTAAATTTGATAAAATATTATGTAGCTTAGAGCTACCATTCTTGGCACAGTTTTCATTATTTAAAATTGAATGATTCCTAGTATTCTTCATGTCTAAAGATCTTATGGGTGGTGATATCGACGCTTTTGAAACAATAGGGGTAATTGTGAGTGACTTGTTAGACAGAAGTTGCCCTAGTTTCAATCTCTTAGTTTCTAATACAGAAAGTTCTGGCTCCTTATTTTGAGGAGGACTATCTGATTCACTAGTCGAAGTTCTTTTTCCCATATTACGCCTTGCATTTGAAGGATTATCAGATGTTTGCAAGACTCTCGAGCTTCTTAACCTTTTGCCCATGGGCATAGGTGTGTCCACATGTGGTTTTCTCCTACTATTTATGAGGTTCTTCTTTTGATGTGTATCATTTAAATCATTACTGCTTTTGGGTGAATATAACTGTCCATCAGATTTTTTACTTTCTTCCGTTATTATTTTTGCTGATGCGCCTTGGTCCGTTTTATTAATTTTAATGATTATTCTAGGAGAATCTTGATCAGAACTATGATGTGAATATTTATCAGAAATGTTTATTTCAAGAGGTTTTGTTAAATTCTCATTTGCTTCTTTACATAATTCTTGAATTGAACAAGTTTTTAGTGGTATGTTGCATGCAAGAATATTTTTATTTTCTTTAATCTGGCTTTTGTCTATAGAATCAACACTAGCTTCTGAGTGCAATCTTTCTACACGTAAATCACTTCCAATACTTGCATTTTGTGGGGACTTAGATGGATCATTAATGAATGAGGAAAACATACCTGTATTGATTTTGTTACCAGAGTCTCCTTCTGGAACTTTATCCTTTTTATTTTCTAGTAATTTCTTTAATAAAGTACAATTCTGCCTTATAGGCGTGCTTTTGGCTTTTAGCCTTTCATTAGATAATTTTAAAGAAATATTTATCTCTGATTCAAGATTAGTGGTATTGTCATGATGTACTACGTCTGGTGTAACTTGGTTCTCTAAAATATCTTTTGAAGTTTTATGCTGTGGACTACCACTTAGTACCTTAAGTAATTTATTAACATCTTCTTGTGACTTTTCTCCTATTTCATTAATGTTTTCCTTTGCTGATGGTATTACTTCTCCCTTAGTGTAAGAAAATTCTTCTGAATCATTAACACAATTTTGATTTGTCACTAAATTATTTGTATTATTATCATTCAGTTCAACATGGCTATGTGTTATTAAATTGCCTTTCAAATTATCATTGCTATGTATCTCTCCTGATAAATTGGCATCTGGTGTTATTCTCAATTTGGAAACAACTGATGCAGCAGGATCACTAACATTATTACAATGTTCATGTTCATTTTTATTTATTGAATACTGATCTTCAGCAGTTTTTCTGTTAATTTTCATGAGCAATGGAGGATTCTTCACAGTAATATCATCATTTTCATCTGGTACTTCCTTTAATCGTTCATTTTCAGGTTTTACTATGGGTTTTATGTTCAATTTTGTTACAGTAGGTATGGTAGTAGCAATTTTTGAGATTTCCTTTTTTGGGGATTGTGGTGATATGGTATTGTCAGGCTTGATTAATGGTTTAATGTTTATTTTAGTGACAACTGGTATTGTATCTTCCTTTTTACTGCTTGGTCCTGAGTCTTCCTCATAGGTTTGTTTACAGATAGGTTTAATGTTAAGTTTTGTAACAATAGGTATTTGATCAGCATTATCATCACTTGAATTTCCAGTTTCAGACGATTGATTTTCATGATCTCTTAAAGAATCTTCATCTAATGGCTTAACAATAGGCTTAATATTAAGTTTAGTAACAACAGGTATACTATTTTCATCTACATCAGCTTTTAAAACATCACAGTCTTTTTCTTCAGAAGAATTTGTCTCTGGGCTTTTTAAAGGTTTTATATTCAATTTTGTAATCTTAGGTACATCATCTCTACTATTATCTATTTCACTATCCTTAGGCTTTACTATAGGTTTAATAATTAATTTTGAAACTACAGGAACTTTTTCATCCGAACCTTCAGATAATTCTATATTGTCAGGTTTTATTAAAGGCTTTATATTTAATTTTGTTACTACAGGTATATTATCAGCACTATCATAAGATTTAGTCACTGGTTTTATAGTGATTTTAGGAATATGGGTTGTATCTTTATCCATATTGAGGCCGGACTCTGATATTTTAAATTTTTGTATATCTGTAGATGTACAAAAATTGTGATTTTGTTGATGTTGTGAATGTTCAGTTTCACTATCTTTGTTTATATCATCTGGTGGCTTTATTGGTTTAATAATCAATTTTGGACTAAGTGGCTGATTTTCACATTTTGTTACTGTCTTAATAGTTAATTTAGGTACTTTATCAACCTGTGTATCCTCAGATTGACTCAAAACAACTTTTAATTTAGTAGGAGAATGTTGTTCTAAAAGGTCACTATTTTGTATAATCTTCCTTGTAGATTTTGTAACATTTTTTTCAGTATAAAACTGTCCTTCTGATTCAGTGCCTGGTTTGCCAAGTTTTATTGTTACTTTGGGAATTGTATCAGAAGGACCTTGGTCAGATGCTGAAGCTTGATCTGATGTACTTGTACTCTCATCATTTTCAGAATATTCAGATTCGGATATTTCACTACTACTTGATTTTCGATGAATTTCATTTATTCTCTCTGGGTGTTGACTAATAAGTTTAATATTTAGTTTCTTTATATGAGGTACTTGTTCTTTACTATGTGTATCAACCTGAGATGCATGCTCGGAGGTAGGCCAAACAGGTTTTATAGTCAATTTTGGTAGAGGTGGTTTAATCTCATCAATAGTTTTGTTACCCAATTTAATAGTTAATTTGGGAACCTGTTTTACTACTTGAGATTCTTCTGATTGAATGTTTTCTACAGATATATTACTATTGTCCTTCTCTTTACATTGACTGCTTGGTTCTGTTGTGTCAGATATGTTGGGAGAAGAAGTTTGTTTTGTTGGAATCTCCTCTATAACTTTTTCAGCACTACTTTCCATTGTTTCACTTAACACAGGACTTGTACACAAAACTGATACTTCTTGTTTATTACAAATCTGATTTGTGCTCCCTAGTACAGTTTCCTTAGTTCGGTCAGGAGACTTACTAAGTACAATTTCAGGATGTGTATTGCATTCATTCTCAAGTGGCTTATTTTCAGCTAGAGTTTCCAAATAAGCATTTTGAGCAGGTTTAGTAGGCTCTGATGTTGACTGACACTGTTCAATTTGAGCTGTTAAGGGATTTATGTCAGAATTGCATTCTATCTGTACATGGGTGGCTTGAGGTACTATTTTTTGTCTAATAAGTTTAATTTTTTTTGAAGGACTGCTTGTTTCCGCTTTGCAGATACTAACTTCACTAATATTTCTAATCTCTTCAGGTTTTTCACTACCATGCGTGGCAGGCACAGCATCAGAAGAGCTAGATACATCTTTAACAATATTTTCACTTGCCTGCTCAGAAGTGTGGATATTAACACTGGAGTCAACTGTAGACGAAACAGTTGAATCTGGTCTATTAGGTAAAGGCCGTACTAATCTCCTTCTTAGAGGAGATTTAGTTGCGGAATCCACTGCTGGGATCCTTATATCACTAATACTATTGTCACTTGAAGTTGATTCAGCATTTTCTACAATAACATTGTCTCTACTATCACTAGACGTAACACATTTCACTGTCCTTTCGCAAGGTGCACTTTCTGTTTGAACAGTCTGTGAAACACTACTTGAAGGAATAACTGGAGCTATTGTTGAGTCTTTAGGCTCTACAGAACATGACACAGTCTCTTTTTGAGTATCCACCACTGATATCACTATATTGTCACTGTTAGATGCACATGAACTAGTCTGTGGCAATTCTATTCTTAAATATTCCTCCTTTTCATTTGTCAAAATTTCATTTTCAATATTGAGTATATTTGTTGAACTTTTTTGTAAACTTTGTTCTTCATTAATTTTGGCACTTGTGGTAGGGTCCGAATGGGAAATATTTAACGACTCATCTTTATCTTCATTTTTAATATCTAAAATTTTATTGGAATCTCCCCCACCAGCAAATCTACTGTCTGTGTCATTTTCTAAAGCAAATGGTAAACGCTTCGGCGCTCCAGGCCCGTCGACGATCTCATCTATCATATCCAAAATCGCTTCCGTGCTTGTGTTGACATCTTGCGTTGACGGCGATGGAACACTATCGCCGTCGAAGTTATCTTCCGACATGGCAGGGGTTTCACAAGACGTTCTCTGTTCAGATGGATCCTGATGAAAACTACTAGTTGCATTGACGTCCTCAATTTGTCCAACGTCCTTTTCCCGCGCCGATACGCGGCGGGAAGCGTTCGTCGCGGCGCCCGCATCGTCTTCTGAGCTCTCCATTATCTACTGTTTTGCGACGCTGTCATATCTGAAATATAAAACGCCCGCTAGATGATATTTACGTTTCAAACGGGTAACCTGTCGACGTGCGAGCTTGACAAACCACAGGCACCATTCTAATTCACCATAACGCTAAAAAAATATGTTCACGGATCCATGGTGTAGATTATTGTACCTACACATGTATTTTATTTTCATATTCACGACGTTTACGTGTCGTCTAAAAACGCACAGGTTCTTGAAAACTATTCATTCAACAGCGTAAACCGGCAAACAAAAAGCTTGTATACGCCATTTTTAAAACCAAAGACATGGCAGGTTTAGATGTATGAGCCAATAAAAAATATCTTATACGGACAATTCGGCCATTGTCGTGTTGGTAAACTGCAAGAAGCCCATAGATCGCTCCACTTGAGCTTTTAGCTTGTAAAAGAGTAATAAATATGCCTTTCGACATGTGGTAAAACGAGTAGGATAATAGTTAGTTCAATGTAGACAAAAATATTTTGTATGGCAACAAATGGTTTTAATCGCCATAACATTCTATTAAAATAAGATACATTTTAATAAAGGTATATTTTAATAAATTGGCTTAGCAAATCATTGCATATTTACAAAATAATTTAATATAAAAATGCTCAATATCTGCATAAAAACAAAAAATTATGAAACCATGAAAAAAATATTTTGTCTATGGAAGTAGCTGTACCATTGCTAAAGTAATTTTTAAATGTTAAAAATAGGTCATTAACATGCAATTTGCAGCTTATATTTTAACTAATGAAAATATTTTTTTAATATTAGTGTTCAATAACTTACTTTTGCATTAAACAGAGATTTGTCTTCAATGCTATATGTGTGTATTTTAAAAACTTTGACTAAATTCAAGCTTCAAAATAAAATTAAATATATTCTATATATATTAAAGCATTTGTTATTCTTTTTCTTTTTTATTTATATTCTATTTTCTTAAGACTGTATTTTTTATTAGATTTACCCGTTGACATTTCAATTGACAGCCATAAAGTATTCTATCATCTATGGCATTGTGCATAATTGTATATGCGGTGCTGCTATTATGTATATGTTCTAGTGCTAGTGCTATATTTCGGTATATATGTTCTGTGATTGTGTTATCCAAAAATAATTATTTTTTAGTCCTTTTTGAAATACTTATATTTTATCGACAATTAAATAATTAGCGAAATTAACCATTCTTTAGAAAATTTACCATTTATATTTAGTACAAATAATTACAATGACAACAATTCGACCATTTACGTGCGAAGACATGTTATATTTTAATAATGTGTTAGTAATTCTTTCTTAAAATATTACTTTAATATTTAAATCTTTATTATCACTATTTGATTATTATTTTAGAAACCTCGATCCATTGACTGAAACGTATGGATTATCCTTTTATACACAATACCTAGCACATTGGCCTGAATTCTTCCAAGTGGCAGAGTCACCAAGTGGAGAAATAATGGGATATAGTAAGCGATATATGAATTTTACAATTAAACATATAGATAAATGCTAAGTTTAAACAAAAAGTTCAAGTATCCAAGATGTCATTTTGAATTCAATATATTTTTATATATAGTAAAAAAAAATCAGCTTCACGCTGTATCCCGCACACTGCAGGGTAGGCAGAGGGAACGTAGTGAAAGACACTCCGTTCCCCACTTTCTGCCGATTTTCGGAGGCATTGCGTGTTAAGTTGCAGAACTCAACGCCGCGCTTTGCCTCGACATCAGAGCGAAGAAATGGAAATATAAATTTAAGTAAATATTTCATCTCCTCGTGTGGGGATCGAACCCACAACCAGTCGGTTTACAGTCACACCTTGTGCCGCTGCGCCACGACCGGCCTCAAGTAATATAGTAATTATAAAAATAATATTTTTTGCTTATTTAGAAAACGTGTAAAAATTTGAACGTAGCGGGACTCGAATCCGCGCCACCTGGAAGCTGACCAGGTGCTCTAACCACTAAGCAATAGGTTCTCGCCAAGCTATGTCGATATTTTTATATGTTACAACTTATGTTGTTAGTCCCTACAGAGATGCTAAAATTTTTATACATTTTCTAAATAAGTATTTGTCTTTCCTAAGTGTGGAATAACACTTTAAAAATGTTTAAAAATATTTTTTGCTTTAGTTTTGGCTTCATTTTTATTTACAGTAATGGGAAAAGCAGAAGGACATGGTGATAATTGGCATGGCCATGTGACTGCTTTGACAGTAAGTCCGGATTACAGAAGACTAGGAATAGCTGCAACTTTGATGAATATATTAGAAGAAGTTTCTGAAAAGTATTTCCTTTTCTTCATATACTTTATTCTTTTTAATTTGCTATGCTACTAAATAAAACGCATGGGAGGATCTCTAGTTAATATATATGTATTTTAATGTTAATATATTCCTTTTTACTGAATTGTACTACTCCATTTCAATTTTGAAAACCTTTTTTTGTTAGATAGAGTACACTCCAAAATGGTTCCATATAAAATCAAAATTGAAAAGTGCTGTCAGCTTGATTTTTTTATCAGTATTATTGTTAGCTGAATTTTTTTATCACTATTATTTTGTATCAAATAAAGTAAAATATATATTTTTTTATTTTTTCAGAAAGAAGGCATATTTTGTAGATTTATTTGTGAGAGTGAGCAATAAGGTGGCAATAAATATGTATAAAAATCTAGGATATATTGTTTATAGGACTGTTCTCGAATATTATTCAGGAGATCCAGATGAGGATGCTTATGGTATTAGTTATATTTACTTATTACTGTATTTCATATAGCAGGGTAGGCAGAGGGAACCTAGTGTTAAGCCATTCTGTTCTCCATATTCTGCCAAATTTTTTGCATTGCATTGCATGTTGAACAGTGGCACTCAATGCTGGACTTTTGCTTTGGTGCCACAACAAAGAAATGAAAATATTCATAAATGATATTTCAGTTTTTGTAAATGTGGCCATTGTGGGTTTGATTCCATCTCAGGGTAATGAATTATTATTTAATTGTTCTGATAACTAAAAAAAGTGCAGCATTTGGTTTCTCTATTTAACACAAAATGTCTTAAAAATTGGGCATTATTGAGAAGTGTCTTAAGACTAATTTCCCTCATCCTACCTTTTGTATGTGGAAGTCAAACACAATAAAATTTAAAAAAATGTTGCTTGTATATGCTATTTTTAATTTTATTTAAATGTCATACTTATAATAGAATTTTATCTTTTACAGATATGAGAAAAGCATGTTCGAGAGATATAAATAAAAAATCAGTTATACCATTAGCTCATCCAGTACGGCCAGAAGATGTTGATTGACATGCAATATAATATGTTTATATTTATTTAACTTTTCTTTCATTCTATTCATTCTACCTTATTCAAAACAAGTAGAAAAGTCCACAAAGTCCAGTCCAAAAAGGTGGTTACCATGCATATATTAATGCATGGTAACCACCTTTTTTAAAAATATTAACATTTTAGAAAATAGCGCCTGTCGAACCTGTGCCTAAAGAGGCACAGGTTACAAAGGTTTTAATTTAATCTAAAGAAGAACAGTAAGTATTTAAAGAATTATTTACTGCCTATTTATATTTCGTACAACAATTCACTTTACTCATCACTACAATGAAGCATCTCAAATTTTACATTATAAGTGTGTTATTCATTCCTTTCCCACCAAGCCCTTCCCCCTTCTCTCCCCGTTGGTTCTGGTAGAGCGTTTGTGACGTGAATGAACACGCCCGGAGCCATCGTTTAAAAGGGTAAAAAAAGTGTATTCCAAAAAGAATGCATCAAAAATAAACGCTTACTTGTTCTAAAATATAATTAGATTAAATCTTAATTTTAAAGTTTTGGTTCTTTTTATCAGCCATATTATTATGTAGCTGATAGAATGAACCAAACTTTCAAAGAAACAAACGAACATCTCTACGACAGCGTACCCGAGAGTTGACGACAAGTTGGGTGGCGCGTAGTAATATATTTTTAGAACTACCAATATATTAAATCATTAACATAATCTTTTTATTAATTCATAATCTTTTTATAAATTGAATAGAATATTCATTAATAAACATACATATAGTTAAATATTTTTTAATTATGTATTTAAATTTATATTCAATTTCTTCGCTCTGGTGTTGAGGCTAAGCGTGGCGTTGAGTTCTAGCCCTCAACGCTCAATGCCCCCAGAATTCGGCAGAAAGTGGGGAATGGAGTGTCTTAACACTAGGTTCCCTCTGCCTAACCTGCTGTGTGCGGGATACGGCGTGAAGCTGACTTAAATACTATAAGCAAATGAAAATATATTTAACTATCTCCTAAAGATTAATTATTAAGGGAAAAAAAAGCATTGATGTTACTGTCAATGTTATTTAATAAAATCATATAAAACTATGATTCATTGTCATTGCTATTGTCACTGTTTTCTTCTGGTGTATTTGAATCATTATCGTTAGCATCAGCATTTTCTGAAACAGCTTGCTGTTTGCGCCATTGTTTAGCAGCTGCAAGAAGTTTAAGATTGGGTCTAACCATTTCATCCTCTGGGAATATGTAATCAAAAACTTCTTCCCATCCTTCTTCAATACCTCCCTCACTGACCACCTTTTGCCTCTTCTTGACCCTACGAGGCATCTTTGACATAACTTTTTCAAGCTTCTCCTGGTCACCTATTTCAGTTTCGAAATCTTTCCATGCTTCCAAAAGAAGAACTCTTGATTCTTTCTCACCAGCACTTCGAAGACTGTCATTTGCACGTTCATATACACGGCGTGCCAATTCAATATTGATATTATCAGGATTTTCTGCATTAAGCTCAAACTTAGCATATGATAACCACACTTTTACATGGACAGTTCTTTCTAACAACCTTTCATACAATTGTCTGGCTTTATCTGTTTCACCTTGTGATACTTCAAAGTCTATATAACTTTTCCACAATAGCTCTGGCATATCCAATCTGGGCTGACTTACTGCTATTTCATATATTGCTCTAGCCCTATCAATGTCACCCAATAAAGTTTCTAGTTCTGCAAACTTAATCCATGTCACACAATTCTCTGGTCCATATTCGAGGAATTTTTGATACAATATTCGGCATCTGTCAAATTCTCGAAGTTGAATCTCTAAATCAATATACCCTCTATATAGCTTATCTCTTGGACATATACCAAGAGCCATGCCTAAAGTTTTTCTTGCTTGTTTTAAATTCTTACATCGAACTTCTAACTGTGCATACATCAACCAAATCTTAGAAAATGTAAATATTTTATGTGGAATCAATTCTAAACAAGTTTTGTATACTTGTCGGGCTCTATCCACATCTTCTGCTTCCAGTTCCTCATATAAAGCATAATTAATCCATAAATAAATATATCTTCTCCAGAACTGTTTGTCTTTAGATGGTGGTACATTAGCTATGGCCCTTTCATAAGTATCTCTTACATCATCTACATTACCTTCATTTTCAACAAGTCTTATGTAATCAAACCATGCATCATAATTTGTAGGGTTCTCTATAACCTCTTGCTCATACATGTATTTCCTTTTGTTAACAATAACATCTTCAATGCCTGATCGGTCCCCATATTTCTTTTCATGTATAGTATATGCCTTATACAGTTCTTTGTTCCTGTCTTTGGATATATGATCAAGAGCATATTTGTAAATGACTCTAGCTCTATCATGTTCTTTTTGATTTTCTTCAAATTTTGCAAAAGCAATAAACAGTCTTTCATCTAATTCTTCATCACCAAAAAATTCAACAGCTCTTTCATATACTTTTCTAGCACTGTTTATAAAACCATGGTTCTCTTCAAATTTAGCATATTTAATCCAATGTTTAACATCAGGATGGACCATTACAAATCTTTCATAAATTTGCCTTGCTCTATCGAGCTCTTTATATCGCAACTCAAAGTTAATATAAGTCTGCCAGGCTTGTTCATCAGGTTGCCACTCCATCCATCTTTCAAAGACCTAAAAAAAATGGTTAGAGTAGGTTATAATGAATAATAGTATCCTAGAAACCTAAATATAGTACTGTCAAGTCATGAATAAAAAAATATAAACTCACTTGTCTTGTCCCTGCTATATTTTCTAACATTTCCTCCATATATGTATATTTGTACCAGAATTGGGATACTCTAGGCAAAATTGTAACTGCTCTGTCCCATAAATTACGAGCATGATTCACTTGCCGGTTACGCATTTCCATTTCAGTATATTTCAGCCTAAGTACAGAAAACTATTATTGTGTTGTCTAGAATAAGTTGCAACTTGAGGCTTGGTGGAAAAATATGGTGTCAACACTACACATTGTTTCTTAAACATAGAAAAATGAAAATAATTCATTCCCCTTAGATTGGGTATCCCTCAAAACGATTGGTTATCCTAATGGAGTAATACATGAAGCTCTAACAAATTTTAGCTAATATGCCAGATGTAAGTGTTACAGTGACAGTGTCGTGTCTGACTGTAAACACCATGGCTGCAGGCTCAGTTGTACTCAGGCGAATGAATTATTTTCATTCTCTGTTCATTATCCAAGTTCAAAAACTAGCATAAAAATAAAGTTAAATTACCAAAGGGTAACATTTCTGTGGTCCACATCCAAAGCCCTCTCATAAATGGAGCGAGCTCTTTGGACTTGCTTCTGTGATTCTTCCCATTGGGCATATTTGAGCCAGTTACCAACAACCTGAAATATATAAAAGTTCACTTCATTAAGTATTTTTAAAGATTATTTTATGATTAAATCATATCTATATTAATATATTTTTTCCTTACAAGTCTGTTCTTACGGATATTGTCTTCGAAAGCTTTCCTTTTACGATGTTGATAGTCTCTAAGTTCCTCTGGATCTGAGATTTTTTGTTTTGGTGGCGGTGGTTGTATTTCCAAGTCTCTTTCCTTAGCTTCACGTAGCAATTGTTCAGCAGTAATTTGAATTTCCGCTGGTGCTTTGTTTTTGACCTAAATGGTATAAGTTAATTTAATTGTTAAAAATATATAATTCAACTATATAACAAAAGAAAGAAGCATCGTCATAACAACTTACTTTCGCCACCTTAGGCATTTTTGTTGATTTTGCGTCCATGTTTTCCAAAATTTTGTACTCTATTACAGATATGATTTGAGTTAGAACAGGTTTATGGCATAATCTTCATTTCATTTATAAAATAAAAATTAGTAAATACTGTAGCGTGTCCAGACAATATCAACTACAAATATAACACCACAGAACACATATACCCAAATAAATCCATTGACTATTTGACAGTTCTTATAAATTTCAATTGATATTAGCGTGGCCAGATTTTGTCTTTGGAATAAGCGGAATTTTTGTTCCTTATATTGTTAATAAAAAAATTTAAAAACACAGCCAAACAAGCACACAACCCCCCCTTGGGTATATGTGTTCTGTGCACACAACGTATCCTACAGAGGACGGCAGGGGGAACCTAATGTTAAGCTACTTCGTTCCCCATTTTCGTTACCATTTACTTAACACTGATACGGTCTTCTCTCTACCCCTGCGGGGATTGGAAGAGAAAAGAAGAACACGCATAATCGGGAACGTTACTTGATATGTTCCCATTGGGTAAACGAGTTCTGTAGACTTATTATATAATTAACATATGTTAAGCGATTCGATTATGATTATTATTTTTGACAAAAATATAATATTATTTAAGCATATAACATTTTTAAGATCATTATAAAATATATATTTTTCTATTTGGACTGGAACTAGAGTCACTTGATACGCCATGTGGGGTGAATAGAAATAAATGTTAAGGCTAGTGTTTGACCAGGTATATAGAAAAACAACATTTGGTTCTATAAGCATTATGACTTGTAAAAATTAAATATTTTGAGTATCTGTTTTTTAGCATCACGCTTTATCCTGCACATAGCAGAGTAGACAGATGAAACCAACTAGTAAGACACTCCGTTCCTATTTTTCCGTCATGACGCAAGGGTACAAAGTGTGAACTGTAAACGCGAATGGTTGTAAGTTCGTTCCTCGCACGCGAAAAGTAGGGAACGTAGTTTCTTAGCACTAGATTCCCTCTGCTTACCCTACTGTATGCGGGATACAGCATAAAACTGATTTTGATTTAGAGTGAACAAATACACTATTACATAATATAGCTGATCTAAGGTGCAAAAGGTATCCATCTTCACGTTCTAGTACTGTGAAGTATTGCAAAAACGGGAAGTTTTAAGTATTTTTACCGTTTGTTCATTCTAGGTAGTATGTAGTTGTTCATTATAGAAATTTTAACATATATAGATATTTTAACTGCTCTTTAAACTTATGTCATATTTACATTTACCAATGCATAAACCTTGTGAATGATCAATCCAGGAATAATAAAATCAATATCCTATAGCTAAAGCTGAATACAGCGTTAATAATATAAAAAATCGTTAGTTGAACTTCTAGTTGAAAATATTCTATGTTACCTTTCTCTAACTTCGTGAAAATTTATTTTTATGGTAAACAATAATTTTATTACTTATTTTAGATAACGTATAAAAATTTGAACGTAGCGGGACTCGAACCCGCGCCTTCTGGAAACCGACCAGGAGCTCTGACCACTGAGCCATACGTTCTCTCCCAGCTACGTCGAAATTCTTATACGCTTGTTACAACTTATGTTGTTAGCATCTCTGTAGGGAGATTTTTACAAATTTACGCTACCCAAAGATAGTTACTAAGAATTATCGTTTGGCAAGAGAGAATTAAAGTGTTAATCCACACTTTCCACATTTTTAAAGTGTTAATCCACACTTAGGAAATATAAATACTTATTTTAGAAAACGTATAAAAATTTGCTCACAAATTTGTCCCGCTACGTTCAAATTTTTATACGTTTTCTAAAATAAGTATTTATATTTCCTAAGTGTGGATTAACACTTTAAAAATGTTTCAAAATAAAAAAAAAAACAATTTTATTTTTGAATCATTTTTAAAGTGTTAATCCACACTTAGGAAATATAAATACTTATTTAGAAAACGTATAAAAATTTGAACGTAGTGGGACTCGAACCCGCGCCTCCTGGAAACCGACCAGGCGCTCTGACCACTGAGCCATACGTTCTCTAAACACAGCCAAACAAGCACACAAACACCCTTTGGGTATATGTGTTCTGTGCACACAACGTATCCTACAGAGGACGGCGTACGGCGACGGCTGAACGTATGGCTCAGTGGTCAGAGCGCCTGGTCGGTTTCCAGGAGGCGCGGGTTCGAGTCGCGCTACGTTCAAATTTTTATACGTTTTCTAAATAAGTAAACAATTTTATTCTTTAAAATGAATTTATGAAAATTATTGCATATTTTGATACAAATCATTACTGGTTGTGTATCTATTCACCCTGGTAATTGATAGTGTTTACAAAACTGGAACTTTAACTTTTATCTGTTATTGTACTAAGTAATAATTTAATCTGTGATTGAATTTGATAACAATAACCCGTGGATTACGCTAATAATAACCTCGAAATTTAAAAATTATTTTTAATAGGAGATATAAAATTATGAACATTAGAAGTAAATAAAAATTATATTTTAAATTTTAATCGTAACATTTTTCAACATATGTTATATGTATAGGTCATAATAATGTATACAATTCAGAAATTTATCTGCAAAGAATAGATATTCGGGTAACCAAAAAATATGAATTAGAATTATTTAAAATTCTATTTTCGTTATAATAATTTAAGGCAAACAAAGAATATCAAATATGAGAATTACACAAAAACATAGCATTTTATTTTACAGAAGCTTTATATCAAAAAATATTTGTAAGTTTGTCTAATTATATACTTTGTTTGTACTTAATGTTAATATTTATTTACCAAAAGTAATTTTAAATATGATTCACTAGGTTTGTTGCCGACAATAAGATGCTTAAATGAAGGCACCTTGAAAAAGTCAATTTTTAATAAAACTGGACAAATGGATTTTTTGAAAGAGCAGGTTGAAAATCCTAAAATTGTGTGGAATGATTTTAGAAATAGTATTTTACATATACCAGGCACTTTAAATGAAAAAAACATTGATGCTGTCATATTAAGAATTTTAGTTGCCACCAAAAAATTTGATAGTGCTTTATCATTTACAACATATCTGAAATCTTGTAATCAAGAATTTTCATTGGGTGTCATAAATGGTCTGCTAAACTTTTACTATGAATATGCTAAAGAAAATACTTTATCAGACGATCAAAAGGATTTTATATTAGCATCATATAAAAACTTGTATGATAGATATAAAATATTAGATTACTCTACCAATGAGAAATTGCTTCATGCTTTATGCTCAATAAATGAATGGAAAAAATGTATGAAACTAATAGATGATATCTATTTAAGTGGAGTTCCTACGCATTCCACATTTAGTACATTAATTGGTACATTATTCCGCAATAATAGAAAATCGGAAGCAATGAAAATGATTGACAAAAGTATACAGAGCAGGCGACCTCTACAAGACTATGCATATGAAGAATGGATTAAATATATTTTTAGGAAATATAAAGATAAGAAATCTCAATGTAAATATTTAAATGAAATTTGTTATCATATATCAGATAATTGTGCTGTTGTATCCAATGTGACAGCGCAAATGCTGAAAGAATCATTTGAGAAATTGGACTGGACTACAAATTTTACAGAAGTTGATAGAAATGTGTAAGAGAGATGTTTTTTCATTCATATATGTATATAATTTTCTTAAATAAAAGAGGCCATTATGATGCAGTAGAACTGCATTCGACTGTAGAGAAGAATTGTTATCAATTCCCTGCTTGGGTAAAGACAAAAAATCTTACCACTGGGTCGTAAGAAGGTTGTGGTGTAGGGGCACAAGCATTCAACTGTAAATGTGACAGGTTATGGGTTCGATTCCCACTCAAGAAAGTGATATATTTAATGTTTACATTTTTTGGCTTTAGCATCAATGCCATATGAGGTATTAAGTTTGCCAGTTAACATGCAATGCCTCCAGAATTCGGTTGAGGGTTGGGAACGGAAGTTTGCTACTGGGTGTTCGAAGAGAGTCTTATGACTCTCTTATCACTAGGTTCCCAAGTTCTTTCCACCTACCTTGCTATGCTATTGATACAGTGTGAATCATAATAAGGTTTTTCTCTTTCAGTGGACTATGTGCAAGATGTAATCAAACATTAGATTGTTTAAAATTATCAGAAGAAGAATTTAATATTCTACAAAATGTGGTCAAAGAAAAACTTATTATTGGCTCAGATCTGTTCTTAAAAAGCTCTCCAGAGGAACTAAAAAGATTTTTAGACTTTATAGAAAAAACTGCTCCATATGATATTGTGTTGGATGGATTAAACATTGCTTTCACAGTTCGTGACTCATTCAATAGAATTAGAGTAATAAAAAATGTTATAGATCATTTTTCTATAAAAAAAAAGAGAATACTGCTATTAGGAAGGAAGCACATGCTAAGATGGCAAAAAGGTGCACTGTTGAATATTATGAAAAAAACAGAAACCTTTTTTATTGAGGATATGTATGTTATTTATTTTATTTCAACCAAAATTTATATGACTGAATAAATTTTTAATTCATCTGGGTCATGCAAAGCGCAGTCTTGAGTTCCGCTTAGTTCTACACTAAATGCCTCCAGACATCGGCGGTAAGTGGGGAACAAAGCCTTAATAACACTAGGTTCCCTCCCTAGTTACGCTACTGTGTTCAGGAAAAGCGTGAAGCTGATATTTTTTTTATGATTTATCTCATAAAGTCACAAATGTAAAGGCAACTATTATGGAGTCAATTCTCTATTGGTAAAATTAATGATTTCATATCCTCACTCTGTCTTTTAACAAAGTTGAAAACTAATAAATAACATTTCACTGTATTATATCATGTTTAAACTTTTATTTTGTGTGCATTATATTTGTTTTAATTTTATATTATGGTATTTCAGTTCCCAAGATGACCCATACTTTATAACTGCGGCAATACTGAGTGGGTCCCACACAGACATAGTATCAAGAGATTTACTTAGAGGCCATAGATTTTTATTACAACAAGATAAATTGCAAAGATTGTTTCAAAGATGGCAGTGGCAACACCAGTGGATGGTATTTGTTCCTAAATATAAACCAGTTATTCAGGTAATAAAACAGTACTATTTTTTTTGTTGTGATTATAATGCTTAATGTAGTTGTGTTTACCATTTCCTATGCTATATATTACTAATATAATGAAAATTTATTACTTTATTCAAAGTATTGATATTCTAGTAATGCATTCAATGTTAAATCAATACTCTATACTAATATTATAACGCTGAAGTGGTTAAACACAATGATCTCAGGAAGTGCTGGTTCAGATTAAAAATATCTTATTATATTGTGATTCATCAATGAAAAATGGTTCTGATATACATGTGGTCAGTTTTAGTAGTAATAGTTAATTCTTCACAATAGTTATACATAACTTGCGAATATACTTATTTGTATTTGTATGAAATTGCTAGTATAGTAGGTTGAGGGAATCTAATGTTAAGATACTTTATTCCCCACTTCTTGAGGAATTGCGTGTTGAATGACAGAACTCTACATCGTGCTTTACCTCGACACCAGAACCAAGAAATGGAAAAAAAAAAATTAAATAAATATTTCATTTCCTCGAGTGGGGATCGAACCCACAACCAGTCGGTTTTACAGTCACACTTTGTGCCTCTGTGTTAGAGTCGCACTTGTGACTGGCCTCATATTGCTAGTAACTAATTAAAAACATATAGGTAGTAATAAAAAAGATTTCACGCATTATGTGGAATACTGCGTATTAGGTGTGAAAAGCGACATATTTTTGGGCAAAAAATCTAGTCATCACGCCCAAATAGGGATGTCTGGTAACGTTGATGTCGAGATAGTTTACTTCTAGTAAGACAAATATCAAACAAGATTAACTGTCAATAAATCTTTCTTGATTATGTTGAATATATCTTTTTTGATTAGGTATGTGTACAGGTCACGCTTTAGCAATCACTTTGTAATATGTCGAGTATTTTTTTTTAACTATCAGCTTCACGCTGTATCCCGCACACTGCAGGGTAGGCAGAGGGACCGTAGTGAAAGACACTCCGTTCCCCGCTTTCTGCCGAATTTCGGAGGCATTGCGTGTTAAGTGGCAGAACTCAACGCCGCGCTTTTTGCCTCGACACCAGAGCGAAGAAATGGAAATATAAATTTAAGTAAATATTTCATCTCCTCGAGTGGGGATCGAACCCACAACCAGTCGGTTTACAGTCACACTTTGTGCCGCTGCGCCACGACCGGCCTATTTTTTTTTAACTGTTAACACAATTTAATTTGTAATTAATATAAATAATATAATATTTAAACATTTGTAGGATCAAAATATAAATATGCATTCTTAATTTTCACGCGATAGATAGAACGGTGTTAAGGTTCTCATTTAAAGAAATTCTGACGGACAAAATCCCATGTTTTCCGCGATTCTAACCAACAAAACAGTTTGTTTTGTTTGTAGAGATCTAACTCACAACATGGCATGTATGAACATTTTTCTGGGTGGAAGCGTCTGCTCTCCTTTCAAGGGAGCGGCATATAGAGTAAAATATTTTAAACCCATAAAGAAAATATATATCAAGATTTGTCAACAGTTCAGACGTAGATTTTTTTAAATCCTGTATTAAATGTGATGCAGTTACGAATAATAATAATGTAAACCCCTACTACTATAAAATTACTACTAAACGTTGCCGATCTGCAACTTTTCATTCTTAAAAAACCAGAGCGAGAAAGGGACATCTCTCGTTCTATTTTACGCAATTACCTATTTTCTATAATAGAAACACTCTATAAACTGACTATTGTTTTGCTCGTGGCTTCGCCTGCATATCTTTCTCGTTATTCATCGTCTGGCTAGTACGCGTACTAAAATAGTTGTTAATTACTTTAAAAATCTTTTCGAAATCGTTGGCAATTTCGTTTTAAAAGTTTTGAAACATGTATATAATGCTGTGTTGATTTTTATCGGCTTTAGTCTGATGTCTGTCTGATTCTTATTTTTTATATTTTATTAAGTTTTGTTTGTTATTTTTAGGCTCCTTTAAATTATAGTCCGTTAGCTCAGCAAGGCGCAAATGGCTGGCATCTGCCATATTCAAATGAGAATACGTCCAATCCAGGGCCAGTTGGCGACGGTATTCCAGATTGTTCCAGTTGGCTTTGCTTGAAATCAAAATAGTTTCATTTTTATAAATGTACCTCTACTAATTTTCATAAAACTTTTACTATGTATATTTTTGTTATGACAATTTGTGTAAATGAATTGCAGTTATAATAAATAATGTTTTGTTACGCTATTAGTATTTTTTTTTATTTATCCCTAATATTAATTATTTTTTTCTTTAATATTTGCATGCATAATTATAGTTTCACATCATCACATGAGTACTTACGTATGTTCTAAACGAAAAAAAAACCTAGAAAATGTCTTGAAATGAATGTTAAATCTTATTGAATTAAGTAAGAGTGAACTGGAAAGGTTCACTCTGTTCATCTTCTCTAAAATGATTTTGATTCCATATTTAGAAATTATATTCTTACTTTAAAAAGATGTTATATTTTTTAATTACAGTAATATAAACATTTTTTTATAATTATATGTAATTGCACTTAATTTTCAACACCTTATAAAATGTTTTATAAATAGAATATCTATGCGTTGTTTACTTGGTAATAAGCAGCTATTATAAAGACTTATTATGTATAAAATAATAAATATGTAACTCCTCGATATGAAAATAAAATAATTATTGCATCAGCTAATCTTTATTCCATGTTGGTACTTATATAATATTTTTTTATTATGGATACTTATATTTAAATATTAAAAATACTTGAAAGGCTAAGAAATAGTATGCTTATGCCATTTAATAAGCAGCATAGTTATTAAAAAACAAAATTAACGTCAAAAAAACCTTTGTCCGAACAGATTTTTTTGTTTTCAAAAATTATAGTCAGTGTATTGCAAATAAATTAAACAATGCCGAAAAATAAGAAACGTAGTAAGTTACAGGATTCCGATTCACTTTCGAAACTAGACACCCAGTCAAAGTCGAGCCTTGCTTCGAAATCGGAGCAAAATGTTAAAGTTCTAAAAGATTTAAATCCTGGTAAAATTACATTTTGATATTCAGTTTTATGTAGTAATGTATATAAAGTAAGAAATATTGTATAAATATATAGCAATACTAGTATAACTTAAATTTTAATGTGGTAAAGGTATTGACAGATGTTTGCTTGCACATTCTACTTATGTCGATAGATACTCTTGCCTAATATACATTCTACATTAAATAATATTTGTATGCATAATTATTTAATTATTTACATATAATAATATGTGGGTACGATTGCCAAATGTGCAATGCCTCCAGTGTTCAGCGGAAAGTTGGAAGCGGAGAGTCTTGACACTATGCCTATTTCTTCACACCTCTCCCTGCAATATTAGGGCTATCACCCGGACCGATAAATCCACAAATTACTCAGGCACTTATATAATCTTATTCATAAGACTTTTATTAATTTTAATAAACATGTTTGTTAACAAAGAGAAATGCCTAAAAATCCAAAATGTTTTAATTATAGGTTAAAACATTCTGGATTCTAACTACAACTTTAAAAAGCTTTCACAAATGTAGTATTTCATATGATTTTTTTTATATTAAATCTTATCTTCCATAAATTGCCTTAGGATTAAAATCCTATAAATATTCAATGTTAAAACATTGAATATTTTATTAATATAGAACCGCCAAAAAAGCTACGTTCTCGAAATGCACGCAATATGGAAAGAATGGAAATGCTCGCGCGACCTACGGCCAGGCGCTTGCGTTCGCTTTGGGACGAGAAATGTGCCATATTGCCTCTTGAACGAAGAGATAAAATTAAAAGTGCTTTAGAAGAAGATTATTTCCTTAGTCCGGAGTAAGTTGTATAAGTATTTATGGGGAACATTCAAATGATTGCAATATTATTATTTTTGCTGCTGTCCGCGGCTTCGCCCACTTGAGCTACTTGATTTTATATTTAATTTTATTTAAATATATTTGGGGAAAAAAATATTGGTTATTTTATATGATACGATTATGGTACAATTGTCGTATACACGTTGTACAATTGTCGTTGACGGACAGACAAACATTTTTAAATAGTTTTTCTTTGAGTTTTCGTATCGTGTGAATAATATATTATATGTACTTGAAAAACATATTTTTTTGAAATAACAGACAGATATTTCAGTTTTATTTAAATGCTTGGAATAGAGGTAGGTATAGTTTTGGATACATTTTTTTTGTTAAGTAGTAAAAAATAGTAAAATTTATTAATTTACTTTTCTACAATAAAGATATTAATTCAACGATGTAAAGAAAATATTCTTATGACAGGCAAACTGAGCAATATTTCCAAGCGTTGAACGAATCGTCGAAGCGTTGGTCCGGTCCCGGCGGGGTGCTCAGCCGCAGAGAGCACGCAGACAGAGCTAGGGAGCTGCGGCAGAGGCAAAAGTGGCTCATTAATTTTAGTGCTCAGGTGATATTATATGTTTTACACGTATAAAACATATATTTTTTTCTTAAATTGTACAAATGACTTATAATTGCTTTTCATATGTATGCCTTATGTAACAGGTTAGACAGAGAATGAGTGAGAGTTAAGACAGTCTACTTCGCTCTTCGTCAAATTTCGTGACAATGCGTATTGGGAGGCGTAATTAAACGCCGCACCTTGCCTCGACACCAGAGCAATAAAATGAAAATATTTAAATATTTCATTTCCGCATGTCAAGCGAATCCACAACCTGTCGCGTTACACACTAGTATCCCGGCGCCACGACTGGTCACAGCTTAGAATATTGTGTCCCAGTTCAATAAATGTAAAACTAGCTATAGCCTTGTTCTCTTACATTGTTGCAAGAAAAGTTGGACATACGTAAACAGCTGTTATTGAAAGGCTGTTCAAGATTGTCTTGTTGTATATACATATTTAATGACAATAAATTATGTATGAACTAAATATAAACTGAGTGGAATAACACCGCGCTCGTATATTCTTGAAATATCTATTATTCATTAAAACATAATAAAGAAGGAAATACAATAACAATTATGCTTGGACTCTAGGGCGTGTTTGATAATGATAGACATCGTTCTATAATATCATTTATAATATATTTATAATATCATATATATATATATATATATATATATATATATATATATATATATATATATATATATATATATATATATATATATATATTACTGAACTTGTGTTCTATAAAACAACTTTTTTTAATTTTTTTAAATATAAGTGAAAAATAATGTATCTTTATAAGAAAAAATATTGTCAAATAATATTCCTGATAAATATTTTTTTATATCTTTAATTTATTTTTTATACTTAATTACATAGCGTTGTTAAGTGTCTACTATTATTGTAATTTTATATTTATATATATGTAGTTATTTAATAATAATATTTTTAATGCTTATATATATCTTTGAAGGTGGCCTACCGTCTGTGCGATTATATAGCGAAGGGACAAAAAGAGATGTTGGTTTCGAACAGACTGCGAAGTATCGCGGATGTGGTTTTGGAGAGAGTTGCGGAAATATTGGGTGTGTTTCCATGTGGCATAATTAGGAAAATTCATATCAGCTTCACGCTGTATCCCGCACACAGCAGGGTAGGCAGAGGGAACCTAGTATTAAGAAACTTCGTTCCCCACTTTCCGCTGTATTTTGAAGGAGGCGGAACTCAATGCCGTTTTGTGCTTCGGCACCAGAGCGAAGAAATGGAAATATAAATTTAAATAAACATATAATTTCCTCGAGAGGGGATCGAACCCATAACTTTCGCGTTACTGTCGTTGTCAACGACAAGTTAAATTTAATAGAAAAATGTAAGTTTTGTTAACCTCGACGATTTTGGGTTCGATTCTTACTCGGGCCAATGAACATTTTTCATTATCCGTCACACACAAGGTAAAAAGCGTATTTATGTTCTGCCAACGATCAATATGCAATGTCTCGGAACATATAGAGGTGCACGGAGACGGAGTGACTTAAGTACCACTAAGGCCCGTATTCATAAATCAATCTCAATTTTGAGATCGATCTAGAGGAGCAGGTTTTATAATCTATAAATGAAAACAGCATCTTAAGATTGCTAGGTTTCCTTTGTCTACGCTGCTATAGGTATGCATGAACCAGAACAAAATAATAATAGTAGGTCAAAGTTTTCATACAGTATATTTCGTACATATTGTATACATTTATTGAGGCCGTCGTGGCGCAGGGGTGGGTACAAGGGTGTGACTGTTGTGGGTTCGATCCCTATTTAGGGAATTAATTATTATATTACGACACGCAACGCCTCGAAAATTCGGCGGAAAGTGGGTAACGCAGTGTCTTAACACTCTGCCTACCCTGCTGTGTGCGCAACATCATGCTGATTTATTTTATTTTTATTTAATTAGGTATTTAAAAGTACTTTTTTTATATTTAGGTATATAAGAGGCCAACCGTGCCGCAGGGGACACAGTGTGTCTGTAAAACCGACTAGTTGTGAGTTCGATCCCCACTCGAAGAGATGAAATATTTACTTAAATTAAGCGTGGCGTTGAGTTCTGCCACTCAACACGCAATGGGGAACGGAGTCTTAACATTAGGTTTCCCCTGCCTAACCTGCTGTGTGCGGGATATGACGTCAAACTGATGATGATGATTTATTTAGGTGAACCCAAACCTTCCCGCACCCACCCCGGCCGCCTCGCCCGCTTCATGGTCGCCATATCCGACCGCATCGCGGTGTGGATTGAGGGCGCCGCGTACCGCGCCGACGCGCTGGTGCCGGAGGAGTCGGACGTGGACGAACATATGAGGCTCGATACTGAAAAACCACTCATTATTTAATTGTTTATATTATGTAGGTATATTGTATAATGTCACGATTTTTTTTGTCATTTAACAGGATATGTAGAGAGTTTATACGATATATATACTTTGAGTATATTTCAATATAAATCGGTTAATAAGTACGCCACTAGTTCAAGCAAAAAGAGAACCAAAAATAATTAATGTATTAGTAATGCTCTATGAGTGCTAACCTTATAAATTTATTATCCAGCTTAAGCTTGTCCAACTAGTTTAGTTTATTAACTAGTTTAATTCACCGGCGTAAATCCCTACCTCGCGTCAATTTTGGGACTAAAAGTTGCCCATAACCTCCTCTATAGGACAGTAAGTCCTATAAAAATCGGTTCAGCTGCTCCGGATATAACCCCAGATAAACAGAAACACATACATATATAGAGATTTTTAAAGTAGTTTTTATTTTAAGTTGTAAGTATATGCACTTAAAAAAACACGGCTATTTTGAAATCACAGACAAACACTCCAATTGTCTTCAAATGTCTACAACTCTATACATACGTCTGTAAGTATCGATAAAAATTTCTCACCTCACTGAACATCATTAGCTATAGCGACATTTTATAAATTCACATAAATTAGTTTATCTATTGTAATTGTTCATCACATTTTTCATATTTTTAAAAAATGCCTGACACCTTGAACATTTTTCTCTAAAGCGGCATTTCATTATCTATACTAATATTATAAAGAGGTAAGATTTGTATTTTTGTATGTATGTATGTATGTATGTATGTATGTGTGTATGTTTGTAGAATTTTCACACAAAAACTACCGGACCGATTTCAATATTATTTTCACTATTAGAAAGCTGCATCTTCACTGACCAGCATAGGCTATATTACATTTTCAAAAAAATAGAGATCCCTAATAAAAATGCAATAATGTAACCCAAGGTGAGAAGAAATTGATCTTAACAATTCTATCATCGCATGCGCTGCGAAAACTATTGATGATAGAACAAAACAATGTTCTACAGTATTATAGAGCGCATCAATATCTATATAAAAGTCCGCGATAGCATATGTCCAACTACTGTAGTTATGACAATATAACCATTTTTTTATATTTTATAAGTTTACAAAAGTGCCGACCAAATCAATCCATATTATTCATACCTCTGCATTAATCCTTATCCTATTAAATGATATTTTATTAAAGATAATTTCAATACCTGTAAAATATTTTTTAAATTAATAAAATCGGATATCCCATACAAAAGATATAACGAATTTAAAAATATCAATCTAAAGAAAATCATGTAATAATAAAAAATGCGGAGTGTGTGTCGTGTGGCCTCGCGCACCGTGGCGAGTAACTGTGCGGGGGTGAGGGGGAGGTACGTCGATATCACTAAAATTATTAAGACAATTAGATTTTTTGTTTCCTTATTTGATTTGAATAGGCCCCGAAACTACGAGACCAATTTGGAAAATTCTTTTACAATTAGACGATTAAGATGTAAAACAATACCAAAAAAAACCTTATATCGCGTACGCTGTGGAAATTATTGACAATAGAGCAAAGTGATGTACTTTATAGAAGACATCTATATCTACAAAAAGTTGACGATGCCATGTGTAACTGTTAGAGTTATGTAGTTATTGTAACTAATTTTCAAAGGAAATGTGCAAACTAGAACAGAGCCGCCATCGTAGTACAGAGGACATCTAAAATATATATATTTTATATTCTGTCATAATGTGTAACTTTAAACTTTGCATACAAAGGTATCCTTTACGTAGTATATCATTTTTTTCATTTATTATTACCAGTACAACAGTATCGATACTAATGTGGTATCTATATTTTTATATATATTTAATATTTTTCCCCCCTTGGTGCTTTTCAGGTGGAAAACACAGACAATATTTTATTCACCATAAAAATGTTAGTAGTTTTTATAATTCTAATATAATTAAACAACTTTCTAAAATGATCTTTCCTTGCATGTGTTGTAATAACTATCAGGAGCTATTAAACAAAACAATACATTCTCATTTTGATAAATATATTATATGTTATTACAGTATAACAATATAATATATAAGATATTATATATTATTTTAATTTTTATCTTAAAACTAGCGGGCGCGCGCAACTTCGCCTGCTTATTAGCACCCTTAGGGGTGAATTCTGAAAAAAACCACGAAAAGCGTGTTCAATAAAATATTTTTAATAGTCTGATTTTAATGTTTTATAAAAATCGGTGGCGATTTAAAGATTTTTTCATATAAACTTTCAACCCCGTCCATTGTTATTTAAAGATTTAAAGATTTTTTCATATAAACTTTCAACCCCGTCCATTGTTATTAGAATTCATCCCTAAGAGGATGAATTCTAAAAAGCATGAAATACGTGTTCAATGAAATATTTTAAAGAGTCTGCTGACTTTTAAATTTTATGAAAATCGGTGCTGTTTTAAAAAAAATCCATGCAAACTTTCAACCCCTATTTCATCCGTTTAGGGTAAAAAAATTTCAAAATCCCTTATTAGTGGATGTCAGTCAGGTACGTGTCCTTTTATATATATAGATAAATAGATAAATAAGTGTACTTTGATCAAATTTCTTTTCTTAAAAAATTACCAGTGAACAAAAAAAGCTATCATTTCTCTATGAGGATATAAATACATAGTTATAAAGGTCAGTTTTTTAATCATTACACATTATTGTTTCTGGTTCAATTACTTTGTTAATTGCCCCCAATAATAATTTTTCTAATGAAAATCTAAAATGCCACCATGGTTTTAATAATTTTCACATTAGAAATCATAAGTGCGTTGCAAATATACATTATAGGTATATTGAAACATGAATATAATTTTAATGTTTTAAGTAAATAATTCTGTGGTTAAAGCGGGCGAAGCCGCGAGCGGGTCGCTAGTTTGTTATAGTTTAGTTGGAATGTTATGATTATTCATGAGATGGTTGTTCATGAGATGTTCCAGACCCTTTAGTATTTATGTCACTAGATAAAGCTCATCATATGGATGCATTCAATTATTTTTTATAATTTAGCCGGTTCTTCTTCAGGTCAGTCTTTGAAATTAAATATACCCTAGATCCTGTCCAGACCAGACAATAAAGAGAGTTTTATTCAAATCGGGCCAGTAGTTTAGAAGATGTGCGTGCACAAATAAACAGTCATAGAAAATACAATTATAATTTCATATTCTATTAGTTATTTTCAATCTGCATTGTTTTCTTACTCCCATCTACAACTTTTTTTGTTAAGGCGGCATTTCATCATTTCTTATAGTTTGCAGGACTATTATGGTACGGTACTTCACTGTACATTTTTTAAATTTTTGAAAGCATTTATATGATGCACTTAATAGCAATTATTAAAATTTATAGATCTTGTCTTATTAATACATTAATACATAAATTTATGTAAGTTGTATGTTTGTCTCGTGTGTGTTGGTATTGTATCAGTACTGGTGTACTATTTAGTAAAAAAATATTATTCTTCCAATTTTGGTGTAAAGAATTTTGTTATATAAAGATTTTAAGATTAACTTGAATATACAAATATTTAAATTTGGGTCTCACTTTTTTCTGGGGTCTGAGGGTCTTTGGAGAATATTATCTTCAATTCATTAGCTTGGCTCAATTTGAGTTTACATAATACTATTTTACTATTTTAATTACTTAGTAGATACATATTAACAAGGGCGAGTCGGGCTCACCCACTGAGGGTTTCATAAAAATTTGGAGGCTTGAGCTTTTTCTGAAATTAAGTTTAGCTTAGCCAGAGCTTAGCCATTTGATACCTCACTTGATCTAGCGGCTTTAATACCAAATTTTCTCCCCTTTTTTAAGCTTTTATTGTTTTGAATTTAACCACAAATGTATAATTTTCAGAATATTTTTTAAATAACCTAACATCTACAGGTAAGATGGTAGCTGTCTAATTTCATAATTCTAGGTCAACCGGAAGTACCCTATTAATTTTGATAATTAAATTTTGATATTAGTGTCGACATACGTGTTTTGCGATATAAACGGCGATATCATTTAAAAAAAATTAAAAAATATATATTTTTATCAGGGGACGTAGATATGAAATAAATAATCTTGACACACATACAAAAAGAAGGACGGTGACCACAAAATGATCTTAGAAGGGTTCCTTTTTTTCTTAAAAAGTACGAAACCCTAAAACTCGTTTTATACTTTTGTACTTAATGACAGAGCCGGATCAAGGCGGTAGTTAAATAAATATAATACAGAATTCCATTTATATATAAAAGGAAAAGATCTGATATCTCGCTTGATGACAAATATTTACAATAATAAGGGCAGGTTGCGTATGCTAATAACTTAGAACGCCTACATTTTGATCAGGTTTCAAATGAGTGATATAAACAAAGAAAATTATGTCAATGTGGAACACAGTTATAACGACAGCGAAATGCAAAATTATTTTTAATAGTTATGGGAATATGTATTATGTATATATGGATGTATGTATGTATGTGTGTATGTATGTATTTATTTATTTTGAATAATAGTTGGTACATACTCGTATATGTGGAAAGTCATGGCGCAAAGTATAAGTGTAAATGCGACGAAATCCCACTCTAGGAAATAAAATATTTAATATTTTCATTTTTTGGCAAAGCGCGGAGTTCAGTTCCACTAATCAAAATGTAACTCCAGAATTCGGCGGAAAGGGAAGAAGGGAAGTGTCTTATCACTAGATTCCCAGGTTCCATCTGCCTGTCCTGGTATAGGCGGAACACAGTGTGCAGCTAAAAATATTTTTTATACAAATACCTTCTTTTGATACTTTTCACGTATTTGTATGGATACACATATTTTTTGAGGACAACTTACGTAAAAGCTAAACAGTGACCTATATATATTAGTTTCATTGAACAATTTGAACTCGCAACCTTAATCAGTTACTTTTCTTGTTGGCCTTTCCCTTAAGAATTCAACTTTTACTTATGTGATTACATAAGTAAAAGTTGACCTATAAAAGATACACTATAACAAATATTTTGATTCTTTTCTAATTAATTTCAAAATAACAGTAGGTGAAATATTTGCTGTGCCTTAAATACTTAATCTTAATTTTTAACTGATAAATTGTATAATTTTTCGTATAATTTTATTTTGATATGATTATGTTGATGTTAACGTCGGCCTTTAGTGTAAACCCGCTAACGGCCAATTAAGAAAATCATCAAAAGAGACAAAAGATGTGTTTAAAAATTATAAATATCTATAAACATATGTATTATGAGAAGGTTTATATAATTTCGAAAATTGTTTTATATTTTGATGTCTGTCTGTCTATATAAAATAATGTACAATTTTGTAATCTTTTTAAAACGATTTTTTTTCAATGTTTTTAATTTAAACACTAAAAATGGATTTAGCAGGCTAAAGCTCTAAGTCGACGTTATGTTTTTAGTAAAATAATTAAAAATTAAATTAGCTTCACGCTGTATCCCGCCCACAGCAGGGTAGGCAGAGGGAACTTAGTGTTAAGACACTCCGTTCCCCACTTTCTGCCGAATTTTGAAGGCATTGCGTGTTGAGTGGCAGAACTCAACGCCGCGCTTTGCCTCGACACCACAGTGAAGAAATGTTAATATAAATTTAAGTAAATATTTCACATCTCCTCAAGTGGGGATCGAACCCATAACTAGCCGGTTTTACAGTTGCACTTTTTTTTAATGGAAAAGACACGGCAAACGGGCGTTCGGGTCACCTGATAAAGCCATACTTCACGCCGGTTTTAAATGCCGGTGGTGGTAGTGATCCGGTCGAGTCTGCCCATGTGTGTTGCCATTGCTGGCGACGTGGCTCTACCACACGTACTTTAGTCGCCTCTTACGACACCACCAGTACCAGGATGATCCTATTCTAGGCCGGGATCACACGGCAACACTTTGTGCCACTGCGCCACGACTAGTCTCAAATAATTTACTTCTAACTCGTTAATATTAAAATACTTACCTATACCTACACCTACGCTTTTTTACATTTGTATATTTGATTTGCATTTATATAAATAAAATATTTTTAAGACTATATACCTATGTAGAAAACAAGCTGGTCTTTGATAATGACTGTTACTCAATATGATATTCACCCAAATATTTATACTTGTATGGTAGCTTATGAGTCATATTGAAAGAAAGTCCAAGTTATTTACATAATATGGTCAAAATACCATGAATTTCGCCAGATGTTGGACCCGACACAAGTGACAATCACAGTTGAAGCAATAAATATATTATTGATACCATATCTGTAACATATTTTTTTCTTGAAGACAGGTATATTCATTAGCCATTCAGATCAGTTGTGACCTTAGGAGGTGCTAGGCTTAGGGTACCTAGGACTTGTTGACGACCTTCTATGGCCCTATATAACGTGTCTGTCTTCCGTAGATCAGCATAGTTTGCACTCAGAAGGCTCTTGAGCAGTTCTAGTGAGATACCACCCAACAACTTCAACACCATCAATATGAAATTCTTCGTACGTATTTTTTATGTTACTACTCTTTATTTCTTTTTAATAAGTCTTATTTTTTATATAACTTATAATTAAATATGAATATATAATATTAATAATCTATTGTGATAAGTAGATTATAGCGAATACATTCCATACTATAAATGACATAATTGTAAACGGATATTTCTTAACACTTTTAAATAATTTAATTGTAATATATAAATACTAATTTAAAAATAATAATTATTATTCATATATATAATAATATATATGCTTAGATATTTATTTATTAATTTTAAAAATATTTATATATTTAGTTTTGCATATATGCTCTGGTATTTTACATTACTAAAACGATATCAACATACCGAAATAAATAAATATGGAATTTGTGGCGCGCAAGAGCACAAGCATGCGACTGTAAACGCGATAGTTTGTGGGTTCGATTCCCACACGAGGTTATGAAATATTTAATATTTCCATTTCCTCGCTCTGGTATTGAGGTAAACTTGAGGCGTTGAGTTCTGTCACTCAACACGCAGTGTCTCCAGAATTTGGCAAAAAGTAGGGAATCGAAGTGCCTTAATAGAAACGGAGTGTTTTGAAAATTGGACAGACAGCATTTAAAATAAAATATTAAGCTTATTTTCAGCCATCACCCGTTCTGATTTAAAAAATTTTATTATTGCATCAATCATTTAATACTTACCATTCAACCCATTTATCCTAATAAGGGAGAACTTACCTAACGCTAACGTGTTTTTATTAACGACATTTAGATATATATATTTTTCTTGATACCAGCGCAAGTATTTACAAGCTAAAATGAACGTGTCATAAAATAAAATAAAAAAATATATTGAATAATATATAAGCATTATTATTTTTTTTATTAACTTTTATAAAATTATTAGCGTTTAACGAATAATTTCTTTATTTTAGCACCAATAAATATTGTAATAATTTGAAATGTTTGTTATTAATAACAATAAGATAATTATAGCGTTACGTTCAAATGTTTAGGTGTTCTTCTTCTTGTGCTGTGTCGCTCTGGCGGCTGCTGCTCCCCAGTTGCTCACCTGGCCTGGCGTCGTCGCCCCTGGAATATTGGGATCTCGGGTAAGATTAAATATTTTTTACCAAAATTTAATAATAACAATGGTTTTCTAATTGAATTATTCTTATAGGCTTCCGTACACTAAGCTCTATTACTAAAATTCTGTCTGACTGTCACCAGGCTGTAATCACATGATAGACAGTTGATTTTTTTTCTGATGATGCAGTTCTGTTGCCACTTTAATAAAAAATACTTAAAAAAATAGTATAAAATAAAAAAAAGATGCTCTTATACTAGAAATTATCATTATTATAATCACATTTTTATTTATCTTAGGCTGTGTTTGTAGGTACACATACAAGGGCAGGCAGAGGGAACCTAGTATTATTACACTACGTTCCCCACTTTTCGCCAAACCCAAGGCAATTTGCGTCATCATTATCAGGCATCAAACCCAGAACGGTGGCGTGTGCCACGACGACCTTAATCACAATATTGTTTCATTAATATGAAAATTGCACATATTCGTACATCAAATTGTAGTGTGTAGTACATCACATTTGTTTAATCCAGACCATCGTAGCCGGACCCACCGTGGTGAACGGAGTGGACCCAATCGGCCGCGTCGTCGTCCCTGGGATAGTCGGGGTGTACTAGGCGTCAGGCGTCAGGCGTCAGGCGTCAGGCGTCAGGCGTCAGGCGTCAGGCGTCAGGCGTCAGGCGTCAGGCGTCAGGCGTCAGGCGTCAGGCGTCAGGCGTCAGGCGTCAGGCGTCAGGCGTCAGGCGTCAGGCGTCAGGCGTCAGGCGTCAGGCGTCAGGCGTCAGGCGTCAGGCGTCAGGCGTCAGGCGTCAGGCGTCAGGCGTCAGGCGCCGGCAGCTAGGCTTAAATTTACAACGACACAGCTTTACACCTGTCCGGACATCACCGAAGTTATTGGCACCAAAATTATTATGTATCGTATACGAATAAACGCATGCTCAATTTATGGATTTTGTTTGATTTTTGTGGTCTTAAATTTTATTTTATCATTTGACTAAGCAAATACTTTTTTTCAACTAGAGGCTCTATATTCGTTAACTATATGTTTTTAATTGTTTTTTTCTATATTATATTAAACTGTTTTGTTGCAATGTAGTATTACAACAGACGTAAATTGTAGTTCCGGTATTAAAACATTAGGGAACCTAGTGTTAAGTTATTATTTTTTTAATTTTCCACTGAATTCTCTAGGCATTGCGTGTTGTGTATCCGGACTCAAGGCCGCACTTGGTCTGGGCACCAGAACGAAGAAAATGGAAATATCCTCAAGTGGGAACTGAACATCACAGCAATACCTGTCGCGTTTATAGTCAAAAATAATCAACTATAAAAATTTCTCCAAAAAATATATCATAAACAGTTAAAACATTTAATACTATTATATGAGCACGCTAATTCTTCATAATTACATTTTTTGCAATATTAAAATTTAATTAATAAAATATAATTAGATTTGTCATGCATAATATAAATCACGTAGCCGTAACGTCCCAACGCTTTAATATATAAAAATGACTTATATTATAGTTGTGTTAAGTTTACAATGGAGAGTAGTACCGCAATAATCTATAATGTCTATCATTATATGGACGACGTTTGAGAAAGCGTTTTACAGCAGTCGTCATGTTGTTCACTCCTCTAAATGGAGATAAAATTTACATAAAAAATTATATTATGTAATGTTTTATGATTATTACACCGATTTTATCTAGTTTCGTAATGTTTGTTTCAAAAGAAAAACGTTTTTAAGTGATCTGAACGCGATGATAGTTAAGTATTTTATGTGATTGATGGTCGCGAACTAAAGGAACACCTCAGTAGGTGATCAACTGAAAGGCAATAATAGTTAAAAATAAATTTTTCTCGGTCGATTATTTGGTGTTAAGACATTTTGTTATCTATGAATAATATAAATATAAAAAAACGGTCATGTGTCAGTCGGACGACCGGAGACCTAGTGTTCCGTATTAATTGAATAATTACAATTCATAATCAATTCAGTGGGAAGAATAATTTGTAAAAGTTGATAAATTTAAGATGGTTAGATTTGGGCCGATAGATTTTTGCCGAATTAAAATTTTTGTAGTTTATTTGTAAATGTCTCATAAGTTTTGATTATACGATGAATTCCAAAAAGAACTTAGCGCAAACGATGCATAAATGCTAGTATCTTTTGATTGCGTTGATTTAGAAGCTTAATATTTTCTGTGTTCCATGCGTCTGTAGATCTTGGTATTTGTTATTAATTTCAGCTTGATACCTCCATGTACATGTCGAGGTCTGAAATGATCTTTAAATACAGATAAACGGCCAAAAAGTGATTCTATAATGGTTCCATTATTTTCATTTGAGATACGTTACCCTAAAAATAAGTAAGAATTCCTTTTAACACATTTAATCACTATATTCTCTACTTGTACAGGCATGATTTTGAATCAGAATCGAGAGTAAAAATTAAAAATTTGGAAAGCGGTTTTGAATAAAGAAACTATTAAAGAATTAACCTAGCAATTACAGTTTAGGTACTAGGTAGGGCAACTTTCTCATAGGAAAATTATGTATGGAGCGTTCGTTGTAAATTTAGTTTGTTAATTTTCACGCCGTAAAATAACCAGTAGTTCGCATAAAAGTAGCGTGGTGACGTACCACTTATAACAATAATGTGTTAAATTTAAGTTATGAGTATTTATTTTACAAGTGCATGAATGAATATTACGAGAAGCGGTATTTGTAAATGTAGTGATTTTTAAACATTATTTGAGTTTTTTTCAAATCTATTCAAGCAATGGAACATATAGCCTAAAATATTAGGGCCCTTGACTTACATCATTTTAGCAAAGGTGAAAATTAAGGATCATTAGTTTAATATGAAGTTAAGACGATATGCGTACGTAAAAATGTGTATTTCTCTTAACGTGGGCATTTAGTCCTGCCAGATATTCTGAATGTTATTTAAAATTACAATATATAATAGGCGAATAAGTCTAATAGATTCATACAGTATACACAAGAACTCCTCCGGTTCTTCACTTTTCGTGGCATTAGATAATGTCGAATTTTGTTTATATTTATCTCCACACCATAAATTTTAATATGAACATTTCTTTCACGAGTGAATTTGAAGTTTGATAAATTCTAAAATTAATAATAAAATATTGCAAGTAACTCCGGGTTAAAAACTAGTACTAAAATAAAACTAAGAAGAACATCTAACTAGTTTATTACGTGAGCGAGAAACCTGGTGCGGCATTCGTATTTATTTAGTAGAATGTGATTCAGATTCCGAGTGATAGTAAAAGTGGTCAGCTTCGTTGTAATAGGAGTAAAACAAACGCATCTTTGTCGCTCTTTTTCTGTTTTAATGATTTCGTAATAAAAAATTGTAAGTTATGTAGTTATGACGTAATGTTAATATTAAGTTTCAATCTTGCCAAATCACTAGATTAGTAGCTTTGAAATAAATAAATTATAATTTGTGACAATTCTTCGATGTTTCTCGTTTAGGAATTTGTATTTATTTTAATCGGAACACAAAAATATTAGTTATAAATATATAACACATTGTGGCATAATGAAACAGTTTTGGAGAGATGCACTTGCGAAAAGGAGAATAAATGATTGGTCTTTCCCTGCTCTGGCAAAGCACTTAATCTATAATGTCTCGATTACGGGAGGCAATCGGCGATCGGAGTATTTTGTCACTATGTGGTCTCTGTTATTCCACTATATATGCATTCCACTATATATATGGAGTGTAGAAAATATGTGGGAAAGAGGTAGAAAATGAAGAACTTGGCAATAATCACGAGTATAAACTACAAAGTGTAAACAGACAAACAAGTAAAACGAACATTTTTATAATAACATATACTAAAACAATTTTAATTACTTTTAAAGAATGCGGTATTCTAAAAAGTAAAAACCGGCTGGACGTAGGAGGTGTCTTGTAAAATATTTTAGATAACAATTCTAAAACATTGTTGTATCGAATTGCTTGAAAATATATCTATTTTTGAGAGCGATAGAATATTTTTATTTTTTACTAAATACATGTAGAGTCGCTTGTGTCAGTCAAGTGGGCGCACTTTTACCCTATGGGGATATATTAGTAAAAAACTAAACGAGCGAACAAAAAAAAGTTTGAGAATCACTGCTTTAAGCCCTCCCCTTAATAGGTACAGGTGATATCGATAGAGAGGTAGGTATATAATATTTATGTATATACAAGAGGTAGAAAAAGATAATAATTTGAAAATAAATAATATTATTTTTTAACTAAATACTTTACGTTATTTTTACGTTATGTTATTTACGTTATTTCTACGTGATTATTCTATGTTAAGTTTTATCTTATAACTATTAGGAAATAAACGGAGGAGATCGAGGAATTTTGAAAAGTACAGGAAGTTGTTAAAATTTTATTTAATCTAGAGATATTGTACAAATTTATAAAATCATAAATGTATACAAATTATTTAAATGTAAGCTTATTATGTATTTATTAATTACTATTATTGTATATAGGTATATAGATAGGAAGTTGATGAACTCTTAATCGTCGTCATAATCTAGTTTATCCATTGCCAATTTATTAATTAATGTTCATGATGTTACAAGGGGGAGGGACCGAGTTAGAAGAATCCTAGTTTAGGTGTCAGTCTCACACTTGCTGGTTCAGTGAGAGGAACCATTACCAGGCAGTAAAGGTAGAGACTTAGAACAGAGTATTTATTTACCCTGAAATGACCGCTATTAATTTTTTGCCCCACTGTAGTTCAAATTACCGATTTTATTCACTATCCCGTATCATATTTCTATTTGTCATAAATATTTTATTTTAAAGATATTAAGGCCAGTCGTGGCGCAGCGGCACAAAGTGTGACTGTAAAACCGACTGGTTGTGGGTTCGATCTCCACTCGAGGAGATGAAATATTTACTTAAATTTATATTTCCATTTCTTCTCTCTGCGCGGCGTTGAGTTCTGCCACTCGCAAATACCTCCAGAATTCGGCAGAAAGTGAGGAACGGAGTGTCTTAACACTAGATTCCTTCTGCCTACTTCTGCCTATATCGGGATACAGCGTGAAGCTGTTTTTTATTTTTTTTATAAAAGACAATGTAAAGACATTTCTCCACTGAAATGAAAAAGATGATGATTCTGACGATTACACACGACAGAGTGGCCAGAAACAAGTAGTTCGTTCGTAATAATTAACTATACACATTTGAAAGGTACTTTCTTGTCATTGGCATAAGATACTTGTCATATGTAATGAATTATGAATATACATACAAAAGTTTAGTTTCAACAAGCTTCGATTACATAAGTTTGAACTTATTTTGTATAGAAAATCAGTCTAGTTTATATAAGAATAGCTACTTCTTTTTGTATTTTGAAAATTAATCGTAAAATCGTTTTAGTTTTGCAATCATATAAGGTTACCGTCATACATAAGAATTGAGTGCGCTTGAGTGCTTTTTTGATTTTCATATTTGTAGAGGAACTATTAAAAAAAATGCTAAGGCTAAGTGATAAGACATCACTCACCATTGGTTTCTAATTTTTATTTCAACATTAATTACATTCGTTATTATTTAGTTATTATTTAGTTTTATTTGTTATTAATATCTTAAAAATTGGCAGAAAGTGAGAAAGTATTTATAGAAAATGACCGCTATGTTGGAGGTTGTAAATATATAAAATATCGCATGTTGATATTTTACATATCCAATCAAGATTTTCAATTCAAATTATTTATATTTTTTAATATACGTTATTATTATTAAATAGAAATTTATTATTGCTTAATCCAAGAAAAGAGCATGCCACTATTGTTAATATTGTAAAGTAATAAAATATAAAATAAGTTACATCAAAGCGACCGCAATAGAAAGTCGGTCAAAGATTTTTTTATACTAGAAAAATTTGCTGTATTCGACTATTTAAGCTAAACTGTACACTCATTTTATTATGTCACAAGATGTTGATGACTAAATTGCTCATAATAAGTAAGCACCTTATATAAACCTTGCAAATACTAAAATAAAAGAAAATCTCATTTTATATTGATGAAGTCTTAATATTTCCGTGTATAATTAAAAAAAAATAGTATTAATTTTTTTAACTATTTTATTAAGAATCATATACATATATAAAATTTGAACAAAAAATAAATATTTTCTTATTTCCAATATTACAAAATCACAATAGAAAGTTGATTTGATATATGATAGGTCTTCCTATTTCCGGAATACTATCACATACCCGTATGACTCATTTTATTATATGACTGGATAATTACATTTTATTTATGTATATTAACATTATTATTTGAAACTGAAAGTGTAAATATTCTATTGTTTAAATAGAGACAGTAGTTTTTATATAATCTGGTTGTCTTATAAAATTATATACTATATAATACTTTAAACAACTAATTTTACTAAAAACGGCGTTGAGTTCTGCCATTCAACACGCAATGACTTCAGAATTCGGCAGAAAGTGGGGAACGGAGTGTCTTTACACTAGTTTCCCTCTACCTACCCTGCTATGTGCAGGTTACAGCTGATTATAATACTTTAATGATCTAAGGATCTGTTAAGTTCTCGTTATTTAATAATTTAGCTAATAAAGATGTATTTTCTTTAATCTTACTTGCTGATTATATTGATATATGCATACAAATACATTTTTTGAGAAGTTGTAAATTTTCATAGAAACCGGATTTCCTTGGAAAGTGGTAGGTTACCGCTTTTCTAATAATATTTAAATTATGATTATATCACAAATTATAAACAATTAAGTGAAACAATGTAAATTAGACACGTTTGATAAGTTAATAGAAGCTCGTTTATAGAAAAATATTTATATATTCGTTTATAAATTAGTATTTTGTATTTGTACGCGGAAAATTTTTTATCGTGCTTATTAAATTTTGTTTCAGTTAGTTAACTAAGATATAATAGAGATAGTTAACTAAGTACATAATCGAAACCAAAATGTTTTTTTATTTAATTAGGCTATTGCAAGCATTTTTAAATCGTCAAGATACATAGACATGTCAGTAGTGACAGTCCTACAGGTAACTACCACCGGCTCGGGACGCAGTTCTGCTGTTCTACATATTTAGAGTGACTAAATATTTGGCAAACGCTCTTCTTACATTATGGGGCCAGTCGTGGCACAGCGGCACAAAGTGTGACTGTAAAGCCGACTAGTTGTGGGTTCGATCCCCACTCAAGGAGATGAAATATTTACTTCGATGCAGAAAGTGAGGAACGGAGTGTCTTAACGATACAGCGTGATTCTTCTTACATTAACAACATGAGAAAATCTTAAAATTTAATAAAAAATAATTATATGTTTAGTCATACTCTAATAACTGTTGTATTACATATGCAAATTAATATGAAGTACATAAGATAAAGATCTTATGTACTTAACAGATTCATTGTTCACTTTCTTCCTTGTGGCTCAACTTCCTGGCGCCGAGTCAAGATGAATCATGCTTTAGTTTCTTTTATAAGTTCTCTAATAAAAACAAACCTGATTTCATTCTGGCTGGTAACGTTTACGTGATTCAGTTATAAAATAAATCACCTTTTTATGGGATTGACAATTACTTGATTTTATTGGGTACTCGAATATTTTTATATGAAAATATTTTTATTTTTCAATATAAATATGAAAGAGTTTTATTGTATCGGATGCAATTAACAGTATAACTTTTAATATAATTCAAATACTCTATCACGCATGTGCCATTTACTTCTGGAATGTAGTATTGTATCACGTAGGTATTTATCTCAATTAACTGTATATTCTTTTCATTGTCAAGGTTACTAAAGGCTTGTAAAATGGTTTTGATGGTAAAGTCAACGATTTGGAAAATTAAGCCTTATTTACAAGAAGACAGTTGGTTCTCTTACAGTTTCTTTTTAAACGACGTTATGATGTGAGTTGTATCATTAAGTATTATATTAATTTCTTACATTATACTCAAAATTAAAAAAAATGTTATGATGATTTGTCTCACCTAAAAAAAAACAATTATAAAATTACAAAAAACTGTCTTATTGATTTTTTTGTAATTCCTGGTCAAGTGCGTGGCCGTGCGTGCGTGGTCGAGTTCTCATTTAAATATCCAGTAGGTATTGATTAAGCGGCATTCGGCGGCGACTCATTTTGCCTCAAATAAACTACTAATATAAATAAATAAAAACAACATTTTATTCTATGAAATAACGAAAAAGTTTCACTTTTTTTCTTTATTTGTACAATACAAAGTTCTCACTTCGTGCCAAATTTCATAATTGTAGATCCACGGGAAATAACCACTCTCACTCTCGAGATTTTCAGATAAATGATTTTGACAGATGGAGAGACGTACAAGAAAACTATCCTATAATAGTACGTTCAGTTTTTTAGATTTGAGGTACGGACAGCCAGAAAATAATATAAAGTCTGCAAAATTCACATGTAAAAGTAATATTTTTTTTTGTAAAATATTTTTTATATAAAAAAAAATATCAATAAGTTATACCTGTTTAGGTTAACATAATTTAAGAACCCATTGCCATTTGTACTCTTTTTAAAATCAACTTTATAACACTAAGCGATTTTCCTACAATTATTCCCAAGAGAAACTGATGTACAATAATATAGATAAAAAACATCACTTTCTTCCATAGCACGTGCGCGAGCACATGAAGTCTTCGTATCAATAATATTTAGTTGTATTTTTTAAATTTGTTTAAAATTCTACTTAGTAGTTAAAATGAATCTAGTATTAATACAATCCGTTCTTAATTTTTCGCCGCATCATGAAGGAATTTCGTGTCGAGTTCATCATCATCGAGTTAATTTTTACTTTTCTGTCAGTGGGATCCCACAACCTGTGCAGTTCCCACAACGTGGCGCAGGGGCACAACACTCTTGTGCCCCTGCGCCACGTCTGGCTTTCTATAAGTTTAGTAATAAATAAAAAATATGTAACTTTGTTTAATCGCCAAAATTATGGCTTCGAATTCAACTTACAGTTTTGTCTGGTTCGCCGAAATAGTGATAAAAAGTGATAGGTTTTGACAATCAGCACGCAATACTTTAAATGGGTTGCTAGTGGGCAATGAACCTCGAAACCTTGTTAATATTTCGATGAAAATTAAGATTAAAAGAGAACCAGCATAAGATACTACAGAATACCTGTACCATCTTTTGATTTTGTTATACTTGTAATTTCGAGTATAGTTAGTATAGAGACTTTTTTCTTTTTTTTTATAGGCCATCGTGGCACAGATGCGATGTGGTGAAGCGTGTGACTGTTACGCAAACGACTGTTTCGATGCTCACCCAAGGGAATGAATTATTTATTTATTAATATATTCAATAAGGCGAAAGACCAGCGTTGAATTCCACCACTGAACACACAATGCCTCAAAAAATTCAGTGGAAAATGGTGAGCGGGGAGTGGTTTAATACTAGGTTCCCTTTGCCTACCTAGAATGCCTAGAGTGCCTAGTGTGATACTAATTTTACACTTTTAATAAATGTGAATATAGTGACTATATTTAGTAATTCATTCATTTATAAGAAGGTGTGATAAAAATGTTTTAAAATGTTGGACAGGTGCGTTTTTTTTTAAGAAATTCGGGAATCTTTTGTTTCGATTAAATAACGGTGTACATTACAATAAAATACGTTGTTGGAATTTAATCAATTGACAACAATAGACTTATGTAATGATAAACCCATTGTTTGTATAAATTTAGGTTATTTAATGGACAATGACTGAGTTAAAGGGGCACAAAGTGTGACTGTAAGCGACAGATTGTGAGTTCTATGTCCACTCGAGAAATAAAATATAAGTGAAGAACGCAGTGTCTCAACACTAGGTTTCCTCTATCTACCATGCTGTGTGCGGGATACATACAGCGTGAAGCTGATTTCATTTAAAAATATTTTATTTATATATTTTTTAAAATTTATTCTTACTACTCACCACACAGTATCCCGGAACCAAATTATGAATTAACGTGCTTACTCATTTCTTCTTTTTTTGTAATACCTTCTTCTTAAAACTCGAAAATATTATAATATCTAGTAAGTAAGAACCGAAAGAATCGTGCGTTAGAATATAATATTTATTAACATTATTGTTATCGAAATGGGTATTGGGCTATTGAAGCGTTTTGTTGTATAATATCTGATAACCGCTATTATATTAAAGTATCTTTTTTTATTTATTAGATTACATTATTACTCTTAACCATTGTTAATATTATATAATGTAACTTCCTTTATATATTATTTTATAACTGTAACCTACTAATGTTTTATAAAACCTTAACTGAAAAATGTGTCATTTTTTATGCCGAAAAAAAAATATTTTATAGATATTTTTTCATCACATTTCTTGTATAGTAAGAGATAATTTAGTTTTTTATAATACTTTAGTACAAATATTGAAACATCCCTAGTGCATCAATATAAAATATTAAAAACATATAACCTAAGTTTTGTGATGTAACATAGAAAATCTATACAAATTATTACTAAATAAGTATCTAAACATAAAAAATAAGATACAGTAAATTTACCAACCATTGTTCTCAAGCTTCAAAATAGCAATTACTTTGCAACCCACGCTGTGTGATGTCAGCATTCACGAGAATGAAAGTGCATGCGCATCTTAAAAATTCTGGGCACATCCTCTGTATATCTGGAGATCTACTTAAATGTTTATCGAACTGATTTTAAATTTTAATACGACAGAAGAGAGTGAGCCAATGAACACTAAATAAGATTAGGAAAATTGATTACGCTATGTAAAGTACCTATGCGGTAGTCATAGCGCAGACCAACAAACGTGTTATTGTAACAAGTCAGTTGCGGGGGATTGAATAATTATATTTTTATTTCTTCGCTCTGGTACCAATTGGGAACACTAGGTTCCCTTTAGTCGAAATGCAGCGTGAAGCAAAAAAAAAAAAGAAATGTTAATTACCTCTATATAAGCACTTATGCCTCGTGAGACATGTTGAAGATGTAAAAATCGTTTGTATTGCCATGTTTTAGGCCTATCCTTAGATCTCCAGCCGCACTGCAGTCACGACGCGCACACGACCGTCAATAAGTGCATCTAACCGTGATCAAATGATGTAATACTTCCGGTGGGTATTACCTCACGTCTGGGCTCGGAAGCCCGATGGCTCGCTCCCATTCTTTCAGTTGGTTCAGTGAAAGGGTCCTCCGATATACTTTTACCCTCCGAAGCGCCGGCGGGTGCTTGCCTCTAGTCGCTCTCTTATAAATTCGGTGAAAATACAGCGACAACACATTACAAATTCGGCGGCTGTAGCAGTCGGCCGTCAGTGTCGTTAACGGTTTTGTGTTTCTCTTGTATATAGTGGTTTAGTTTCATCAACAATATCTAAGTTTCTATAAGCATACAAAATGAAATTCACGGTGAGTGCAGGTTCAGTGCGATTATATATATAAATGGAAATGAGTGCCAAAAAAGGATTTTGATTTTATTTTCTAAATTAATGTTTTAATGACGTATAAAAATAGTACCGATTCTTATACTTTATTTCAATAAATTTTGTATATACTTGAAGTATTTACATAAAAGCTAAAAGTTGAAATTAAAGTTAAATTTTTTAATAAATAATTTTATACATAACCTATTTATTAAAATAATTATTGGATATATTTGTAAAAAGTAATCTAATTCTTAATCATTTTCATATATTTAAAAATGATGTACAAAATAATATCATGTAAATCATGCAAAAATATATGTAGTTTTTTTTGTTTAAGTAAAAGCGGTAAAAGTGAAATTAAATTTATAATGGCTGGTATAATCTTAAACATTGCCATGCGGGTCGGCTTTTATACGTGTGGTAGAAAACAAGTTTTTCGATTCCCAGAGTAATTTGCATTAACGAAAGTAAAATTGGATTTGAATAAAATTTCTAAATGTTTAAAATCAGCATCACGCTATATCTCGCACACAGCAGGGTAGGCAAAGAGGACCTAGTGTTAAGACACTCCCTTCCCTACTTTCCGCCGAGTCATTGCCTGGAGGCATTGACTGGAGGCCTCGACACTAAAACGAAGAAATGAAAATATAAATATAAATAAATATTTCATCTTCTCAAGTGGGGATCGAACGCACAACCAGTCAATTTTACTTTTTAAAATTTTCATAAATAAAAAAAATATAATTATCATATAAAACTTATGTATTCTATTTTGATTCACAGGTGATTTTCGTAACTCTGTTGAGTATATCTACATCATGGGCTATAAAGGCAAAAAAAGAAGAGCTAAAAGATAAAAGGGAAGCTGCTTCTGGAAGTTATTTAACCCCACATGGCTCATCTAGTCATAGTTATCAAGGACCTGCCTTAAGTCAAGAAGATGCTAACGCTATAAGTATCGGTGCCGGATATAGCATTGGAGGCGCTAAACCTAGTTTCAACTTCCTAGCTCAAGGTTCAGGTCAACCATCGTACCAAGTTCAAGCAGAGGGTCTTCCAGCCAGTGGTCACGGAACCATACAACTTGCACCTATCACTTTACAGCCGAACCAACCAGGTCTTATATCTAATGACCTCTCTCAACTCATGAGTCAATTATCTCACGGAATTAATTCTGGGGCTATTGCCTTACCTTCATCTGGCCAAGGTGCCATATATCAATTCGCTGGGCAAAGCGGTCACAGTGGCCAAGAATTGAGTGCACCTCAGTTTAGTTATGGAAGTCCTAAATTACAACAATATAGTTTTGGTGAACAGTCAAGTCAAGCCGGTCAAATAGTTCCCGCTTATGCATTTGGAGCTAAAGGCCTCAGTAGCTATGGATCTACAGGACCTGTCCTATTTTCACCTGAATCTACCGCTAGCCAGCCTGCTTTGAACTATGCGGTACCTGCTTCTGGTCATTCTTACGAAGGTGCTGCTCTTCCTCTTGGAGACTCAGGGCATTCTTATGCTGGACTTTCCTTGGGAGGTTCAGGTCAATCTTCTCTCGGCGGATCAGTAAAATCTTCAGGTGGCTATGTTGCACAAGGCAAGTCTAATTTCAAGCCTTCAACTTTCTTAGGTGCTTCTGCACAAAGCGAGGCAAGTCATAATTTATTAGGTCATTCTAATTCTTATGGAAGTCCATCTTTTGCTGCTTACCAGCCAGCTGGAGGTCATGGCGGAGCATCGCTGGGATCTTCTGGACATGCTTACAGTTTTCCTTCTTTGTCAGGTCTTAGTGCTGCTGGTAGTCCATCCAAACAGGTCGCTTCTGCTTACTTATCACCTAAAGAAGGATTTGGTTCTTTTGAATCTATTGCATCAGCTTTCTCTGCAAGTGGTCAAATGGCTCCACCTGGAACTCCATATGGATCACCTTCAGCTTCTTACTCCGCAAGTAACATTCATGCAGCTTCAGCTCCCAGCCCTGCATATTATGTATCATCAAGCAAACATTCAGCACCTAGTTTTGGATCAGGAAGTTCATCCTACAGAGGTCCTTTATCTAGCCACAGTTCTTTTTCCTCGGGTCATAGTTCCATACCATCTGCTCCGAAATACAGTTTCGGTGGACACAGCAGCTCCCGCTTTGGGCCTCCTAAAGATGCCCAGGGCTCATACAGTGAATCATCCTATAACACCATAAAATATAGCGAGGAGCTTAAGCCTAAATTTAATTAATAATTAAGTTTGATTCTTATTAGCTTAAAAAACTTAATGAGCGCATGAAATAGAGGCTTAAAATACACTCTCAGTATTACAGTTGTGGTATTAAGTATATGGTCCAATTTCTAACTTTCCTTGAGTTATAAAGTGTAAACATGTGTTAGATATGTGAAAGAGAGCTTTCTTTTTCACAGACGCAGCGTAATTGTGACAGCGTGTTCATATAATGTAAGCATTTATAAAACGTGTTTAATGTAGATCGAAAATTACTGAGAGTAGTTGACGATTATTTATTATGAAGTTACTATGAATATGAAGTGAATTTCTGTAAATAATTTTAGATATAAGATTGTTTATTTATTGTCTATAAATAGATTTACTGTTGTTGTTATCTTTTTAAATAAAACATTTGTAAAAAAAATATAGCTTTTTTCTTTTTCTAAAGTATTACCTATTGATTTATACGTTTATTATTGTGATAAAAGTGAACATAAAATCGTTGTATGATAGTTATTCAATCTATCATTGTCAGTTTCATTTATAGGAAAGCAAGGAATAAGATAATTATGTCAAATACGTCGTTCTCATTTAAAATTCATCCTTGTTAGATTTATTTTATCATATTTAAATGTGATATTACATTTAACTATGGCAAGCTATAACATATTATTAATAATAAAAAAATTGGTGTAAAAGTCATAACTCCGCTAATTTAAATAAAAACACTTAGTAAAGTAAATGAGGCCTGACGTGGCGCAGGGGCACAAAGCGTGACCGTGAAATCGATTGATTATGGGTTCGAACCCCACTCGAGGGCAAGATACATTTATTTACATTTATATTTTTAATCCTTCGCTCTGGTGACGAGGCAAAGCGCGGCGTTGAATTCCGCCACTCAACACGCCATGTATTTTAACACTAGGTTCCCTCTGTCTACCCTCCTGTGAGCGGGATACAATGTAAAGCTTATTTATTAAATTAGTAGTATAGATTTAGTAAATTATACGTATCTACAATAAAAAGTGTATTTAAATTGAGTAAACAATCAAAGTGTTACGATTTATTCATGTCGTCCACGGTTGACGGCGCATGTATCTCAGCGAACTCGCCCACTTCCGAACGCCGTGTTGGATAATGAGCTTTTTTTTGGTGCTAGGCAATGTTTTTTATTTCCTTTAAAGATTGAAATTTAATTTAAATAAGAAACAGCAACCGGAACTGCAATATAGAGCTGTTACAGCAAGATTAATGATTATACTTCTTATATAATGTTTTAAGCGATTCTGGGATGTAGGTGGCTATTTAAAAGTCATTGTTAGAGAAATATGAAAAAACGTTGGTTTTAAAAAATGCTTTTAGGAACTTGAATGTCTTTTTTAAAAAAACGTATCTATAAAAACTCAGCACATATGTGTATAGTTTTTATGAAAAACGTTTTTTCTGTTTTAGAACCATGTCTCTCTTATTTCTTTGTTTTATATGATTTTTTTGTATAAAACTGGTAAAACTTCTCACAGAATATGTCAAGTTTCATGTGTATAATTCTAATAACTTTAGAATAAAGTTGCTGTTACATACGGTCGGACAGATGGACTGGCAGACATTTTTGGTCATTTGGCTATGGAGCTCTAAAAAATTTTGCTTATAATATTTTTTGATTTACATCATAGGACTTCTGAAATGAGATCGGATCGTCATCAGACATCTCCGCTTAATATTACTAAAATAATTTTGCCACAATAATAAGCCACAATAAGTACTGTAATATTTTATTCACTTAAAAGAGATATTTCATCATTTATAATAATCGAAGACATCCAAGGATGGACGTGGATTTGGACGGTTTTTATAATTCGCTACGTTTAAATTTTTATACGATTAATCTTAATAAGTATTTTTCTTTTCTAATGTATGGAATAACACTTTAAAAATGTAATAAAAATATGTAATGAATATTTAATATTTATACTAGTGTACTTTTTTTTTTATTTATGGATGTCTAACTTTTTAGGCGGAAGCGAGTCGAGCGAAGTCATCACTGGCACTCAAAATATATAATTTTTGATTATTTCCAATTGAGAATATAAAACGTATATACGTAATAACCATCTATTATCGATAAAATTAAGACATTAACATTATTTACACATAAGTATTTACATAGTATTTGTACCTACTTAGAAGTATTCTAAGTTTATAATATAATGTATCTCGGTTAAAGAATTCTTACCTTTATTAGTTAAGTATGTGCTTTTCTGTAGTCTGTGTGAGTAATACGAACTGATATTAGTATGAAAATAACCTAATATTTAATATTAATAAGTAAATATGACTTATAACCTTCCTTAGCAGTCGGGAATAAATAATAATTGTAATGAAATAAATAAGAACAAAAAAAATATAAAGTAACAATCTTTACTTTATTATAAAGTAAAGATTTTCCGATAGCTTCTTTCTATTTAATATCACATGATATGTTGTTGTTTGGAATATTGTTAATTTAAAAGTAACTTACAGTATTTTGAAATAAAAAACTTAATTTTTTTCCGACTTTGATGACAGCTCCATCTATACAGTAAGCCGTAAACTACACGAGTAACAGTAGTCAATTGGAACTTGCATATTAATATACTTTCAACATTATAGATGACGTTGATATATTTCAAAGTGGATAATAGGTTTATTTTAGTCAAAATTAAAAAAAAATAACTATAATAATTATTTTATTTACTTACAGTATATAATGAAAAAAAAAAAACACTTTTGTCAGAAGTATGAATATCATTATAATAGTTAGGAAAAGTTATTTACTATAATTTGTTGTACGCTTTGTGATCGTTGATGTCTTTTACTCTAATATTGTTTTATTTCGGTTTTTGTACTGGTTTTGTCATTTTTATACCTGAAACGTTTTACGATTATAACAAATATAATAGAAGATAACGTCCCCTTTATTTCCCTTTTTACTTCCTGAAACTAGAAAATGTGTGATTACCTTGTGAAATGTCTATTTAATGTATACAGGAAGTATCGGTGTTTACAGAAAAATCCTAAAATATCCGAGTGTGCATTGTAGAGTTATTGGTCGCTCAAAATAAAATAAAAAATGTATGTGTATGTGTTTTCTTTTAAATTATAGATTTTATCTGTGAGTGACGTTTAGCATGGAACATACCCATAGAATACGGAAATATATATATTTTTAAAAAGTACTTAGAGAACAATAAAACTATTAATCTAAGTGACCAACTATTTAGAAAAAAAATATAATATACTTAAAGATGTAATGTTATCTGTGTGTGGCTGTGTAAATGAAGTTCTTGCTATTAAAATGCAAAAAATCGATTTGAAAAAAATATAAATAAAAGAAAATGTTTTATCGAGCGACACAGACCATGAGAGTAGAGGGTATTTAGAAATTACATAGAGTTTTTTTGTATTTTATTTTCAGGACAGTTAATTTATTATAGAATACCTGCTCGTCCTGAAATGCGATTCAGTCAGTGAATTTAATATATTCCCATTAAAGATAAAATAAATTAATATACATAATAAATTATAAGTTTTCAAAGATATCATAGTATATAAAATACTTTATATGTAATACTCGTATTTCTTATATAATGGCTTTACGCTATCATTAAAATGATTTGTCTATGTAACTTTACTACCTACTACTATACCATATTGAGGTGCGTGATACGCAAAGTACGACAAAGTTGTCGTAATAAAAAATAATGCACCGTTACTTTGTTTTGTCCATTCTTCTAAGGACTGAATAATATTTTTTTCTAGCCTTTACTTGTGCTGTGTAGAATGAATTTAAGAAATGCTAAAATCATAATTAAGAAACAATACAATAATTATCATTTTATATGATAAATTTAAAAGAAAATTAAGTGGTGGATGTGATCAATATTTCAAACATTTACACAAGTGAAACACAAATATATACAGGAAGGCGCTAAATTAAATTGAGACATTTACATTGTGTATGTTGTAGTTATAAATTACGTATAAAGTAATTTAAGCTCACTGATGGCTAATGGAAGGTGTAGCTAATACGATCAGCGCGTTTCCGCAATAATGCAGGAAACTAACGCTCTCACAGAAACTGGATCTGTTACGATACAGGACAAAGACCTGACGATCACTTCCCTGTGTACTTCCATCTGGACCTAGAGGAAAGTTGCCTTTGCCGTTCATATAAATACGTGAACTTGATATTCAGAAACACTTTTCCAAGCACGTTGGTGAATACAGCACTTTTTCTTTCATCGAGAAATGTAATTAGACACTATGGTGCATAAAGGACTTTTTGTGAGTATACAAAGAAACTGCTCTATTAGCATTACGTTACGTATTTCATAATAATTGTTTGACCCCGCAATACATTAACGTACGGTCGAGTAACAAGGAGCTGATTGATCGTTTTGTACGCCTTTTCTGATTTTGCTGTGATGGATTGTTGAACTCGTTATTCATTTCAGATGTTTATGGCTTTCGCCGCGATCGCTCTTGCCAGTGAAATTGAAGATGCTGAACAAAAGAAGAGGGGAGCGGGGAAGGCAAACGCTCTAAACGCAATACCGTCGGGAGCACAAAAGCCAGAATATAGCTATAATATTTACCCGCAAAACTCAAACTCACAGAGTGGCCCCAGTCAACATTACCAGAGTCCCGTATCAAACTTTTACCCTCTTCAATCTTCGAGTCAATATTATGCATCTAGTAACGCTGCTGATGCTTCAACTTCTCACTCTCCACAGCCATCTCACAGTGGTCAATCACATTTTGTACCTATTAATTTCGTACCCAATCCCGGTTATCACACAAAATATCAAATTGTGTCCCCGAAAGTTGGCAACGTATTAACAGTTATACCATCTCCTGCAATCCAACCAGCTCACATGTTACAATATACAAATCCATTTTATTCATCTAATTCAAATAATCATGTCGCTTCAGGTTCGTTACTGGGTCCTCTAGGTCACGGTCCTTTTAGTTTTGGTTCGAGCTTTCATCCTTTATCCTTGAGCGGTTCTTTTATTGGTCAACCATCCGCTATGGTAATGCTTCCTCAGCCACACGGTTCAATATATAATAATTTGATATATCCGAGCACAGCTTCAAATTTATATAACTACTATCCTTCTAATTCACAAGGACAGGCTAAATATGCTTATTCCCCTGGACCAGTCCAATCAATACCAGCACAGGCGAATGAATACGAAAAAGTACAAGCATCTCAAAGTATCTCTAAAGACGAAAATGGATCTTTACAAACCTCTGATTACATATCCCCGTCAAACGTTAATTCTGGATATAACGGACAGAATTCTTATTCTAAAATTTAGTATTTAATATTTTAATCCTAATTTTTGTTGTTATGTTATAGTAGTTAAATTTGTTGTCGTATTATTTAATGAATATTATTGTTGAAATATGTAATATTGTAAATAATAATAAATCAATGTTAATTTGAATTTGTATTGTTTCTTATATATCTATTAACTATTTTGAAATCTTTAACCTGCATTTTCTTATACTTATAGCCAAGATTTTATTTATATAAAATCTTGGCTATAAGTGTAATTATATTAAATGATGACCTTCTTTTAGTTATCGAAAATGTTATTGGAACAACAAACTTTAAGATCTCATGCATGTATAATTTCGACACAAATAAGAATCGAGATTTGCGATGTTTATGATTACAGATAATAAATAAAAAATAAATTAAAATTATGTACCGTTTTAAAGATATTTTTGTTAAAAATCACACAGTTTTTTGTAGTAATAGGTAGGTCTATAACATGGGTTTTTCTCACAGCCTATGTTAAAATGTTATATGGTTTTCAAATGTGAACCACATTCCGAGTAAGTAGTTTGATAACTACTTAGAACACTTTAGAAGCCTAAACATGATTGATTAGGCTTCTAAAATGTTAAGTTTTTTCTTAGTTTATACTGTATCACGCATATATTAGAGTAAAAAAAACTCAACTTCACGCTGTATCCCGCACACTACAGGGTAGGGGAACCTAGTGTTAAGACACTCCGTTCCCCACTTTCTGCCGAATTCTGGAGGCATTGCGTGTTGAGTGGCAGAACTCAACGCCGCCTTTAACCTGGACACCAGAGCGAAGTAAATCGAAATATAAATTTAAGTAAATATTTTATCTCCTCAAGTGGGGATCGAACCCACGACCAGTCGGTTTTACAATCACACTTTGTGCCGCTGCGCCACGACTGGCCTGGATATATTAGAGTAGACAGCGAGAATTTTCCAACGTAACGCCGCGTTTTATATTGTTACCAGCGATTAAATATAAATAAAAGATTAAATATTTAAAAAATATCTACGTCAGATAGCTTAACAGTGTTGCTTTATAAATGTTATTGTGAAATATAGATATAAAATATTTTAATTTTATCTGTGCCTAACTGAACTCCATTATATATTTCTTAAAATACTACTATAGTAATATAACTATAGTAAAAAAACCAGTTGAAAGAAATGGTAATTGACCTACTAATATAAGTAAATATTAACTGTAGTCTTAACACACTATACTTTAAAGGTCAAACTTAATGGATAGTTTGTAAAATTAAGTTTGTAAAATAATTGTTTTAAATTTTAACTACAACGTAATTTAATATCTTAGATCTTCAGTTTATGTGTACATTTATGTAATATAATTAATATACTAAATATAATTTATATTTGTATATTGCTACACATAGTTAAAAAACACTATATATATTAAAATATAAATGAGTGGATTTGTAATTTTTAAGTAGCAATGGCTGGTATAAAAGATAACGAGTTTGAACATGACAACAGTGTAGTCAGTAGACTTTTTTTAGTTTCACGATTTTCTCCGCATATAGTAAGGAAGGCAGAGGACACTTTATTTAGTGTTGAGATACTTCGCTTTTCAAATTCCGCCATATTTATAATATAAGACGTTTTCTGTTAATTTGCTAATGTTCACGCCATGTTTTGCTTACCAGAACTGACATGTAAAAATAATTTATTTCCTCGAATGAGAATCGAACACACAACCGTATTACTTACTGTAAGATGCTGTTCCATTTTACCACGACGGACATAATTCCAGAAGTAATTTAAAGATAAAATATTTATTATCCTAACAAAAATTACAAAGTAAGATGTATATATTTTTTGTATTTTTTGTATTAGCTTCACGATGTATTACATACATAGCAGGGAACCTAGTTTTAAGACGCTCTGTTCCCCACTTTCCGGCGAATTTTTTGAGGCATCGCGTGTTAAGTGGCAGAACTCAACGCCGGGTGTTTGCCTTGGTGACAGAGCGAAGAAATAAAAATATTCATAAATAATCATTCATTGCGCCGAATGGCAATCGTCATGAAACCCTCTGCCATGACATTACATAAATACTCGCAATTATACAGTTATAAATAAAATAAAAATTTTGACATGACGTTAATATGCATTCCTATGGGTCAATTTATCAAAACACGATTGTAAGAACATCTTCTGGGTGTGCGCAGTGAAAGGAGTGCGTGTTTGCTAATTGATCTCGTAATATTTGTATCATTTCTCAATTTCGTAATCATTGATTTTATTATTGGAATATAGGATGAGTTTAGTACTGCGTAATTTTTTTTATTAGTATCTACACACACATTCATGGGCCTGAACTTTAACTTTGAACACATATGCTCTTGTAAATATTGTGTTTTTTATTTTTTCTAGGCAAATTTTTTGGTAGTAAGATTTGTGGAATGTGGTGTGCCCATCCACCAGACTACTTTATGGTGGACGCGGACCATCCGCCCCCCCTATCCCTACGCCCATGTATATATTATATATACAACAAATTGAAGTATACTTCAAATCAAGTCAAAATCAGCTTCACGCTGTATCCCGCACACATCAGGGTAGGCAGAGGGAACCTAGTGATAAGGCACTCCGTTCCCCACTTTCTGTCGGATTCTGGAGGCATTGCATGTTGAGTGGCAGAACTCAACGCCGCGCTTTGCCCCGACAACAGAGCGAAGAAATGGAAATATAAATTTAAGTAAATATTTCATCTCCTACAGTGGGGATTGAGCCCACAACCAGTCGATTTTAGAGTCACACTTTGTGCCGCTGTGCCACGACTGACCTCATATACTTCAATCTTACATATAATAATATTCAGTCCTGGAGTCTCTGAATATACTCGTACTAACGAAAGTTTTAAGTTGAAATATTTATTATATTTTAAATATCCGATATCTGTGATCTATGGAATTTTCATATAACATAATATTTTTTATTTTTACATAAGAAATCCAATTTCCCTCTTTGTTTAATTTCAATAAATGGTGTGTTGAGTTTCACGCTTTTCCGTGCTAGGATGGAGAAATAAAAATAAATTTACATCTCATACATCCAGTACAGTCAAGTATTATCCTAGGGAGAGAAGATGACTTTGATTCGACCTAATCATATAAAGAATTGTGACAGCATTTCTGTGTTTAAAAAGAAATTAAAACAACATATTGTAATGATTAAATAGGTAGTAAGTTAAATTAGAGCATGCAGAATATCCTAAATTATAATAGATCCAATATTTTGTGTATATAATGTCTAATATTTTGTGTATATTTCTGGGAGTCAGAGGCTTGTTTTGTATTGTACTGTTTTGTAATATATGTTTTTTTGTATCTCATTGTTCAAACTTCATGTTTTTTATGAGAATAAATTCTTTAAACCTATTTAGTATATTTTTGGAAAACAAAATAATATAACGCATAAGAATATAATATATTATATTATATAGTAGTAATGTTTGAATGTCTTTTACATATATACTCTTTTAGTATATATTCCATTAAAATCTTTAACATAGCTCTTTAGGGCAAGTCGTGGTAGTTAAATTAATCATGATTAACTGACCGAGATATCTTTTATAATTGCTTTGGAATCTACAAATGACTTGTGAATTGAGAAAATTAAGCCCTTTTCTTTTACGTAACTGTATTCATAAAGAAAGATACTTAACTTGTTTCATAAATTACCTCATAAGAATTAGTGAACAGCGAGGGTCAAGTCACTCTGTTCGAGACTTATTGTTTCTATAGAGCCACTGATGAGTTAAATGATAATTATTGAAGACGTTATAGCTGCACTCTGGCGGTATTGTTAGAATAATAGTTATTATAATATTATTTTTATATAATATATAATATTTACTTAGTACTGTATTTCTTTTAACGTCATATTAAACTTAGAAAGAGGTTAATTCTATACGATGCGATGGTTATTGATATTTTTAAAATAACTTAAATGATGTAGCTGAAGAATTATTTAATTAAAGTTAATGACCGTTTAGCTAGGTTATGTGCAATTTTCTAATAGCTAAGTGAATGACCTATTAGAAACTTATATAGTTCGTTTAAGTATCGTTTTAAGTCTCTAGATTTCAATTTGTTTTCGTTTAATTTTAGTGCGTTTAAATTATTTGTGTATATATGTAATTCTATGTAGTTTTCTTTTATTTAGTAGTAGCTAAATACATGTCACTGAGTAGTGTGGCCTTGAGTTCTGCCACTCAACACGCAATGCCTCCAGAATTCGGCAAAAAGTGGCGAACGGAGTGTCTTAACACTAGGTTCCCTCTGCCTACTCAGCTGTGAGCGGGAAACAGCTTGAAGCAGATTTTTTTAATTTTTTATTTTAAATAATATGCGATACGTGGAAGAACGGAAAATCATCTTGTCAAACGGATACACGTGGTAGGTATAAGTATTACCGGAGAGCTACTAGATACTATAAAAACAAATTACTTTCATACATGTGTATGTATTTCCGTCGTTACGTCATCATCTGGCATGGTGTGAGCTTTGTAATATCTATTATTTAAAAGGGATTAACACGTAAGCTCTTTTTATATCATTATGTCGAGATATTATTAAATAGAATTTAGATTTGACAGATGTTTATCACGTTCTATGTCAATTGTGAAGGCAGAATTTTATATTTTTCAAGCAATTGGTTGAATTTCATAATGATGTAATAAAATTAATGTCAAAATACGACAGACAGAGAAGCATATTTTTACCTCTCGTATTGTATGAAAATTATAAGACGTCCATCAACGCCATATATCTATATATACACAAGTAAACCATTTTTTTAGCCTGGTAACCCAGCGTTACTACAATCCGTTCCCATTAAGACATTTCTGTTTCCCACTTTCCGCCAAATTCGTTGATTGAGGCATTGTTTTTTGAGTGGCGGAATTCAACGCAGCACTTCGCCTCGCTATTAGAGTAAAATAAAAATATTAAATATTTTATTTTCTCGGGCAGGTATCGAACTTCGTTTCAATCGCTTGTGCTCCTGCGCCACGACTGGCCTATTGTACAATTTAACGTAAAAACGCAACATTTAAGCCACGTAGTTAACTACATCTATTTATACTTTATACTTAGAAAGAGCTACAAGAACTATATTTAGTTTCTTAACTCACAATATTAAAGTATTTTTTCTCACAATATAATAAGTAATAAAATGATGTAACACCGTACTAATTCATTCAACGGAACATCTTGAGCAAGCCGGCATGAAATACTTATTGACTCCGTTTTCGCTACTTTAAAATTGTTTTGATTCTCACAAGTCGGATATATATTTAATGGGAATAAATATAGAAATTTATGTGAACAGTGTGAAAGAAATAATTGTACACGATCGATATTTTTTTAAGGCTCTCCATTCAGAATCCAGTGGAAAGGGTGCCGCCGAATTCTAGAGGTATTGTTTATTTAGTGGCGGAACTCAACGTCGCGCTTTGCCTCGAAACCAAAGCGAAGAAAGCAAAATAAAATATTAATTATTTCATTTTCTCGAGTAAGTGAGAGTGATTTTGATTAATGTGATGTATACATTTTATTATTATTATTATTATTATAAATGTGAAAGTTTCATTGTTTGGGATTTTGTGATTCGATAACTTAAAAGCTGTTGTAATTTTTTGTTTTTACAATTAGATGCGCAACAATTTTTCTATCTCTCTTTAACTGTTTATACCTGTAAAAATGTTAGTACTACTGCTAACGACTACTTCTAATTAAAACCAGCTCACATTGAAGGGTAGGGAGAGGGAACCTAGTGTTAGGACATTTTGTTCCCCACTTCTATTTAATTTCAAAATAATACGACCCTTCTTTCTGGACCTATATATTTACTCGATGCACAAAAAATATATTGTAAAGATGCTACTTATTTGATTTATTCATACATTATGCAATAGAAAGTAATGAAGCAAAGACAGGAAGAACAAAATTAATCTTTTTGTATAGATAGGAGAAATTAAGGCTAATACGTAACATCGTAATATATGAGTACTTGTACTTCATATTTATAAATATACTCGTGCCATATAAAATTTCTAATCATATCTACTTGTATGTTCAAGGTTCTATTTTGTGTCGATACATGCAGGCTTGGCAAATTCAATATGGTTTAGGTAAATATAAAGAAATTATTTAAAAAATAAACATTATTTAATCTTTTTTATAAATCAGCAGCAGCAGCCTACCAGTGTCCATCAGTGTCCACCAACGTTGGACTGTAGATGCAATGGTTGCAACGGGTTTGACTCCTTGTCGGAGAAAATAAATATTTTCATTTCTCTGTTTTAACGAAATAAATACGTTGTTAAATTCCTCCGCTCTCGAAGGAATGTTCCGCGATTGGGCTTAAAGCGGCCTTTCCTCAAAACTAAATAAATACAAACACATATTTTACGGTTATAAAAAAATAAATCACAACCAAAAATGTATCCCGCACACAGCTATGTAGGCAGAGGGAACCTAGTGTTAAAACACTCCATCTTCCACTTACCACCGAATTTTGGAGGCATTGTGTGTCAAGTGGCAGAAAGAATAAAAAATGGAAATATAAATTTAAAAAAAATATTTCATTTCTTCGAGTAGGAATGGAGCCCACGACCCAGTCGCGTTTACAGTTACAGTTTGTGTCCACGACTGGCCTCTACCGACTTGACTTTTACGGCTATACAATTGACAAATCTATCCAACTCTATATCGTATGGAGGAATTAAGCACTATGTTTTCATCCTCACTTTCTCCACCTGTGGAAACTCATTGAGCTTTGTAATCATATTTATCTTGAGCTTGTGTTATATTTAAATAAATAATGGAAGATCATTATTTATAAACATAAATATTTTTGTACATAGAGATAAAAGAAAATAAATTAAAAAATAAATTAAAAGATGTACCTAATGAGTTATATATTAATATATATATAATAGCTTTTGCTCTAAAAGAAATATAAAATTATTCAGTACACAACATATCAACCACTTCCACATACAAACATTATACAATTTCCTTGCAAGTAGTCGTCTTCCGTTCCGTTAAAGACCGACATCGTTGCAACACAAATCTTACTTTAGTTCCGAACTTAAATTTGATATGTATACCGCAACCTTATTATTTCTAGAATTCAGTCATACAATAGGGCCGTATCAGAGAATTCGAAGGGTTTACAATGAAAGTGGTATATAGGATATCGGCTTCGCTTAGCTGGGTTAGAAAGCAAGTGAAAACGATACGGGGCAACGTCTTTATCCGGTTAATAGGTTTATTTTCATTTATCGTATATGTGATATATTATTTAAGGTAAATATCATAATATTTATATTTACATTTATTCGCTCTGGTGTCGAGGTAATAGCAATGTCTCCGGAATTCAGTGGAAATTAGAGAATGAAGTGACTCAACACTAGTTTCCCTCTACCTACTCTACTGTATTTTTTTTCTTAATTTAGATGTTAATATTTAAGTTAAAAATAGACGTAATTTACTTTTAAAATGAATAATTTAAGTAAGTAAGAGAAAATTTTTTTATAGTTCTATTATGCTAGTAAATCATAAACTATAAAACTGTGATACATCCATTTAACACCTAGGTGTTAATAGTAATATTTTAACACGATTTAGATTAAGCTGATACTCTATCGTGATAAGTATCTACACATCACTAATTAATTGTAAATTTATCCATTTTGTTCGTACCGTGTGTATAAATAATTACACGATATAATGTGTATATTTATGCATATTCAAAGTAAATATTAGAAATATGAATATAATATAGCGTGAAGCTATATTCCGCTGTATTCCGCACACAGCAGGGTAGGCAGGAGGAATTGAGTGTTAAGACACTCCGTTTCCCACTTTTCGCCGAATTTTACGAGGACGGTACGAAACTCAACGCCGGGCTTTAGCCATGGTGCCAGAGCGAAAAAATTACAATATTAATAAATAATAATTAATTCCCTCTAGTTTGGATCAAACTCACAACCCTCTCGTTACAGTCACACTGTTCCATCTTTGCGCCATGAAGGTCTCTTGGATACTAATATAATTAACATCTATTTTGAGACTTTTATCATAATTAGGCAACGAAAGTTTTACTTTATTACCTTATATTATTAGTCCTTTTCAAAAAGAAGCAAATAGTTCGTTTAAGCGTTTATGTTTTCAAATACTGACATTACTAAGATATGTTATATATCTTATACTAAGACCGATAGATTGTTGAATAAATTAGATTATATAATACATATTATAAAAATATTGTTTTAAATCTTATTCACCGTTTATTTTACATTAAATATAAATTATGTTGTAAACCGGAGTTAAGCAAGTTTATACTGAGCTTTTAAAATTTTGATTTTGTAGCTTGTATTTAAAATAAAAGACTATTCTAAACTAAAGAATGTACACTCGATTATCTAAGTTAACATAAATATCGATTTGTGTTACCAAATGATGGCCAAATATAAGTTATTTGAAATACTATTTCGTTCAGATGCAATTTCAAAACAATAAATCCAGTTTTATATGTTCATAGTATTTATTTTTTTTAAAATACAGAACTATAGATTACAAATCGAAGTTTCGTAGGTAATAAACTAGTTTTAGGTAATTTTCGTAGTATTTATTGTATATAGAGTATAATGACTTGTAGCAAAATCACTGTCCAAATGTCATTTATAATGGTATATCAGGTGATTTGCCTGAATATTAGAAATGGGTATGGTCAGTTAAATAAATAAACAGTTCAGTTTGTCTTTTTCTTTTTTCGTTTATGACAAAAAACTAAAAAATTAATGAAACTTCTCGTTTCTCAACATTTTATTTATAGAAAAAAAATATTGTTTTATTTTAGCATCACGCTATAACCTGCAGCAGGACATGCAGAGGAACAACGCCGCGCTTTTGCCTCGATACCAGAGCGAAGAAAATTTAAATATTATATATTTAATTTTTTCGAGTGATAATCGAACTCACAACCTGTTTTAAAATTATGTAATAATACATTTTAAGCACTGACTATAAATTTTATAAGCATTAATTTAACGATACTGAATATTAAACCAACAGATATTTTCTATTGTTCCATAGTAGGAGTTTGATTAAAATTTCGTCGTCAATATTATAGAGTAACTTGAGGTCACCGTCAGGTAATGATAGAGCTCTGTGATGATAGCTTTTAGAGTCGCACCACTCACCGTGACGTGATGTTTTTGACAATATATCAGTACATTTGTAAACTGCTGTAGGTTTATTTGTTTGTTCAGAATTTTTAATTTTCTTATTTTTAATTTTATTAAGTCATAATTTAAAAAAATATGCACATGCAGAGATTTCATGAGACTATTGTTTTAAATAATTTAAAAAGTAATATTATTGTAGTTTTGGAGATCAAATGGTGGCAGAGAGGAATGTTATCTTTCTGGTAAGCTTGGTTGGTAGCTCTAGATTCGAATCTACTTTAATATATTAATATTGTCTCATTTACCTTTATTTTTGATAGGATAGAGCCCCATTAACGTCTCGAAATGATGCGAAAAATGAGGAATTTTGCGAGGCAAAAATAGTTAAACAATTGAATATATCTTCTACTAAAAATAGTTAAGCAATTAAATATATTGTCTTGTTAAATATATGTTCTAATTAAAATATGTAAAATTTTAATTTTATAATATAACAGCTAACAAAAATCAGTTGTATACAAAATCTTGGGATTTAATTTCTAATATTTTATTATATTATATCGAAATCCACATTCACAGCCTTGAAAAGCTCTAATTTTCGCTTTCATCAAGAATGTAGTATGAGTGCAGCATCCATCTATACCTACGCACCTTTCCTACGCTGATATGTAGAGTGTATTTAACAACGTTACAAATAATACGCGCGTCCACTTAGGTACCAAACGGGACGCCGGTTGAACGCCATAGTTGCTCCAATTGCAAGTAAACATTCAATACGATATTATTTATTTATACCTTATAGTTTTTTATATACAAATATACATAAGCTAAATAATATATACAAATGAATTATTCAATATATATATACTTTTAAACGAATTAAAGTAGATTTTTTTTAATTATAGGATTTCCTTTGCTTCGCTTCGCTTGGATAAGTAAGAAAGAGTGTAGCGAGTTACAATGTGGTGATCGCTGACATTTGTACTGTGTTTAAGTGTCAATATCAAGTGAATATCATTCAAAGGTGTCCAACATGTTTATTTTAAAGGTGAGACTTTCATGATATTTTAAGTCATAAGAGAAGAAAACATAGTTTCAATATTATTAAATATATTATGATGTATGGGCAATATTTCGTAAATATTCAAATTCTGAACTTAATGATTATAAGATTTTATTTAGCCTTTTTTTGCATTAGGCTATTTAGGTTGGTGTTTTTGTAAGTGCATTTTTGGAAAGGAGGTATAAGTACTGAGACTAAGTATTGTACCCCCAACCAGTAATAAGTACATATTTAATAACAAAAGAGATCGATATCAATTATTTTTGTTTATCCTGGAACTCTAGTACGCATACCTACATATAAATAAAATTAAAATGTCTGTCGTTGTGTTGAAAATTTGTTAAAGTACATATAGTTATTTAAACGATACTAAACCAAAAGGAAACTTAAATACTAAGAGACGAACAAACACTTGCTATAGAGCAGAAATAATGAGGTCGACTCTTTTTATTTCAACCCTATAAAAAGTGTTTCTATGTAGACATTATTTATAAGCTATTTGACAAATTCTTCTAAAATATACACGAAAATTAGATTTATTTTATATGATAACGATATGCATGTTTCTTCATGTATGTGCAAGTATGTAAGGCCAAATCGCAAAGCCGTTCACACTTTTAAAAAAATGTCAATGCACTCCTCTAAAGGTAAGCATCGAATATCTAAGTATAAGAGAACATGAAATAGGTATATGAAGCAAATAGTAACTTGTTAAAAGTCCATGAAATAGGTTAATTTTAAAAAACATTTTAATTATTTTTTGTGTTGATTAAATAGATGTGATCAGGTATGGTGCTTTATATGACTTTCATGTGAAAAAGTAAAGCGTATCAAATTTATTTAACTTGTTTATACCTATTTAGAATTATTAGTATATTTAGGTACATTAAGTAACAAAATTTAGATCTTAACAGAATTTAAGATCATAACTTTTAAATCATATGTTGTAGCGGAATAAGCACAACTAGGTCATAATTTCTTTATAGTTGATAACCATAATATTTTATGGTTAGCATCTCTACGAGTATAATAGCGAGTTTAGGTGAGTAATTTAAGAAAGTGGATTTCACGTAACTTTAAAATCTTTTAAAAACATTAAGTACCTTTTAAAATGCAATGTCGTAGTATAATTATTTTTTTACAAAAAAAAATCAGTCTTCAAACAGTAAACTAAAAAGTAAAAAATAAATTTAAATAACATAAAGTAAAGCGTACCAGTGATTTTGTCAAACGAAAACAATTAAAGAAAGATTTTATAAATTTGAAGTCGGTGTCAAGCTAATGTTATAACAAACAACCTTACTACAATATAAAATTGCTAAACTTGGAAATATTTTATTTTCGTAGTACTGTAATCAATTATTTATATCAATTAAGGATCTAAGGCTATTTTTCTTATTTATCTCCGCTTCTAGATTGTGAATTGACCTGATTTTGATATTCTAAAATTTTAAAAATTATCAGTTTTTTAGACTATATCTCAACTTTTTGCATTTGGGCCCAAGATTTTCCATCTCCTTTAAGATACCATTGTCAGAAATGGAAACACTAGGTTTCGAATAAAAAAAGAATAATCAAAATCGGTTCACCCAGTCAAAAGTTTTAAGGTAACACACATAAAAAAAACATATAACCTTATTTTCTCTCAGAAGTTGAAAAGTGGAATTGCAAAATACGTATGTATGTATTTTTTTTAACACCGCGACTGCATTTACACAAATAATACAGACAATTTTGAGGCTGTAGTTGGGCAGTGGCACAAGCGTGTGACTGTAAACACGATGTTTGCTGGTTCGATCCCCAGTCGGGGGGAATAAATTATTATTTATTAATATTTTAATTTCTTCGCACTGGTTAGCAAGGCTCAAAATGTAACGTTGATTTTTGCCACCTAGCATAACGTCTCACAAGTTCGTAAAATGGGGAACGGCGTGTCTTAGAAGTAGGTTCCCTCTGCGAGGAGAATCTGCGAGGTACAACAGCCTATATATGTGATACATCGTAAAGCTAAAAAAGAACATTTTACAGACAATTTTTATTTTTAAAGCTTAAGCTATTAAAGCAACATAAAATATGCTTCAGATGTAAAATAAAAACCAGTAATTTTGCAATATAGTGTAAAAATTGGTTCACATTTAAATTGCGTTTACTTCGAGATCATACAGTTATTAAGTTTTTAAGCAGTTATCTGTCATCGACTCTTCGTTTTTTTCCACAAATAATATGGAAAATTAAACCTTACGTAATACGATAAACCACCGGTTATTATATTGTATATGAATATTATATATGTTAGGTATAAACTGAATTGGTTGTTAACGATCAAGATATATTTATTTATTTAACATCACGAATTTTGGAAGCGTTGCTTGTTGAGTGGAGGAACTCAACAGTCACGCTTTACCTCGATATCAGAGCGAAGAAATGAAAATGTTAAATATATCATTTGCTTTGGGACTCGAACCCACAACCACCCGCCTTTACAGTCACACGCTTGTGTCCCGCGCCTGACTGGCCAAGGCTTAAATCAGATTTGTGAGACATAGGTAAGGTGAATAGGTTGTAAATTATCAAGATATCATTAAATATGATCTAAATTTTGTATTAGTAGTAAACGAAAATGGAAAACAATATATCGGTATAGTGATAACAAATTTTCTTGCATTGCCTTGCTATTCCTTAAAATTTTTATTGCTCTTTGAGATTATTTGAAAACACATCAATATCACTATAATATCTTTCATGACATCCGATGCTATTTTATTTCATGGAAGTTGACCACTGTTACAGAAACTGGTTAAGACGATGGTCGGATTCCAGGGGCGCGGGTTCGAGTCCCGCTACGTTAAATTTTTTTAAACGTTTTCTAAATAAGATGACAATGTTGGCTTAAAAAACAACTTTAAGTGAATTGCTAGGTAAACACAATACAATTGCTATTATTGGAATCAGGTTTTAAATATATCTGAATAAACTTCACGAAGTTTCTTTCACACACACGTGTCTATTGTCAGCTAGAGAATAATTACATCAATGAATTTTGAACTTTTTGTTGAAATAAAATTATATAGCGCTTATAAATTCTAATCTTTTCAAGTTTATTTACGCATTTATCTTAGCAATAAAAATATTTCTCCAAATACTTGTTCTAATTTTATAAAAAGGCATTATTAAAATATCAATTATTATAAATTTTAACAAAGGTTAAGTCATAGTTGATAAAACATCCTAGATTTTTTCAAATTATTATTAATTTTAAAGTTTTTTTTAAAAATTTCGCATCCAATCAGCTTCACACACTATTCCGCACACAGCAGGGTAGGCAGAGGGAACCTAGTGTTAAGACTACAATAAAATGAAGATGTAAATGTAATAAATATTTCATCTCCTCGACTGGCCTAAATTTCATTCAATAAAAATATTTTTAGTTTAATTGATATTTTTTAATTTACATGTTATCTAGATTGCCTTGGCATTTCAGTTTAAAGTACTGTCAGACTTCTTTAATTCATCACGAAAATAATAAAGATATTAATTTACGTTCTATATTGGAAAAAAATGACATACAACTCAAAAAAAAATATTTTGTCCTTAAAGCCTTTATTTGTTTTCTCACTTATATAATGTAATATTTTCTTACAAATAAAGATTGTAAAATTGTGTTTGTATAAATGACATTTAGCTTATATTAATTTATTATTATAATTAAATTTCAATATATATATATATATATATATATATATATATATATATATATATATATATATATATATATATATATATATATATATATATATATATATATATATATATATATATATATAGATGTATTGAAATATAAAATACCTACATTATTTAATTTTTAGGTGTTATATTTTTACTTTTACTTTTACATATGATAAAATTTACATGTTGATTCGATAATTGATTATTAATTATGATAACGAATGAACGAAACCTTCTTGACCCTGTTTAATTTAGATGGACGCTACTAGCGAGGTTAAAGGTAAAAGTCGTTACTTTGAATACTGACATATTGCTCTTATATCATAAGTATATAGAAATATATATGTTGTTAAAATTTTGAAATGTACTAAAACAAAAATATTTAGGTATATTATGTAAATTATGATTTTGATAACGATAAGTTGTACGTTGCGGCATTAATTGCCTCTTATGAATTTGAAATTCAACGCGAAAAAACGCTTTTATACCTATTTATATATCTTATTTATAGCTTGACGTTGTATCCACTATATAGCGGAGTGTCTTTAGTGTTAAGACACTCCGTCCCGCGCTTTACGCCGAATTTTCGAGCTTAGTGTGTTGGGTGCGTGTTGGGTGGCGTGACTCAACACCGTGCTTGTGTTAGGTACCAGAGCGGTGAAACGATAATATTTCTAAATAATAATTCATACTACCGAGCGGGATTCGAACTCACAAACGTCGCGTTACTGTCAGATGCTTGTACTCCGCGACACGACTGCCTTAATTTACATATACTTATTTAATGTTTTTACATTTGATATGAACCGGAAAAGTATTTCTCCATTTCCATAACAATACGGGAGTTTAAATATAAAAAAAAACTATATCAAATCCTGACAATTTGCAAACTTAGCCCAAATATGCAAATTGTCAGGATTATAATTTTCTATAAATAGGCGGATCTTGAATAACTTTCATATTATTGTTTGTGTCTACCCTCGAAAAGCATTGTATGAGGTGTGAAATTTAATAACAAAAGGCGATTTCGTAACACAAGAGAATCTGACTATTATTTATAATTTCACATATCAATTTTGTTTATTACGTTACGTGAGTAAATACAACACCTGCACGGCTTAGATACCATGTAATTAAATTGAATAAAAAAACATTTTTTTGTGTATTTTAAATTATCTATTGTTTTATAAAAAAGTTTGAGGCCAGTCGTGGTGCCGGGGCAGAAAGTGTGACTGTTAAATCGCCTGGTTGTGACTTCATTCCCAATTCGAGGAAACATTTATTTACATTTATATTTGTCATTTCTACGCTCTGGTGTGGAGACAAAGCGCAGCCTTAAGTTCTACAACTCAAAACATAATGCCTCCAGAACTAGGTGGAAAGTGGGGAACAGAGTGTCTTAACACTAAGTTATAGGACACAGCGTATTTGGCTTATAAAAATGTTCACTGAAATATTTTCTGTTATGTAATATACTTTAAATTGTTAAATTGTGTACTTGTTTTTGGATTGTTTAAATTATATTATTTTTTTGCTATACCTCAAATCAAATACATGATGTAATGATGATACATTCATCTGTTTTTTAAACTAACATCCAAAGTAACTACAGCAATATCCACCAGAAAGCGGTATGCAATTAGATAACCACATAAATTGAGAGTAAAAGCTGGCACGCTCCCTTTTAGAAGTGCCTAGTGCGTTGCTATAGTAACCGGTTTCATAATAGGCACTAGTATATTTTTTTCCATTCACCCGTTCTTTGCCATAATGTTAGAAACTTGTCGTCTACACATATATTTATGTGTGCATATGCCTTATAGAAATACAAAGTGTATTGACCATTAGCGGAAGTGTAATTACCCTGTAAATTTGTTGAAACAATTAATACTAATATTGTATATCGTATAAATTTCAGGTTGCACTTTTATTTTTCATGGTCATCCTCGTGGTGGCTGAGAAAAAAATTGAGTTGCAAGACATAGAAGAAGACAATTTAAGAAGTGAAAAAGAAAAACAATTAGAAAAGTCAGAGGCACGATCTCAAGAACCAAATTCAGTTAGCGCTCCCGATTTACCACTGGATTTACTGAAAAATGGATTTTTCCAATATTTTAAGGAACCGGTCCAGACACCTCAACAACAACGTTTTGTGCATCAATATGCTGTTACGGAACAGCCAGAGAGACCACCTCCACTGCCAACGCCTCAATACGGACCACCAGCTCCACAGCAAGCTATGGTTGGATATTTATCAAACGTGCCAATGCAAATATATTTAGTGCCACAATATTATAACCAACCTTCTGAACAAGGGATCCACCACCAATCACAAAATGGTGTGCAACAACAGACGTTGGCTCAAGTATCAGGCTATGAAAATAGACCGCATATTCAACAGCAACCCGCATACTTTGAAGTGCCGACATACATTACACCAACAGGCAAGACACTCATTCAACAATATACTCCTCCAGTATCTTACGTAACTTACGCTCATCCGACCATGTCCCCAATTCAATCCACAGTTACACCGGTTTTAGCATATCAAATGCCCGTCGTTCGTTATCCTACAGCAATTTCCGCCCCACCAGTCAAAGGCTATTACCAGAGTACACATTACCCAGAGACCAATGTTGTCGATGAAGACCAAGAAACTGAAGTGAATATACCCAAGCCATATCCTAGTCATAATGATATACATTCTTCAAAGCCCTTAGGCTTGGATTATCCGAGATATTATAATTCCCGGACACCAGTAACAGAAGGATACAGATCTGCACCCATTGAGCTTCCTCATCCCAGCCCTCTTCTGTTAAAAGCACCACCATCTCACCTGGCACACATTCCAAAAGTTTTACCGATGTATCGACCCATTACTAAGCCAGTTTACGTAACTGGAAGTGGATTTTCCTCCAGCGCCTTGACACCAAGACCAAACGAATCACTAGGGCCATTTAAAAGGCGACCAGCGTCTTTATTAGATTCATACATCCCATCTAGTGTTCAGATAGAATATATGAAAAGGGGATACACGAAAGATGCACTATCGGCCTACGAAGCATTATCGAGTGGTAGACACTTGTCGCAATCGTCGCAACTTATTCCTAGACATTATGAACGTGGATTTTTGCCAAATCAGATATACCACACGGCCGGGGGTGGCATCACATATGGTCACCACAAAAGAGCTCCAAAATTAGATAAGATTACGAAATAACCCTATCAATTGTTGATTGTTATAAACTGTATTATGATTACGACTAAGTTATATAAAAGAAGTAGATGTTAATTTATTGTAAATATTTTGTATTATTAATTATTTAATTTAAAATTATAATCTTTAATTATAAATTATATTTAATAATAAGTTTTATGTGGATACGTATGTTTGTTATAATGTTAGTTTAATATTTAGTTGGGAGGTCAGTATTTATTTTGTATAGTGTTATTCTTCTTAATAAAGGAATTGTTACTGAGTCCATAGTTTTATTGTCAAAATATACAATGTTTATATCATACAGTAATTATAGCAAGTAAAACCTGAGAATATCTTCCTGAGGTCTCCATTTTTCTACCAACGTGAAATCTTACAAACATTTAAACATAATGTTTCCATAGGACGGATATGAACCTTTAGTCGTAGTCAGAAAGTGAAAAACATTGTATTCTGTTTCTTGACGAACATATTCAGTTTGCTCTCGTAAATACTTTTAGCCTAGCTTACATCTAGTTTAGCTTCATACTTTAATAATGGAAAACCTAGAAGTGTACAGGATTAATTAATTACACAACGTAAAAAAACATATTTTGAGGCCAGTGGGGGCGCAGGGGCACAACGTATGACTGTAAAATCGTCTAGTTGTGGGTTCGATTCCCACTCGAGTACACTACATTTATATTTTCAATTCATCGCTCTGGTGTCAAGGTAAAGTGCGAGTTGAGTTTCGCTACTCAGCACGCAATGCCTCCAGAACTTGGCGGAAAGTGGGAAACGGAGTGTTTTAACACTAGGTACCTTCTGCCTACCCTGCTGTGTACGGGATACAGCGTGAAGCTAATTTTATTTTATTTAAAAAACATATTTTCAGACAAATTATTTGATTAGCAACTTAACTTTTATTACTTAATTAGATTCTGATCTATTAGTAGCTATTGAATATTTGATGAGCTGTTTCTTTCATTTAAATATAATAATAATATTGTTTATATAATATAAATGCTAAGTATTTTTCTCATAACGTAATCTGTGCTGAGACTACAATATAAATGTTTAACTCTATTATTATAGTGCTTTGTTTTAATGTCTGTTTGAGATAATTTTGTTCCGGCGTCTGCAAACAAGGGTCACGAATGTACGTCGATTACCTACTTTCTATATTTTAATACGAATGCTTCAAAATGCGTTATATTTTACAAATTAAATCAGCTTCATACTGTATCCCGCACACAGCAGGGTAGGGTAGAACCCCATATTTTTTGATTTTTTTAATGTTCGATTCATATGTATATATTATTGTAGTTTAATATTAATATTTAAAGGTTCATGAGTGTGACTGTAAAATCGACTGGTTGTTGATTCGACTCGAGGAAATGAAATATTTATTTAAATTTATATTTTCATTTCTTCGATCGGTTGTCGAGGCTAAGCGCGGCGTTGAGTTCTGCCACTCAACACGCAATACCTCCAGAATTCGGCAGAAAAAAGGGAACGAAGTGTCTTAACACTAGGTTCCCTCTGCCTACCCTGCTGTGTGCGGGATACAGCGTGAAGCTGATAAGATATAAGAGGTTCATAAATATGCATATTGTTCTATTTTTGTATTAATGTGTTTGTTGTTTCTTTTTAAAAAATCATTTAGCCACATATAATTGTCTAGAGGTGGCTATGAGTTGGAGTTTGAATGGACTATGTTAATGGACGGTGATTCGCCTTCCACTAGATAAGCCCCCACAAAGCGTTGAAATCGCTGAATCAAATTGAGCAATTCCCCCTTTCTGGCATAGAGATCTTGTGCTTCACTCTGCCAACCAGTGAACACAGGCCAGAAGTGAAGGCAGATTACAAAGCTCCTTTTGGATGTTTCAGATCCGCAGAGACACCACTGCCTAATTCGTCACAGGCTGTCTTGTGGTTATGTATTATTATTTTTGTAGCTTATATTATTATTTTTGTAGCTACATAGTCTTTATCTCACTCACTGTATCAGGAAAACAATTATGAGCAGTAAATTGTCAGCCAAATTTAAAACTCAATTATATTTACTCTACAGGTATAAAGAATAAAATATCAAAAACTAGTTTCTCTCTATTTTCACTTATTATTTTTATTCAGCGTACGAAAAATTATTAAAATTTAACTATAAAAAATTGCTTATAAACATTATAAGACAATGGTCTTTATACAAATAATATACTGTTCTTATAAGCAAATACTTAATTTAATGATATTGCCTCATGTTTCTATTTAGGTACTGCTTTTTATAAATGAAAATAATGCCTGCATACCTACTATATTTAAAAAGACGTAAAGATTCTTGAATTGTTAAAATTATATATTTTTTTAAAGTAAGCTTAAAATGTTAATAATTGAGTATAGTAAGATATTTGAAAATGTTAAAGCTATGTAATAGCAGTAATAAAGAAAAATAGATAGCATTTTTATGAAGGGCACTATAAAAATATATTAGAAATAATTATTGTATTAAACGTGAACGTTGCTTAGCAACAAGAAAACATCAACCGTTTTAATATATTATAGAAAACATATACGTTTTATACAAGATATCTATTATACAAATTAATTACATAAATTTTATATTTATTTAAATGTACATTTTCATATCTTCGCTCTGGTGTCAAGGCAAAGCACGCCGTTGAGTTTCGCCATACAACACGCAATACTTTCAGAATTCGAAACCGGAGTGTCCTAGCACTAGGCTCCCTTTGCCTACCCTGCTGTGAGCGGGATACAGTATGAAGCTAATTTATTTAATTTAATTTAATGAAAAACTTTATTTGATGAACGCCATCTGTGGATAACCATTGCAATGAATTCATCACCTAAGATCGTAGATATACATACCCACCATCTTTCGAGCTCTCACTCATGAGAGTATGCATTTAGTCATGTCAAAGTATAATAAGTAGTTAAAACAGTCGCACATAGAGGGCGCTTATAATAAGTGTTTCTCTTATTTTCGCAAAACGTGTACTTTTGTGTATTGAGGCCAGTCGTGGCACAGGAGTACACACGTCTGACTGCAAACACGATAGGTTCGATTGAAACTCGAGGATATGAAATTGCCTCATATATACTCTGGTAAAGTGAGAAAATGCGGCGTTGAGTTCCGTCATTAAACACGCAATGCCTCTAGAATTCGGCGAAAAGTGGGAAACGTCAAATTTTGGATTCCCAGGTATCATCTGCCTAGCTAGAAAGCTAGAAAGCTAAAAAACTGTGTACTTTAAAAAGTAAGTGTCTCAATAAATTTGAAATTAGGTCCATATATGTGGCTTACTTATATCTTCATGTGATATCTTTTAATTCAATATATTTGTTTGTTATAAATTATTTAATAGTATATAATGTTACATTTATTATACTAGGTTATATATATACTACTAGGTTTTACCTACGGATTCGCTCTCGCGATCATATGGAAAGAACTAAAACACTCAAGCTCACACACACAGCAGCAGGCAGGGGGAACTCAGTGTTAGGACACTTCGTTCCTCACTTTGGATTGGAGGCAATGCGTGCGTGCAGTGACAGTACTCAACGCCGCGCTCTGCCTCGAAACTAGAGTGAAAAAATGAAAATATAAATTTAAATAAATATTTCATTTCGTCTCATTTCGTCATTACAGTCAAACATTGTGCTCCCGCACCACGACTGGCCTCAAAACTAGTCTGGACTGGAAATAACTAAGACTTCAATATGATATATGGTCACAACACAATCTGAGAGCTAGAAGTAAATCAGAGTATATTCAACTAAACAAATTCTCCATCTTTAAAATATTAGTGAAGATTAGCTATTTATTATATGTAGGTTATTTAAAAATAGACACAGCAAAAGTAAGAATTCAGTACTGAACAGTCCCCATTGTATAAACACAATTTGTCAATAGCAATATACAGTATTATTTTTATTGCTTTGTTGTATTATGATACAAAACCTTAAGGAATATAGAGATTATCCTCACGAATATATATAAAAACAACACCATTATATCTTATGGTAAATATGGTAAAAATATATTTTTTACAAATAATACCAGATACAGTAGTATTGAATAATAGCAAATATTTCTTGAGATGTCTTCAAACTCGAACTCGCATTACATAATTTCATCTACGCATAATATAAAAGTAGTGTGCTTATACACTAAAGACAACATCATATTTTAAATATGTATTGTTATCTCGTTCTCAATTAAATGTTTCGAATTTTAATCAACGGTTACATATATGAATAATATATGTAAATCCAACAATTTTAGTATAAAATAAGCTTTAGTTGGCTCTATTTCCGTTTAATTTGTTTGAAAATTATAACAAAAAAAAATAGTTAGTTTTCATTTGCAAATTATATTCAAGTAATAATCATGGAAACTGAAAATATCTTTATATGTTCTTCATATCTTATATTTTGTCTTGTTACGTTGCCATTTGTACAGTCATATTTTACTTAACATTAAGTATTTTAAAAAAGTAGTTTTTTCATTGTATATATTATATTAAATTTGACTAAGCTCATATTGCGTTAATTTTAAGTGTTGTTATTAAAAAACAACATTGCCAACAAATCAAAATTTTAAAACAAATAAAAGAAACATAAATAAATAATAAAAAAAATAGTGTGCACTCGTTCTTAGTGAGTTTCGAACTCATAAATAATTCAATGATATACGTCTTCGGTTATTACACCTGAATTCATGCATTATAACTAGAGATGCCTCATCTTCGATAAAAAGTGAAAATATATGGACTAGCGTGCTAAACTTGCGTTTGGTTCTTCTAATTAAAATATTTATTTTCGTATACAAACCGTAATGTATCTACGTACATCGTTGTATCTGGCAGTTTTAATTCGTTTCTTTCAGTATGTAGCAATGATCTGTATAAGTAACTATTAAATAAATGATCTTTATATTCGGTCAATGTTCGCTATGTTTACCTAATATAGGTATTTTAAATTATAATTATGGATTATTTGGAATTTCAAACCTAAAAATCAGCTTCATGCTGTATCCCGCACACAGCAGGGTAGGCAGAGGGAACTTAGTGTTAAGACACCCCGTTCTCTCTCTCTGCCGAATTCTAGAGGCATTGCGTGTTGATTGGCAGAACTCAACGCCGCGCTTTTCCTCTCGAAATATAAATTTAAGTATATATTTCATCTCCTCGAGTGGGGATCGAACCCACAACCAGTCGGTTTTATAGTCACACTTTGTGCCCCTGCGCCACGACTGGCCTCACATTTTTTATATATTTTTTTTAATTTAAGCCTATAGCAATCACGAGGTTGAACCTAAATTGATGCATACAACCTAGTACTTACCAACAAGATTTTCTCGGTATTCTATTTTATTATCTTTTTTTTACAACTAAAGTACATTTACTTTAATTGAATAAAATATTGAAGCATTCTACTAAAAATTTATGCATAATAAGATTTAAAATAATTAGTTTTTATATAACTTTTTCGTCTGCGCCACCGTTTCGTGGAAGTTGAAGATGTTTTATGACATAGTAATAAAAAATTATGCAACGTAGCATTTAATTACGTATGTGATTAAAAGTGTGTAGTTAAACATATAATTATTTAAATATTATTTTAAAATTTACAACAACTTAAATATAATATATGTTGAATTGGTTTTGTAATAAATACACTCATTATGCTTACATATATGATAATTTGATACATAGATGCTGAAAAAAACCAAGTGCCAGAAGTGAACCTCGTGGTTTTTTGTGTCCAACATCTCGATCGTCCCCGAAAAAGTCAGCGATTTTGAATGTTCACGTCAGGTAAAATTTTGCTACTGCTTTTTCGCTGTTTTGAGTGGAGAGTTTGAGGTAAGAGGACTTATATTAAGATGCGACATGGATGTGGAATCCTTTCCATGCGTATTGCAGCCGGTGACAGGGTTAATGGAGTCTTACCTGTATTGATGAGACGGCGAAACCTCAGCATAGCTGCACGTGTGGTCTTACACAATGCAGTGTTTGTACCGACGCTGTTATATGGCAGCGAAATGTGGGTGTTACAGAAGAAGAATGAAAGAAAGAAGGACAAATGCCGAGGAGGTACAATTTCTTCGTAGGATATACGGAGTTAGCTTAGCTGATCGAATAAGCAATGAATAAATACTCAGAATGGAAGTTACTAGCAAGGATGTTACGGTAAGAATGAAGGAGAAGGTGCTGAGCTGGTGTGGGGTGACTGATGAAAAGCAGTAAGATAGATAAGGGAGAGACCTCGATTGACCTTCAAAGACACAGTATCAAAGATACTGGAGGAAGGACACGTAAATGCATGAGGGCCCCCCGGAGGGCATTTAGTATTTTTATTATATATTCAAAAAAAATAGACAAAACGTTACATAAAATATTTAAAAAATATAAGAATAAAAAAAATATAAAAAATAAATATAACATTTTAATTTTAATGCACATTGAATATTAGACGTTAAGCGATTGGTATGTGAGATTAAGAATTCATATTTACTTCATGTTTCACTGATTTTGATATTGCGTTAATATAAATTTATTTGCTTTTTCAATACATAAATTACGTTATTACGCACGCGTATACGCAGACTAACCGTAAATTTTAATCATTACAGTGGGTCGTGACTTCTTTGATGTAATTTAATCCGTATGTTTCCTACTTTTCCTACTTACAACCGTTAATTATTTTTATTTTACTTACTTGATCTGATCTCACCTAAATTGATAGCTCAGCAACTCGATCTTTTGCTTAAATTTTTCAATATTTAGGTCAGGTGAAATATATTTGAAAAATTATAAGAAAACTGGAACTTTCGCACAGGCCACATTTACACAGGATATTGATACCCATATACTCATGGATACATGGGTGCCTAGATGACAGATTGTTACCATAATTCTCTATTCAGTAAATATGAAGAAACTTTCGAGGAAAAACCTCAAAGTCCGCTTTTGGATTAGATCTCACATTTTATACTATATCATTCGAATAATCATGAAAAACTATGTAAAATGAGAACTAAATAACTAACATCTGCATCGTATATCGTATTTGTATCTACTTTGCATACGAGATGATTATCTCAAAAGTGTCAATGTCTCCAACATTATCTTCATAAAAGATGGAACAGAATTTGATTTTTTTTTTTTTTTTTTTGTCTTTAACGTTTTTTACCAAATATAAAAGCATATATAGAAACAAACAAACATATTTTATATTACAGTTGTACATTTAAGATATTTTTCACAATGAATTGTAACGATTTTTAATTGTACCATGTAAAGCAGACTGAGCTCTTAATCAGATCTTCTTAAAATTTTGTAATAGTATTAAATAATATTCTAACATAACAAAAATGAAAATCATCCATGTATAAGCTATAAAAGGAATGGCAATTTCGTTTAATATAACATTTTCTTGTAGTAATTGTATTATATAACATTCTGTTTGAATATTCTACATCCGCAAAGAAAATAATGATAGTACAATTTTGATTGTGTACTATGAATCATACAAGTTAGATTGTTTTGGCACATCCATCACTGTTCCCAGTCATACATTGTACTAATATCCATTACTCTATAAAATCTGTTACCCAATCAAAATTAATAGCTACCTTCAGTAGTACCCACAAGGTTGTTAGACGGTCATTTGTAGTTTGTCGATCTATTATAAATGATTAATAAAAGAGGTTTATTATTTTGGTTTACTTTGATAAGTCTCCCACATTTTTAAAGGAAGTACAGGGAATTTAAATTTACGTAGTTTATTTTTTTTATAAATTTTTGGTATTTAAATACTATTCTATTTCTTCGACTCTGACTGCGACAGACGATGGGCAAGTTGGGACCACTGTTCAATACCAATAAAATTTATATTTATGAATAGGTTTTTTTAATAGGAACAACTTTTGCTCTAAGAGTTTTGTTCTCACAGTTGTCTATTAAACGATTAATGACTCAAAGTTTTTAAAAAAAATATAATGAACATAACGTTTTTATTCAATTTCATTTATTTGCCAAAGTCCTGACGCCTTAGGCACGAGATGAGTGTAGAGTTTAAGGTACCAGCGACATTTTTAAATGACATCATAGGAGATAGATCATCTAAGTCGCGCGTTAAAAATTCCAGACTAGAGATCTTGTGATAGATTTAATTATAGTACTTATGAATGTAATTATAATAATAAATAATTAATAATTATAGCTATTAAAGTTTAAGTCAATTTGATATTGATATTGATATATTTTTTTATTTAGGAGATTGAACCAAATTACATTAGTGAAACCTATATTTAAATAAGTTATCTGTGCTTAAGATTCACGTGCTCAAACCGACACACAATTGTAAAAAAATGTTTTCGACAAAAAAAAAAAAATTGCTTCTATTACATTGAGGTCAGTCGTCGGGCAGAGACAGTGTGACTGTAAAACCGACTAGTTATGGGATCGATCCCCATTCGAGGAGATGAAATATTTACTTAAATTTATGTTTCCATTTCAACACGCAATGCCTCCAGAATTCGGCGGAAAGTGTGGAACGGAGTGTCTTAACACTAGGTTCCCTCTGCCTACACTGTAGTGTTCGGGATATAGCTTGAAGCTGATTTATTTATTTATTATATTTCTATTACATTGAATGAGACCCCCCAATGATAGATTTTTACTTATTCCTTCACGATTGTTGGCAGCAATCGGTTACCTACATTTTATTATAAAATAGATATCAGATACACACAAATGCTAATCAAAATTATATAACTTTGGTACATTATATTTACAAAAAAAACACCTGCATTTTTGCAATCATTAAAATTCACTTTTTGAATATAAAACGAAACGAGATATGCAACGATTATAGCTATTTAACATCTAAATGACGAAAAATTCTTACGAAACTATGAATGTAGTGCAAATTATTAGGTTCATTTTAATATTCCTTTCACATCTCGTCACGATTTACACTTAAATGTAGAATAATAAATAATTAATACTTTACATATTATAATGTTATTTCAATAGCCGCCGTCGTGGTGCAGTAGGTTCTGACTGTAAACGTTTTAAAGTAAAGATTTGATTCCCATTCGGGGGATTCATTTTATTTATTTCCATTTCCTTCCTTTGATAGCCGCAGCGACAGCTCAGAGTTCTGTCCCTCGTAACATAACGTCTCAAAAGTTGGGCGTTGTGTGGAGAACAAAGTGTCTTAGAACTAGGTTCCCTCTACCTATCCTGCTATGCGAGAAATATCATATTATTATGTCTAATTTTCTTATCATATATAATCATTTCATTATTATTTGCAAAATAAAATTAAATCAACTTCACGCTCTATCCCACACACAACAGGATAGGCAGAGGCAACCTAATATCAAGACACTCCGATCCCCCTCGAGTGGGTATTGAACCCACAACCACGGGCGTTTACAGTCACACACTTGTGTCCACCACTGGCCTCAATTATTATTTATATATACAATTAATACTTATCATAAGAAAATAATATTTTTATATTGGTTTTATAAATATTTACTCAAAACAATAATAGTCTATATCAAAGCAAGTTCTTATACAAATGTACTCTATATTTCATATATGGTTGTTGTATGTCTCTATATTTAATATATGGTTGTTGTTGTTGTTGTAATGGTGGTTGTCTGTATAATTCGTATATTGCCAAATAATCAATTTGTTCTCACACCATATACGTAATAGGAAGACTTAACTGTCATGCAGTGTCTACATTTCCTCGCTATCGCAACAATTTATCGCCTTTGCACTTGTTTAACCGGCGATTATATTAATGAGGTAGTATTCGATTGCACAACTTTTGCAAAATTATATTTTCTACCGGATATTTAAAACGGAAACTAATGAAGGAATTTGATGTTAATATTCAGAACAAAAAAAACGAAAGCGTTTTGTATGTTTTAAAAATATAATTAATTCAATTAAGAAAATGATCGTTCTCACATATTGTTGCGAGGTTCAATAGAATGAAATGAATGAATTTCGTAATTAACATATGTTAACAAACATATTTTTTTTTATATATATTTATTAAGAATAAATAACACCTACTGAACGAGTTGCGCAGTTTTACATACCAGCAAACATACATATATATAACTTTGTGAACTTACTTAATAAAAGATGGCTCAATTGCGGTCGAGATATTGCGATTGATGATGTTACATATCACAATTGCCTAATTTAGATTTATTAATGATCAGACGATGATTTATTAAGAGAGTGTCCTTATTTAAGTATTCATATTAATCTGTATAGGTTGTTTAAATTATATATGGTTTAAATTTAAAATTTAGATTCGATGATGATTAGATATTCGATGTTTAGATGTACTTTAGGGTTTACAGGTTTATAGGAGAAGTTTTGAAAGGAACCTACAAGTTATTAAAGATAAATAATAAGGATGTCATACATTTATTATAAGCATTAATGTTTCTTTGGGGGCCAGGCGTGACGCAATGGCACAAACGTACGATTCTGAAAGCGACACGTCATGGGTTCGATTTCCAATCGAGGAAATAAAGTATTTGCAATGCAATTTCAATGGGAACGGAGTGTCTTAAGATTAGGGTCCCAGGATTCCTCTACTTGTCCTGTTATATGCGGGCAGAGGGACGTGTGAACCAAAATAAAATAACTTCTTATAATTTGATCTGTCGTACTCGGTGTACATTTTCGGTGAAAGTACAAAATAAATATATGCGAGGAACAGTAAATGTTAGAAAATCTCCAACATAATTAATTTAAAAATAAACACTTCACTATTATACAACACTAATTTCGTTACACGAACTGTCTCTTTTTCTGCTGTAATAATGTAATCGTTTTGCCATGGAAGAACGGACAAGTTCCCATCTTTGTTTTTAGTTAAGGCATGTACATATTTTTTACCTTCTGTATCCATATAGCAGAAAGAACTTCATCTGAAGATAATTTGTTCACAGCTGCCCGTTTTCCTGTAGTTTTGTGGACCGTTAAATAAAACTTGATTTTGTACAGCATCACGGTATATCTCGCATATCGCAGGATATGCAGGGGGAACCTAGTGTTCAGACACTCCGCTCCTCACTTTCCAACGAATCTCTGAGGCATCGATTCTTAGTTGCGGAACTGAACTTGATAAATATATATTAAACTCATATAAATTACAGGGATAAAAGTACTGATTAAATTTCAAATATTTTAAATGTACGAAAACAACTGGATTACTCACAACTTTCCGTAAATAAAGTCCTAATAACATATATATTTTTTATTATATTAGATTGAGCTATCCCTTAATATTTATTCATCATATGCTATGGTAGCGTCGGAAAGCAGTTTTTTTAATGACTTCAGTATTTGTCGGTGTTTTAAGATTATAGGCATAGGCGTGACGACTTAATTTTATGCTACTTGATTAAATTATCTTGTTAAAATTAAAAAAATAAAACGTATACGCTAGCCCTAATGTTAAGTTGGGACGCCTGTATAGCGGGACTTTTTACGTGACGTGACGTAGATTGACTGATCGAAACACATTTCTACCAACCATTTGTGGACCTTTGATCTGGTTTACACACAGAATTATTCAACATAAATACGTTTTTGGGCATTTTCTTTCATTTCATTTTGTTTCCTTCATTAAAACAAAATGTCATAAGAATATTGTTTCTGTACCCACTGATTGCATGTAAAAAATTTCAAGAGGTCAGTTATGAATCTATGACCTTCACGCCAAGTTACATTTACTTTTACTTTGTTATTGAGCAAAACACATAAGGTTAGTATTTGACAGCATTTGTACAGCATATTTAATTTGGTGCATGCGTTAAATGTTTTAACAAATTACCTCATTGACTATAACACAATTTCTGACATGATTTTTTTTTCAGCATCACGCTGTATGCTGCAAATAGCAGGGTAAGCAGAGAGAGTCTAGCGATAAGAAACTCCGCTCTCCACTTTTCGCTGAATTCTGGACACACTGTGTTGACTAGCGGAACTCAACGTCACGCTTTGCCCCGACACCAGAGTGAAGAAATTAAAATGAGTGGCAATCGACCCCATAACCTGTAGTGTTTACAGTCACATGTTTAGTCACACGTTTGCGCCTCTGCGCCATGAGTGGCCTTAAATTAACTTCACATGGTTTCATGTAATATTTGTTACATAAAGGAAAAATGGATGATAAACCTGTTATATGGGATAATGTTGCGAAAATTTAAGACATTATTTTCACATTATGCCGTCTCGATAAATCGGGTTATTACCCAACAAGTGTCAAAGTAATGATTTTTATTATGCTAACAGTATGTTTTCACAGCTGTATTATGTTATAATTTTTGTAGGTAAATGCAGAGAATTGTGTTAAAAGTTTCATTCTTTCATTCTTATGATCATTTATAGGTACAATTAATGTCGGTAGAACAATATGTATTTTGTTGTATGGGTTCAATAACGTATTTTTTTTAATATAACAATTTGAAAATGTATATATTAGTTATAATTTTTATACTGCGTATTCCAACGCCGTTTTGTTAAACCAGATAGAAGAAAAACATAATTTAGATATAATATAAACATTTTATCATTCCTTAGTCATAGGAATCTGGTCCTTCCTCCATTGCGCCGTCTAAAATATCTCAATTATTAAAAGGATGTTATTTAATAAATCATTTAATAAATAAAATAATTATTTAACATATTTATTAAATATTTATAGTTTTGTGTCGACTATTATTAATGTTGTAATGTGAGGCCAGCTGCGGCGCAGGGGCACAAGTAGTTGATTGTAAACTCGAAGTAATAAAATATTTAATATTTAAATTTTTTGGCTCTGATACCAAGGCAAAAGTTCAGGAGAAAGTCGGAGTGCCTTAACACTAGCTTCCCTCTGCCTACCACATAGCAGGCTATGTGCAGGATACAGCGTGAAGCTGAAAAAAAAAGATATACAAACACACATGTAATGTGTGTGTGTCTCATGACTTAACACCGAATCTTTTTTTTTTCATAATATTATGTTACGTTTAGTTACGTGCATGTTCAATGCACCTACTTCGTTGATTAAGGAAGATAATGTAACTTTAATTCATTACTTATGCGTTAACCGTGGGCACTGATTATTGCTGGTACATAACCATATTATGTATCTTCTTATGTATTTAAATTTAGGATACCTTATGTTTTTCGTCGTTGATTAAAAAGGAATACGCATCGTTCATTCGTTTTTTGCGTTTGTACAATTATGTGTTATTAAAAAATCGGTTAAAAGCGAGTCGGTCTCGTTCACCGAGGGCAAGTCCACGGGAAGTATCCTATAAACTTTGAATTTCATATAAAATGCATCATGCAAAATCAATACATCACTCATCAAGTCCCGTATCTTTTGATTATGTTGACTTAGAAACGTGATTTTTGCTGTACTTCAATGGACTGTAGACTTAAATATTTTATATTAATTTCAGCTGAATTGAAAACTTCACGTGATTTCGAGAATGACAGACAGACAAACGGGCAACGCGAAAAGTGATCCTTTCCGGCTTCCTAAAAACAAAGATCATTTTGTAGATCATTAAAATATGATACAAATTTTTGAATACGTATTTATCTTGTATTCAAACAAGTGCGGACAACAGTTGGTCCAACTCTTCGTATATGCAAATAACTCGAAAGCGCCACTGGTCGTCTTCTAAAGTTCATACAATAAATGTAGGTGCGAGTATTCTTATTTTATAAGATTTTAACGTTAAGTACTTGTTTTATTTAAGTTTTTTTTTGGCTAAACTGTATCAAATTCATTATATATCAGCGATTATATATTTAAATCTACTACTACTACTATAATATTACTATACTATATTACTATATAAAATAAGTATAATTACTAAAATCTACATGTCCTTATAGAATTATTATAATAATCATAAGCTTATTAAGCGTCGTTTGTCGACTCTTGTTATAGTTACAGGATATTCAAGTGAAAGTGCGCGAGCTAGTCTGTCGTATGTACCATAGCGCCGGCGTGCTTTCGGACAGAGCCACAGCGCATCTCGAACTCTTCCGAGGTATAAAAGAACGTAACATAGTGATTCACAGACCCATTGCTTTGCACGTACTCGACCACTGGAACACTAAAACAGGTACAGTTGACCAAATGTATTGAAAAAAATATTTATATGTATGTGTATATGTCACACCATTTTTGCGTTTATAACAACCACGCTAAGTTACATATTCGTTTGTATAATTCAAAGAAATGTCGTGTTTATGGTGAAGTGTCAGTGCTGTGCTGTGATTGATATGGGATTTTTTTTTCTTTTGACAGAAAGTGAATCGGCGATATCAACGGAAAACACAAAATGCGGTGGTTTGCTTTGGTAAATATTATTAATATTATATTAACTTTTTTTAAATTGTTTTCTTAACGTATATTATTTGTGAAATGTAGGCTAGTTTTTTTTAAGTATCAGTCACATATTATTTTTTTTTGGACAGCAATTATACGGTTTTGTCTATTTTTGAACGAGTAATATTAAATTTTTATAATATGATAGTAATAAATTAAATATTTTATACGTACGTGTATAAAATAATCGATTGCGGCGATAGTGGCGCAGTCGGACAGCGTCTGACAGTAAATGTCATGAGTGTGAGTTCAATTCCTATTTGGGGAGAAATGATTGCGTTTTCTTTTTCCCACATTGAGAAATAAAACGCGGCGTTTAGTTTAGCAACACGCTCGCATGCTAAAAAAAATCGTGTAAAGCGAAGAATGAAGTTTTAACATTAAATTCCCTTTGCCTATCTGCTATGCGGGATAAAGCGTGAAACTGCTTTTGTAGGGTTTCATACCCAAAGGGAACACGGGACCCTGATAAGAAAACTTCGATGTCTGTCTGTCTGTCACTGCGTCTGCCCCCAGACTGTATATTTAAATCCAACGTCGTTAAATGCACTTGAATCCAATCTATTTGTAATTACTTCAATTTTTAGTTAGCGACTGTTTTTAGTTCATATTTTGTAAAAGTAGAATATTTGTTTTATGCGAGATCAGCATAAATTTTAAATGAAGATATATTTGAATAGCCGAAAGATTATTTGGGAGATTTTTCATTAGCTTAAAATGTTTTCGTCAAATGGACCGCGCTCTTTTAATGAAGCAAAACGCAGACCGGACCAGTCCAGAATTCGGTGGAAAGTAGTGAACGGGAGTGTATTAATTTGAAAGACGAGTCTTAACATTAGGTTCCCAAGTTACTTTTGTCTACCTTGCGATGTGCATGATACAGCGTGAAACAAAAAATCTCTTGAGCTTTACATATACTTATCGTACTTGCTAAAAGTTTAAAGTGATATATGCATATACTTAGACGATCACTTACAGAGACTTACAAGCACTACACGCTTTTTTAAGCAGCAATTTAATGAATTCATGAATTGAAAATCAATGAATTGCATTATTTAGTTCGAGATCTTTGAAGTTAAAGTCTAACATGTGAAATTACGTAATATTTTCACTGTATATATTTAGAAACTTATCAAGATACAAAAATGTATTAAAAATTTATTAAAAAAAAATCGAATTATCAATAATATCATTTTTAATTTTTTAATCAAATAATCAGATTAGCTTCACGCTGTATCCCACACACATCAGGTTAAGCAGAGGGAACCTAGTGTTATAACCCTCCGTTCCCTACTTTCCGAATTCTAGAGGCATTGTGTGTTGAGCGGAACTCAACATTATAAAAATATATTATTTGATTCCTTTACTAGTTACACATCAGTTTCTATAAAGGAAATATTATATTACCTGAAAACCCAAAAAAATTATAGACGTTGTCAGACACCTGGGAAATGAATCTATTATCGTAAACGTTAATGGCAATCACTGAATCAACTTGGACCTTTTTAAAGATAAATCCAACGTTAGTTCACGGTTTATAATGATTTTGGTGTTAAAGTTATTATTCGGCATATTTTGTTTGAATAAAACATAAGCAACACACTGCATATTACTTTCTATTTACTAACGTTACACAACAAATGGCGAAATTGAAAAAAAGACACGGTTTCCAGTGAAACTTAATTCGTAAATTTAATTTACAATAGAAACCAATAAATATATTATGTTACGTTAAACACTGTATGAATAATTAAATTTATCTTAAGACTAGAAAATAGTAAAGCACCTTTTTTAATTTTATAATTGCGTTCTTTTTATGTAAAAAGATATTATAGAGATGTGATTTTTTTTTCAATATGTTAAGCTCGTATCGTATGATTTTTTCAATATGTTAGCTACATACTCGTCTGATAGGTTTTTAATCTCGTAGTTCAAATTGAGATAGAGTGTAATAATACTAAGTCATTGTCAGTAAGTGGATAATGCTAAAAATGCAAAAATATAAATATGCACATTAAAGATTATATTTCAGTTCCGTAACATGTAGTTTAATGAGCTATCTAAAATATTTTTTGTTACTAGTTTCTTAACAGACTCTTATATTAGATTATAAAATATTTATAGTTAGGTAGGGAGATAGAACCTGTGAACTTAGGGATAAGACACTCCGTTCCCATTACACACACTATATGGTTTCCGCCGATTTCTGGAGGCATTGCATGTCGAGTGGTGGAACTAAACGCCGCGTTTTGCATCGACACCAGAGCAAATAACTTCAAATATTAAATATTTAATTTCTTTGAACAGGGAACCGAACCCACAACGTGTCGCGCTTACAGTCACACGCTTACTCAATAACTAGCCTGGAAAATAATGGTAACGAATGTAAATAACCACGCATATATTTTCTCTAATAATACGAGAAGCATTTATAGATTTTTTTCGTTACTATAACCGAAATTCGCGACCATAGACACGACCTCAACCTAGAATATACAAATTAGCATAATATCGGCTGTGCGTGAAATCTCTAATTATGTAATATACATATTTTTTATTTTATTAATATATGAATATTTATGGTTTCTTAATAGGCACATTAATAACTGACTACGTGAATATTAATAGTGGAAGATATTGTGTATGAAATTAGTGCTGTAACCATATTTCTATGTGTGGATTAAATTTATGCATTTTTGTATTATGAATATGAAAATGAATAAAAGAAATATTTATCATAAAGATTTCAAAGAAAATTAAAGCTTAATTAAATCATATTGTATACCGCACACAGCAAGGTAGGCCGAGGGAACCTAGTATTAAGACATTCCGTTCCCCACATTACGCTGAATTCTGGCAGAACTCAACGCCGCTACAACTATTAATAAATTATAAATAGCATTATCTGTAAAAATATGTTTTCTCGTGTCGAGACCTAATTTCTTTTTGTTAAGTGAAGATATAATTATAGCCATAACCGTAACTCATTAGTTAATCTCGCAAAATATGTAAATAACGTTTTGTATTGTCATGATGAAGAAATTAGCCAAAAACACGAAACGAATAAATAATAGTCTCAGTCCATGACGAGTTACTGACACGATAAGTTTGAGATAGTAGCGCTTTTAATGATTTATTAATATTCAATCATTGTCATTAATTATAATTTAATGATTAGGTAATATTTATTAATGAATAGTATAATAATACGACTAACTTTCTTGAAATTGATTTTTTTTATATTTTGTGGGATAGAATAGACCTCAAATAAATCGCAGTTGTTCATTTATATCTCATGAACGCTACACTGGTTTCAGTGTTATGTTAATTTTACTAATTCAAACCCAAATTCAAAATATTATTTATTCAAATAGACTATTATAAGCATTTGACGTCGAATGAACATATAAACAAAAAAGTTACCATCGTTTCGGAAGGCAATTCTGCTGAGAAGAGCCGGTAAGAAACTAAACAGTTGCCCTTTTCATAGTCAATGGTATAATTTAATTATTACATTAACTATCAGTTATCCCGTATGACATTCAATAGACATTAATTCCATACATCTTTATCCTGTAAATATTCTTGAACAGTGTAATAAGCTTTACTTGTTAGTATTTTTTTACATACTTTAAATTGTGGTAGTGGCAAACTTAAAATACATAGTGGAATTTTATTATATACATATACATATACTCAAACCTATAAAAGATTAATTAACTCAATTGATTGACTTATTGACCCGTAAAAGATTTATTAATTTCAAAGAGAGTATGCGAAATAAACGATATTTAAAACAAAAATCAGCATTTGTTGTCGATTTTTAAACAATACGTGGAGAGCAAATAGAATGACAATACCCGAGAGAATTTGCCATATAGCGCATACTAAAATCTAGGCCACACTCAATTGCAAAGCGCCGTTACAGTTCCGTTATGTCCTTATTATACATAAAATGATTAGAACATAAATAATTAAATCTTATTTAAGGAGACACCACCGCGTTGCTGTTGGCTAGTGCTAGTGTGGTTCAAGGTTCAATCCACAATAAATAAATACATAAAAATAATTTCTTTTTATTCGAAATTAGAGGAGTAATGTGCCTACTATAAAACATACATATAATATATAACTTTTTTTTATCAAAAATGATGTGTAATACTTTTAAAATATGCAATATAAATTCATAAACATAAATGTAAATAAATTTATAATGATTGTCATTAATTATAATTACATTCACACACGCAAAAGATGGTAGCTTAAAGTCAAATTAAATTTTAACTTTTGATTTTTAATTTTTTTTGTTTGTACTAAGTATTCATTTTATATAACAGTCTTAATAAGGCGTTTAACGAGCGACCTGTTAAATCTAAGATAGCATGACGGTTACATCTGTCTTTATTAAAATTTATGAACGTTGCATAATTCAAATTTCACTGATGATTATGATTATAATAATAATTAACTTTAAACGAAACAACGAAACTCAACCTTATGGCTACCCTTCTTATGTCAAACTATTTCAAGCGTACAATTTTATCATGGTATGTTCCTAATTTGTATACGAAAATCCATATCATTATTATGTTTTTGGCAATTTATACAATAGGTACTTTATGTAATTTTCGTAGTTTTGACATATTGCAAACTATTTCTTAATCATATAACTAACGTTATTTATTTATTTATGTAACTACTAATTAAATACTAATCAAATTAATATTTTTATTAATTAAAACAAAAGACAATATATCTATGTATATTAGATGCATTTTTTCCGTTACCTCCGTTAGAGCGTATAAAACTATACATAGGGTACTGGGTCGTCGGTTCTTTGAGGAGCATTAAGAGATACGAAATTCGTATGGGAAAAACTATATATATATCTTAAATCTATCTATATATAATATATATATATCTTAAAAGTTACAAAATAATCAACTATTTTGTTGGAATAAATTAAAACAATAATTTTTTTTAACAATTTTGTTTTAACTTGTCACATTTGCCTATATAACAGGATTGATAGAGATAACTCAATGTTCTAAGACATTCTAATATTTTTTAAATTTTATTTTATCTAATTTGTGTATAAGTATATTCATTTCTTTTATCAATTAAGTAAAAAGAAAATGAATGTAATGTAGAAATTAACTTTAATTCCCCCCTAGTTCTAAATTGAACCAACAATTACAGCAAGTACGGCCTAATACTGTCCCACCACAGGCACGGGAATGACAGATTAGGTTATTTAACTATATAGATATTGAAAATTTATTTTAAATATTATTTTTTGAGTTTTTATACGTATCTGTATACTTGGGAAGTATATTCAGTAGTGATGGAAGATACGAGATGGATGTGGAAAGGCGTATTGCTGCCGGTGACAGGGTTTAATGGAGCCTTAGCTGCATTGATGAGACGACGAAACGTCACACAGCTGCGCGTTTGGCCGTACACAATGCAGTTTTGGTACCGACGCTGTTATATGGCAGCGAAACGTGGATATTACAGAAGAAGAATGAAAGAAAGATAAATGCTGTGGAGATGCGATCTCTTCGTAGGATATGCGGAGTCAGCTTAACTGATCGAATCATCGATGAACCTTCTGTGTACCTCACACAGAATGGCGGGAACTAGCGAGGATGTCGCGGTGAGAATGAAGAAAAACGTGCTCAGCTGGTTTGGGCACGACGAACGAATGAGTGATGAAAGAATGGCAAAAGAGTTTTATGATGGAAAAGTGAGTGGTAAGAGAGGTAAAGGGAGACTTCGGTAGACCTTCGAAAACACAGTATCAAAGCTACTGGAGGAGGTCACGTAAAAACCATGAGGACCCCCTGGAACCTCGGCATGTATGAAGAGGTTGATGACAGTGGACGAGGCGAAAGAGGTATGTAGAGACCGTAGAGTTTGGCGCTCCGTTCTGTCTGACTACCCCGCTAGGGATAAAGCGTGAAGCTAGTTTAGTGTTTATACGTATCTGTAAGTTAATTTACTCGCGTTACACCATAAAAATGACAGCATCTTCTATTTAACATTGGTCAATTTCCTAATTTCGTAACTTTTAAAAGTTCTTGGAGAAGTGCGAAGTAATCTTTAGTATCGATGGTAGTATGCAGTAATATCATGATTTGACCTAGATACGATTCAAACTTAGTTGCTAGTCATCGTGATTGCGCACACTCGTTTAATAACAGGTCATTTGATATTCACTTTATATTGACTTGTAATTGTTAAATATAATGGAGTATTGTCTTCGAAGTCATTTTATTGTAGCACATTGCCTTTTACTTTCAGTGAAATGTGAATTATTACTATTAGTGCCAGAGGTGTAAACTATAGTTTATGTAGAAAATGTGAGCTGTGACTAGTGTCAAAGGGTAGAGAGTAGCAATATTAACTTGTAAAGAAAGGGACTCTATGCGCTCGTCCTATGGCTATGTATTGTATAATTTGACTTTGAATAACTCACAATTAGCGTAAATTAATTAGAATTGAAATATTATTTCTGGCCTTCTGGATGGTGGAATAGGAAGTTTTAACATATTTGCAATATGTTAGAACTCCCACTGGATGCTGTTAGGCTTTCTCTTTATATTATGTCGATTTAAATCGTTGAATTTCGCTTTCTTCTCGCATTACTACAACGACACGTAATGTGCTTCATCTTTGCATGCGTGCAGTCTTATTATAACAAATTGTTCTCATTGTGGCGAAAGCTTGTTAGTGATATTGTGTCATGTGTGCTATTTGGATATTAAATTATTTTATTATTAATTATATGTTTTTATATTGTTCTTTAATCTTTAATTATTAGAGAAATTTTAATAATTAAAAACACTGTATATATGTAGGTCAATTTTTATGGAATCAATTTTTCCACTAAGTGGAATTTCTATAAATGAATATTTTAGTTGCTTGGATTTTGTAACATATAAAGCGGTGTTCATTTTCACCACGGCCCATAACATACAGTATTTCTGAATTGGATTCAAACTAATTAATATAGTGCTTTAACTCTAGATTTTGTTTGCCTATGTTACAAATTTTCTTGCATTTAAAATGCAAAATAATTTGTATGACACGTATTATATATTATAGATAGGATTGGACCTGTCTTCAGTACATTTTTTTATGTAAATCGAAATATACAATAATATTTACATATTATTTTTCAATTTTTCAGATATTTTTTCTCGGAGTGTTGTCAACTGCTATCTCAGAACCAGATCCAAAGAAATATAAGAATGAATCATTAGAGAAAAATAAGAAGTCCGAAGCGTTAACAGTGGACGAAAAGAAATTTCTAAAAGAGGTTGAGGAAAAATTTGGTGTTAAATCGGAAGTATCAGATGATATTAAACAGGAAGAAAATAAAGCCCTTTCGGTAAATGATAGCAAAGATGCTTCAAAAAGACAAAAACCTGCATTTCCAGCTGTTATTGCAATAGAAATTGTCAATGATACAGATACAAAGGGAAAAGGCAAGCGAACAATAGATGCTAATCTTGGTTATGGGTATAGGACAAACAATGGTTACTCATATACATACTTTGGAAAATCTAATCAGGATAAGGGAAAATTTATGATCTATCCTTATTCACAAGAAGATATTCCATCAAGAAATAACCATCAAGGGTCACAGTACAGTTCCATATCAAATAATAAATATTCAAATTCTCATGCTTCTAGCGTTGAAATCCAACCATCACAGGCCTATGAGCTAGTACCTGTAAAGAATGAAGAGCCATCATATACTTATGATAAACCTGCAGTTGAGTTTAAAACGGGTTACGATAAATCCATAGGTACATCTAATCCTTCTTATTCCAGTGAAAAAGCTGCACAAACATTATATACTACATACAATGGTCAAGAGTTTTCAGGTTTAAGTGGACAATTTCCTTCAGTGATGCCCAATTATTTTGTAGATGCATCGCAACTTCTTAAAAATCCTCAATATCAAAACGCTGGCTTGACACAAGATCATTTGCGTGGTCAAAATTCTTATCTGAACCAAAATCAAAGAATAGTGCCGGTATTAGTTCTCAGAGTGCCAAGTTCTTATTTGAAAAATCCTACAGCTGAACTTTATCCTGATTTACCGAAAAATTATCCACTATCTCAACATTTGAACAGTGTTAATCTTCAAGAACTAGTTAATCAATATTTTAAGAAGAATGGATACCCTTATGCCCCCAACATAATGTCATATCAGAATTCTAATGTTCAAGCTGAATCAGTGTCTCCCCAATACTCCAATCCATACGTGAAACCTTCCTACGCCCATGTTGATCATTCTGGAGTTCATTATTCTGCTGTTAAGCCCGTTATGGCCAGATACCCACAACCTACAACCTACAATCAACAAAAATATTTGGTACCTCAACCTCAATCTTTGTATCAACGTCCTGCAGAACAACAATACGAGTACGAATACAAATATGTTCCACAAACTGAAGTGAAAATGCAAACGTATTATATACAACCACAATACCAACATGACGCTCAAGTAAGTTCAGTAGAGAGTGCTTACCAAAGTGAACAATCTGTTGTGGACCATCAATCAAGTTCTGAAGATGCATCATCAAATTCAGAGTATGCAGCACCCCAATATTCCAGCGCACAACAGCCTCAAGAAGTAGAATATGAATCGCAAGGTGCACCTCAAGCAACAGCTCAACCAGATGTATCTCAATACGTCTCTGCTTACCCTGAAGCTTATGATGTAAGCAAAGAAAATACGGACTATTCTAAACAAGCGATCTCATCTCAATATGAATCAGCATCACCCACATATAATCCACAATTATCTGAATACGATTTAACAAACAGCCATAGCGCACCAGCCCAGGGTAACACAGTTTCTGTAGTTCCATCTAATTTAATACATAGCGAGCAATATCAAGAAACAATTTCTTCCAATGTACCTCAAAGCTACCACCAATACCAAGGTAGAGGAAAGGAAGATTCAAGCAAATCGTATGTACTATCTGAAAATTATCCCAGTAAAGATCATACCATTGCTACTGTTCTACCATATTCTTATAATTCACCCAAAAAACAGCCACAATCCAGCGTACAAACTGTTAGCTACGTTACACCCGTGCCCTCCGCAAAGTATCAATCTCAATATAGAGTAATGGTACCACAAACAGTGCTTAGGCATCCGTCAAGTGATAAAGTGTCTTACGTCAATTCTCAGCCAATGCACTATACTCAAGTTGGCCAATACGCCTCCTATAACTCGGAAGATGATTACGCAGCAAACCAACGCGTAGCCCCAGTTGCCTCTAAGCCGACTTACCCAAGAAACTATCATTCGCACCCAAAGAGAATGGTAAAACCGGATAGCAGACCTGACGCTTCGTCAATTAGAATTACAGCAAGAAAACAAAATGACAGCAGTGAAAAGAAGAAGTCATCTTAATTATTTATACTTTAGTTTATTTACTTTAGATACACATGTATTGAATTGTTGGAATATGTATATCAGTAAAGTTATGCAGAATGCAGTCACTATATAAAATTATACCATTCGTTGTATAAAATATTATGAATAGAAGTGCCTATTTACAATATTGTCTATGTTTACCATATTGTTAAATAAAATCTGGAACTTTTATAATCTGAAATTGCAATATAAATTTTGATATAATTATAAAAAAAATCATCCAATGAAAATATACAGTTAGTGCTAAGTTTAGTATTAAAGTTTAATATACTGTGGTATTTTGTGTTATCAGCATGTTAGCTGATCAGCCAATTGGTTGTTATGAAGTGCAATATTTGTAAATAATTAAGGAAGTAAATTTGAATCTCTTTTGTTACCTATTTTTTCTTGTTAATCTACGGATTTGTGTTATAAGGACAAAATATTTAATTATGTTGTTGAATAAATTGTTTATAAGGTGTATTGTTGTAATTTATTTCAACTTTATTTATGTTTTAGATGTAGTATATGTCCTATACATATTACAAATTTAAAGACATTACATACAGATAGACAGAGGCTGTCATGGCGCAGTGGCACAACTGACTGTTAACACGAAGATAGTGGGTTCGAAGAAATGAATTATGATTTATTAATATTTCCATTTCTTCGCTCTTTTAATGAGGCTCAGCACGGCGTCGAGTTCCGCCGCTCAACCCCGGAAAGTAGGGAACAGAAAATCTCAATATTAGGTTCATTGCCTACTCTGCTATAAAAAAAGATTGTTTATACTGTACTAGCTTCTAACTGCAGCCTTGCTCGCGTAGTCAAATAATATATAACTTTTAATAAGTCGTGTATGACGACACATTGCACATAGTAAATGCTCTTAGCTATTAACTTGATGTAACATTAATATGTTCTTGCTTGCTTTTGTTTTCAAATAAAATCGGTTGTTCCTAAGAGTTGCGCCGTCAACCAAACAAACTGTTCTACATTATAATATTAGTACAAAAATACAGGTGTCTTGCTTTTTGACATTAATTAATAAAATAAAGATACATTATAATGAACATAAATGTGTCGGCCTGTCTAATGTGATTAGGATATTTTTGTATCGGTCATTCGAGTCTTTGTGCAAAATTGACATATTGATGCTTTGATAATGATTTGAGTCAGAATTAAATGTTTAGCCATAGATAATTTATTTACATAAGATAAAATGTATATTTTTGATGATTAATTTATAGTGTTATTTCACACTTAGGAAAGAAGAATAGTTACTGAGATAACTTATTTTTTTATGCTAACGATGCTAGACGAGATGGTAACATCATAAGTGAGTTGTAACAAGCTTATAAGAATTTCTTAGTAGCTTGATGAGAACGTGTGGCTTAGTGGCCAGAGGGCTTCAACGGTTTTTAAGAGGCGCAGGTTCAAATCTCGCTACGTTCAATAGTTTAATCCATTTTTAACTTGGTTTAGTATACAGAATCTACTCGTTACAAAAAAATATACGAGACGTGGCGTACTCTAACCGCGACTGGTTGTGGGTTTGATCATCACCCGATTAATTTTAATATTTAATATTTTCATTTCTTCGCTCTAGTGTCTAGGTAAAGCGCGGCTTTGAGTTCCGTCACTCAACAGGCAATACCTCTAGAGTTGAATGGAAAGTGAGGAGCGGAGTGTCTTAACATTAGGCTCCTCATGTCTATCCTGCTACATGCGGGATGCGGCGTGAAACAGAAACAAATATAATAAATAATAGTACACTTGTATTATTCATGTTTCTACTTAACTGTTGGTACTTCAATGAATATTCTTAAACCATATAAAAGCTTATGAAAAATAACGATCAGGCGTTTTTAGTCGGCACATGAAGGAAACAATAAAAATAAAGTATGAATACTTTTGTTTTTGAAGGCAGGAGTGAGAAAAAATCTAAATAGAAATCAATAATTAACTTAATTTGTTACAAAAACAAACTATTTTTAAATAATTGAAAATAAAGAATTTGTCTATATTATTTTAATATATTATCATAAAATTAAACGACAGCATATCTTCTTTACAAACAATAATTATATTTATTTAAACTTAAGTTAAGTTCTTATAAAATTGATAGGAAATTTAGCGAATTTAAGTATTTAACGAGCGAAGTATATTTATCTCCTGATACGCCAAATTAAGAAATTATGGGACCACAAAACGGTTCCTGTAACGGTGATGTAACAAATTGAGTTCCAATACTTCCGAGTGTAAGATACACACGTACAAGTCGAACAGCGCCTGCAGCTTTATTGCTGCACATTAAACTTAATACGTTAAAAAGTTTTTGTTATTTTGTAATTATGTTTTGTATATTAGTTAGTAGTATTAGTTTATATAAATATATTGTTTTGAAACATATTTTTGCTTTATTTTTTTATTTAGAGTCGTGGGGTAGGGCCGCAGGATGTGTGTAAATGCGATTGGTTGTGAGTTCGATCTCCACTTGCAGCAAAGAAATATTTATTTATATTTATATTTACATTTTGTCGAGGTAAAGCGCGGCGTTGAGTTCCGACACTCAATATGCAATGCCTTCAGAATTTGGCGGAAAATGGCACTGCCTGCTGATGAGCTGATTTCTTTTTTTTTTTTTAATTAAAATAAATTATTTATAATTAAAATTATATATATCAAATTATTTATATCAAAAACATTATTTTTTTTATTTTTTGATAAAATATAACTTTATTTATAATTAAAAATAAAGCGTTGGTTGATTATCAGAGCGGTGTATCTCAGTTCGTCGCACAAGCGACCGGACAAGCAAGGGTCGCGCCTTTTCCTGATTCCTGATGCAGCCAGTATGGAAGAAAATGCGGAAAACAACGAAAGTGAAATCTGCCCTACCTTAAAACTTGCTGTTTTATGTATGTCAGCTAGAGCTCAATTAATAAGATGTTTCGTAACCATTATAATAAGATTAATTTATTTTAGTATTTTATTAAAATTTATTTTTTTAATTACTTTTGTACGTTTCGAAAAAGGTATAAATATAAATAAAATGAAATTAGGGGAAGTAGGTTTCCTTTTTTATCTTATGTAGGTATGTATTTTTCTTTCATATATTAATCAATTAGCAAATATTGTGTAAATTACTAAGTAGGCCTCATTCTAATTTTTACGATGACTTGACTTCTTCGACGCAATTTTTAAAACAAACATTTACTTACTAAATGTATTACGGCACAATTACATAATTTCAAAATTATTGTTTTCTTTTTTGTTTAATTTACCCCATATTCCGCACAGGTTCCTAGGTTCCCTGTGCTCCTAGAACGGAGAACCTGGGAACCTTGTATTAAGACACCCCGTCCATACACTGCCAATCACCATGATTGATAGTGTTTTAACATAGATCTCTTATTAATTTGGAAATACGTAAGGCGTAATTGTTAATTGATTTGTGCTTGATTGACTTGCCCAGAACGCTGTAGTTAAATCATTCCAAATCAAATACTATATAAAAAGATTAAAAACAACATCAATCACTCAAAACTTGTTGAAAATTAACATCACATACAAACTATCTCCACGATATTATGACTAAGCGTATCCATTAAGAATCGTAATGTCTTCCAATCCATCTAACACCAGTTAGCGGAAGGATTTGTGTTAGATATTTTGCTACAAGTTATCTTTATTGCAGCATATTTACAATATCATTTATTAAGGTCTATGAAAATGCCAATTTCCAATGCCATTCATTTCTCAGTACGACGCCCCAGGAATATCTCAAGCCGTCGAACCCATAAACAAAATGCAGGTGTGTTTCCTTCCTGAGGCGTTTAAAATTTATGCATTGGTACTGGCACAACGCTGTAATTTTTATTATGTAAAATCGATACCGCGTTTGTTACCGTCTAGCGGTAAAGATACCTAGATTATATCGATTTCTCGGATCGCGATATGGAACTAGGAAGTCGAGAGGTCGTCAATCAATTTTATCTCGATATTGCTTGTGATTTTGTTATAGCTTTAGGGAAATATTAAAGATAATACCTTTGTTGAATATATTAATTAGATATCATGTTAATAATTTTCATATTTGACAAATTTGTGTAGATATGAAGTATTGATAGGCGAATTGTTTTGGTATATTAAGTGTTGACTAAAGGATTTGTATCCATGGTCATTGTTTGAGTTAAAATAATGAATAATTCGATAAGATTTACTCTTCTTATTAAATTAAAAAATATATATATTACATTAAATCAGCTTTACGCTGTATCCCCCGCACACAGCAGGGCAGGCAGAGGGGACCTAGTGTTAAGACACTCCGTTCCCCACATTCCACCGAGTTTTGGAGGCATTGCGTGTTAAGCTGCGGAATTCACCGTCGCCCTTTGCCTTGACACCAGAGCGAAGAAATTGGAATATAAATGTAAATAATTATTTCATTTCCAGTTTCGGCAAGATAAAAGTACCACTTTAGTTCATACAATATCTTGAACTCTACCCTCAGGCAGAGAATGGAATAATTTGACATTATATTCTATTAAACTCCCTATAGTTTTATATGAAATAATGCGTTATATTTAAATAGTTTCTATTTATAAAGCTATGCACATATAAATATTAACCTCAAAAATTAACTATTTCAGAACAGATTAGTCATAATCAATATATTAAGTAAAATTTATTTAATAACGTTAATTTAAACATTAAAAATCTTTAGTTATCATATAAAATAAACAAAAAGTAACGCGTATTAACCATAATCCTAAAAAAGCTATAAAATTTATTTAGGTTTTACAAAACCTAACTTTCCAATACTTAGTTATATAACAGAGATGAATAACTACAGGTACTAAAAACAAATGTTTTCACAGTTAACGTTAGAAGTGCCCGTTGCGTGTGTGTGTACAGAGAACTGCATTCGTGAATGCACCCACCGAGTCCAACCCACACTACCACGGTCCGCTACCCCCGTATATAAACCTAACATTGGCTATCCTTGAACTTCATTTCACCATCGCATAAGTAACAAAACACACCCTCTGAGCCCACTAGGATATTATATTGGATTTTTGTGTTTGTGTATAATGTTGTGTTTGTAGCAGAAGCTGTGTTTTTTTAGTGTAGCTATTGTCAAATCTCATAATGGCCAAACAAACGGTAAGTTTTACATCTTTAGAAATGAATATTACTGTAATTGATTATTTCTGAATGTATTTAAAAGGTCTACACGAAGCTGCTTATCTCCATGTTGAACAAAATTTTCAAAGATCACATAACAAGCAGCTTTCATATTTAAAACAACAAATATACTTAAGCCATATTTTTTTTATTTCGCTGTTTAGTTTTATCTAAGATATAAATTTATTTATTAAATAGAAACCAGTCAAAGTCTAGATAAATTATTAATTAAAATTATGTCTTAATAAACATACATTCGTGACGTAACCTATTATAATTAACAAAATATTTGCATATGATATTTAATATGGCAAGTCTTTCTAGGTCACGTTAAAAAATGACTAGTATGTTAATAATATCATAAATATTCACTTACTTTCTATTACTTTAATTTAATATTATAGATTGATTCAGAGATAATTATTTACGGTGAAGTGACATAAATATAGAGAATATAAACCTAGTCAAATTATAAAACAATCAAATTGACTCGATTTCGTTATTAGTGTTTAGTTTCGGCATTAGTGCCGATATATCTTGTGAAATTTTGCTTAAATAAACAGCTTCACGTGAAGCTTTCCCGTGTGAATCCGAGTGTTAAGACACTCCGTTCCCCACTTTTCGCCGAATTTTTCGAGGAATTGCGTGTTGAGTAGTGAAACCCAAAGGCGGGCTTTTTGCCTGGGAGACAGAGAGAAGTGTTTAAGATATTAATAAATATAATTCATTACCCCGAGTGGGGATCGAACCCACAAACTCCGTCGCGTCACTGTCTCACCCCTGTACCCCTGCGCCACGACGTCCTCAATTTTGTTTTAAACAAATCTTAACCATATCCGAATTTCGAATTGCTCTACATAGTACAAGATTAATAAAGGCTGGCTCTATTTTTTTTATTGTATAATTGATAGAGATATACATTTTTTACAAATAAAATATTACATGTATAGTGAAAACGTTTTTTGAATTGTGTTAATATTTAAAAAAGCTACTTAAGGTCTAGTTTGTCCTAATAGGTCGGCTAGGGTCTAGACGAGACCTTTGTCAGAATAGGACAAACAGATTTATCTATCTACACACATTAAAAAATTGTAAATTAACTTGTGTAAAAATCTGAATTAAGTGTTTTACTATTATCATTTACTAAAATTTAATTATATACAAGAGAACAAAATATTATAATGATCGTTTCGTTTTCTACATATTTTATATCTATAAAAAACTTGAGATCGAAAGTTCTCACAGTTTTAAGGCTGTAGATATGCAAGCGGAACTAAGTATTAATTGCAATATTAGTTTTTGGTAAGTCGTAAATTATAAACGTTTATTCTTCTAGTGTTAAATTCGTTAACAGTAAGAATGGTAAAAAATGTATGTTTATTTGTTCTGAATTTAGATAGGATTTACTTTGTAAAATAATGATTTATAATACTTAATTTGTGAATAATAAAATTAAATACATGAGGTTGTCGTGGCGCAGTGGAATACCGTCTAACTATAAAAATGATGGTTGTGACTTCGATTCGGACTCAGGGCAATGCCCGGGTCATGAAAAATTAAATATATATATATTTGGGAGCTAGCGTATTTAATTTTTTTTTACCTCACGCTTCAAGGAACCTGAAAACCTAGTGTTAAGATACTCCGTTCCCATTAATTGAATGGCGGAAATCAATGCCATGCTTTGCCTCGTAGGCCGAGAAAATGAAAATATTAAATGTTTTATTTTCCCGAGGGAGAATCGAACCTACAACCGTCGCGTTTACAGTCGCATGCTTGCGACCCTGCGCCATAAAGGCTTAATTTCTTTAAATTAGAGGAGGAAATGTTTGTACAATGGACGGATGTTAATATTAGCTGCTTTTCTATCAGCATATTTGATCTCTATGGTTATAATTTCTTTTTTCCTTGTAATATATACTACTACATACAATGTTAGGAAAAGTACCTAGTTTAAACAAAAAAATATTGTGTTTCTTTGTATTTGTTAAATAAGTCAAGGCAAGGGATTTATTATTATCATTATGTTTTTTTTCCTGTGGATCTCGTTTCAAAAAAAATGTAGACGTCTCTTAAAGATGGCGATGACAAAAAGATGATTTTATAAACTATATATAAGAGAAGTCAATTCTAGGAATCAAATTTAATGCGATTTTAGAGCAAATGGGTTATTTAATTAAGAAATATTTTTATTCACCCAAGTCTTCTCTTCAGTAGGAATCGGTAGTACGGTTATATACAGTGGGGATTTATAATGATAATTTTTGTTGCATAATTAAGGTTTAGTGGCAGGGTAGGCGGAGGGAACCTAGTGTTGAGACACTCCGTTCCTTACTTTCCGTCGAATTAAGGAGGCATTTTGTGCTGAACCGGCCATGCCTAGACGCCGGAGCAAAGACATGGAGATATATATTTAAATAAAAATCATTTACTCGAATGGGGATCGAACCCACAACCATTCGCGTCTACAGTCACACTTTGTGCACCCGCACCACGGCTAACCTCAAAATATTACTAACTAACACGGCTAACGTAATATTTGTTATAATTATATAATGTTTAGAATCTTGTATATATTCTGTAACCAGATATTTATACTATAAGTAAAAATAATAATCAATAAATTAAATCCGTATATTAATTTGGTAATTAATGGAATCATAATATTTTGTGTCTAGTTTCTAATGCACCTACTAATGATGTCAATGATTTTATATAATTTTTGATCCCAAGTAGAAATCTAGATAAGAAATGCACTAACAAACTTGTTCAGTATTCAAAAATTAAAAAGTTATATAAAATTTTAGATGTTGTTTTTCAAAAACTACTTTTATTTCTTTTTTTAAAAACTTGCCTAATTAATTGAATGTTTATATGGTTTACATCGTTTAGTACTTATAAAACACACGGTAGGATTCATCCTACCGTGTGTTTTATAAGTACTAAATATTAAAAAATATATATAGGTAGTAAGTAACACTATAAAAATATTAAGAATATTTTTTAAGTTTTACAATTCGTCCCTAGTCAGAAAGAACGTAGTGCCTAACACTACGATCCCAGCCATACATACAGCTAGCTAGATAGTCAGCCAGTATGATTTATTTAGATATATTTTTCTTCCCATTGTTTAGGGGATGACCCCTCAAATGTAACCAAATCACAGGAGCACTTTCTCCTTCATTCTTACTATAACTTCCTCACTTGTCTCCTCTCCTCAGCAGTCATCATTCTTTTTCATATTTGTATTCACGCATTTTATTGCCGAATAAAAATTAAATTTTCGCATAAACCGGCTGACTGAGTAAGACCAAGAGGCTTAGTCACTTGATATTGTAGTAAGGTTGTTTTGTTATAACATTAGCTTGACACCGACTTCAAAATTATAAAATCCTTCTTTAATTATTATTTTTTAACAAACTCAAAGTACTATTGCTTTATATTAAGTAAATTATTTTATACTTTTAAGTTTGTTTGAAGTCGGTTTGTTTTTTATTAAAATGAATTTATTTTGCGATTTTAAATGATGGGTAGACATCAAAAGGATGTTTCTCGATCGAGTGCGGCATATTCATAAGAACGTGCAAAAAAAATATTCTAGCGAATTGAGATTCTTTCTCTTTTTTGAAATCGGTTGAAAATGAGAACATCTTTTTTTAAGTTGGTTAAAAAGAAAGGCAACGATTGAGGAATTTTTTGCTTGTTACTATTACAGTAAAAGAAATACAACTACTTAGGCCATCTATGGTCTTCATCATCAGTTACTCGTCATCAAATTGTAATTTTCGAAAGCAAACACACGTTGTTACAAAAAATACTCAAATCCTTTAAGCGTGCCTATAAAATTTAAAGAGTTCCCTCGATTTCTCCAGGATCCCATCATCAGATCTTAACATGGTCGCAAGGAACCACTTGTGAGAAACACTATTTGATTTAAATCATGACATACATAAAAAAAAAGATTCCGACGAATTGAAAAATTAGTTTTTTGTTAAAGTCGGTTAAAAAATTGAAGCATTTGGAAATAAAAATATTATGACGGATATAACATATGTATGGATCGTCGTAAGCATTACGTTTATAGACTTTTAGTTGCTCTATTTTCTGTTTGCGTAGGTCATGTGTAAATATATAAAACTGGTTTATTTTGTTGAAAACAAGATGTCAATACATATTTGACCTTTGTGTCTGTAGAAAAATAATGCAATAACTTTCTCTATGTTATATGACCATATTATATAAGTTTTTAAACCAGATTAAGTATAAAATTTCGTCCCACTTAAGTACAAAAACTATAATAAATCTTAATATCTTATCTTCTTTGTTTTGTTGTTAGTTTGTGTTATACTGTGAAGTATCTATTTTCTCAGTTTTACGCTGTATCCCGCATGTAGGCAGAAGGAACCTATTGTTAAGACTCTCTGCTCGATATTTTCCAACAGTTTTTTGAAACTTTGCGTGGTAAGAGACGGAACTCAACACCGCGCTCTATCATGTTACCAGTGTGAAGAAATTAAAATACTAATAATCATAATAATTGATTTCCCTGTAATACGATGAATGTTGTCTTCTAAAGAAATAATTATTTCTAGAACGACACCTACTTAAATAATTACAATATATTTAATTTAATGTTCTGGTATTATTTAATTAACTTACAATATTTTTATTATTTAACACTATTTTATCTTTATGGTAGATAGTAAATCAAAATTTATATTTAATTTACCCAAAAAGGGTAATATTATATTTGTTTTTAAACTATTTTTATTGCCAAAAAATCGATTGATTGATTTGACTTAAGCAGAATTTAGCTATAATCAATTTTTTAAACCGCTGTACGAGTATGTCACAACTTTCTTAAGAAACGAAACTAATATCATGAATTTGATTTCAAAAAATATACAATATTCATAAAACAGTATTTTTCTAACCATAATATTTTTTTTTATATAAATATTTATATGATTATTTCATTGGTATTAGATGCTATAATATATTGAAATCGATGTGAAAAGTATGCTAATAGGTATACTAAGAGATCATTCATGATATTTAATGTAATTAACATATTCGAATCGTCGTAGGCTTTCTATGGAACACTTACAATAAATAATTTGAAAATTTTATAACCAAATAATATAAATTAAGTAAATATCAATAACATTTTTTTTTCAGTTTTCAGTTAACATGCGCTATGCAGTTTATATTCGACTGCACAATAAAAAAAATATTTATAATAAAGTAGTTTATTCTTACATAGTTTTACAATTATTAATTTAAATGTGTACATTTTTAAATCGTAAAAAATCGCTAAAATTATAACAATAGGTAAACGATTTAACTATTTGGATAAATGAAGCAATCTTGCTTTAGGTGTCTACCTAAAATAGTACTTACAGACGTCACGTTTGATTTATTAAGTCGAATAATGTTTCTACAGTACAAACCTTTCAATCTGTTTTATAATACCAAAAAATTGGTTAACGCATTAAGAAATTATTTATATTCATTTCATATTGACATTTTATGTTTACTTCATGTACACACTTTGTTCACTAATGCCTGTTAGTATTATTTTTTCTTATTATTTAATTTCTCATTGTAAATTACATTGTCGAAAAGAAAATCTTTAAACAGAATAGGATAGCTGCACTTTTTATACCAAACATAGCAGAGGAAACCTAGTGTAAAGATACTTCGTTCTCCACTGCATTAGCATTAAGCTTCAGTAATAATAATTGAGAAACATTCCAAAAAATTGTTAATACATTTTACTATAAAACAATACTGTCTTGGACTCTTTTGTATTGCTATAGACTATTGCTGTTGAGTTACGAAAACCTCGTTTTTAAAATACTACTCAAGGAAAAA